>JAOTQR010000011.1:11792743-11808665 GCA_025774065.1 Solanum ossicruentum
AGGACTTAAGAAGCTAGCAGGTGAGTCACCTACTTGCTTAGCTTAAATTTGCTAGCTAAACGGAGATGAGGTTCGACATCGAATTTGACCAAGTCCGATTATGAAATAAAGTCCGTGATAAGGGTATAACTTTAGCCCGTGTTTTACCATCATAAATGGTGTTTATTTTCAGCCCAAGAAGAATATTAAAAGGCCCAAGTACACCACAACCCACTTGGCTAATTGGGCCCAAACTAAGTGAAGAGAAAGTTAGAAAATGGTCAACCCAAGACAATCAACTTTGAGACCCAATTAGGCCCAAGTGTAAGGGTCAAGCTGCTGCATAACCAACTTAATAATATGTGGTATTAGGTGGTCAAAAGATCAAAAGAAAGTCGGCATAATTTGTATTTTAAAAAGGGGTTACAAACAACAAATTTTATCCACTCTTAGACTTGAAAAATTTCAGCTTTCACAAAACTTTATTGTTCTTTCATGGCTTTGTAAAGTAGCTAAAGGAAGTTTTTAGGGTTCTTGAAGGAAGGCTGAATCTTGAAGGAAAAGATAAATATTTGGAAAAAGGGAAGGTTATCTCGAGGTAGTAACGAGGTCATACAACGATGTATGTAAGGCTACTTGATTTTGTATTGCTTGGCATGAAACATAGATCCTTTCTTGGAACAAAAAGGTGCTTACTAACTCCAATACAACTAATAATAGTTTCTACACTCTTGCACATGTTCATATGCTCCCATACATAGTCATCTTCAAATATGCATACATACATGGATACCAAGTTACATGGGTTTTTTTTGCCAAATAAAGTTCACGAGTTATTTCATCTGATACGCATTTCACTACTTATGTAACATACTCTTTTCATTGTCATATTGTCTTATATAATTATCTATATGTCTCATGTTAGATCTACAGTCCTACAACTCCATTATTGTAACCACCAAAAGATCACCTCAAAGGTGATTAAAAGATAAAGTATATTGTTTATTGATGGGTGGTAGCCCGAGGGGTGGAAGAATCACCTAGCCAGGGATGATCCTATCAAGGGTAGCCCGAGGCATTAAGGAAGAACCTAGCCAGGGATGATCCCGATACAGTTTTACCACTGATTAGCCTGTCATTTGTATTACATGTTGTGCACAGATTATACAATAAAGGTAAAGTGATTAAAAGTACATGATCCCACAGTATAACTAAAGGTGGTCTCTTATCCTATACAAGTGCATAGTTTCATTTGAGTTGTTACTTCATATACAATATTTCCTGCCTTAGGTATTCAGTACATTATCTCATACTAACATCCCTTACGAGGGACCTACATTTGATGTTGCAGGTACAGGTGCTGGTAGATCTCCCTAGTAGGAGTATAGGACATCCAATTGTTGTTACCAAGCTCCAGGTTACTTTGGAGCTTCGTGTCTAGAGCTTATATTTTTGTTTGGTATGTTGGTCGAAGCGAGGCCCGTCCTGACCGTTACGAGATATCTTTCCTTATCTAGAGGCTTTGTAGACTATGTAAATTAAAGTGTGGTCATGTCTCGTACTTTAAACAGCGTGGCCCCAATGGCCTAGCCATATGCATTTCCTTTTGGCTGGTATCACTATTTATTTTCTTAAAGGCATGTCAAATGTAGAAATCCCTTAAAATATGTATAGAAAGTGCATAGATACAGGTTGGTTCTCTCGGGCCTTATCATCAATGGTTGCCAGTCCGCCCTAATAGGGCTTTGGGCATGACAAAAGTGGTATCAGAGTGGGTTGTCCTAGGGAGTGTTTATCGATGAGTTGTGCACCACATTTATAAGAAGGAGGCTATGTGGCATTTAGGAGTTGTTACTTTCTTTTCATTCTTTAGATCATGCCATAGAGCAGTGTAATAGATGTATTATGTATAGCTCCTAAATTATTTTGTCCAGTAAGTATGCCAGAAACCCGGCAAAACAAAGGTAAAGGGAAGGGAGTAGAAGTGGTGGTTGGTATACCCAGTCAGGTGAGACAATGAAATGAGGTTCAAGAGGAGTCTCTGTCACAGACATCTCCAACTCCTGATGAACCCGAAAGTAGTGAAATTCCCCAGAACCACGTATTGATGCTACCGTGCAGGATTTGAGAAATGAAGTCCAACTATTGACCCGTATAGTGCCTGGCCAAGGTTAAAGACAGGAAGGTCTAGTTATAGGTACAGGTGGTGCGAGTAGGGCAGCTGGCACGAGGATACGTGATTTCCTTAATTTGGACCCTCCATCCTTCACTGGATCAGATCCTAATGAAGATCCCCATGACTTTATTGATCAAATTCAGCGCACTTTAGATGTTATGCATGTGAGTGGTACAGAAGTTGTCGAGTTAGCGACATATAGGTTGAAGGGTGTGTCTATATTGTGGTATGAAGCTTGGAAGCAATCTAAGGGTATAGATGCACCTCCAACTACCTGGGAGGAGTTCAAAGAGGCATTTCTTGATCATTACTTGCCATTAGAGATCTGAGAGGCCCGTGCAGATCAGTTCTTGAATCTCCATCAAGGGAATATGAGCATAAGGGAGTATAGTCTTCAATTTAATTCCCTGGCCAGGTATGCTCCTAATGTAGTTGCTACTATGGCAGATAGAGTTCATCGATATATCGATAGATTGTATACATATTTGGTCAGAGACTGTACCATTGCTTCCTTGAACAAAGACATGGATATAGCGAGAATGCAGGCTTTTGCACAAAAATTGGAGGATTAGAGGCAAAGGAGAAGGACATAAGAGTTGGAAAGGGGGCAGGCCAAAAGGGCCAGATCTACAGGGCAGTTTACACCATCCCAAGGTGAGCTTAGGCCTCGGTTTTCTAATAGACCGCCTAGGCCATTAGCCAGTGCTCCACCACAACTTCAAGAGTCTAGAAGTAATCAGTTTGGTCAATGAGGTGAGGGACAAAGTATACGGACAACAGGATATTCAGCAGGCCAACCAATGACTCCTAGGCAGCTATGTAAACGGTGTGAAAGGAGTCATCCAGGTATAATCGTGTTGGGACAGATGTTTGTTATTGGTGTGGTGTGTCAGGGTATATAATGAGAGATTGCCAAAGGAGACGTATGGGTGTATAACACAATCTACTGGGTCAGCTGTTGCATCATCATCATTAATTTCTCCATTAGGTAGGGGTCAACAAGCACCTATGGGTCGTGGTAGAGTTGTTAGAGGGGTAGCTAGCTCTAGCAGAGTCTAGAATCGTACTTATGCTCTGGGGAGTCAGCAAAATTTGGAACCTTCACCCGATGTGGTCACAGGTACATTGTCCATCTTTTCACATAATGTATATGCATTAATTGACCCTAGTTCTACACTATCATATATCAACCCTCCAATTCACCAAATTGTCTAGATATTCCCATTTAATGTTTTCTGATCCATGAGCAAGGATCAATAAGTTTATATTTGATATTTCATTCTTGGTGTCTAAGGTGTGCAAGGCTGCTATGTTGGTGAAGGAAATGGACATCGTTCGACTTATGACCTATGCCGAGCAAATTGAAGATAAGAAGTTGAGGGAGCAATCTAGAGTGCCTAAGAGGGCTTGAGTTGATGGTGGCAAATTCTGCCACCAAAGGTCCAAGATTGGTGGCAATGTCAAGTTTCATGGTGGACAAGGCAATTCATGCATGGCTCTTCTAACACTATGGCTCCAAGGTTCAACAAGGATAAGGGGTTCCACCTTAAGGTACAAATAGGTTCGAGTGACCAAGCTACTGCAAATTGTAAGAAGTGCAGAAAGCCTCATAAGAAAGAATATTTGGCTAGCTCTGATGCAAGTTTTAAGTGTGGAAAATCTAGTCATCATGCCAAGGATTGTATAAACGGTGGTAGTGTTAGACCTCAAGTTCAAGGATTGCAAGGTGGGCAAGAGATCAAAGTGGTGGCCAACACATTTATCATTGCTATGCTCTCCATGCAATGTAAAAAGGTTTAAAAGACTCCTAGTATTTTTATCAATATGTTAAAGGTCTTTAATTTTTGTGTGTATACATTGCTTGATCCAGGTTCCAACTACTCATTTGTTACTCCTTTCCTTACTAATAGGTTTAATGTATGTCCTGATAACTTTACGTTGTTGGAGCTCTATTCGGTTTATACTACAAAAAAAGTATCGCAATTGTCCCATGTCGAATTTACATAATGTTATTTCTTGTGATCCTGTTGAACGTGATATGGTTGATATCAATGTCATTGTTTGTATAAATTGATGCTTCTTATGCCTCAATAGATTGTAGAACCTATAGGGTTAAATTTCAATTCCTCAATAATCCTATTCTTAATTGAGAGGATAGTGATTGGGTGTGTATGGGTCGGTTCATTTTCTATCTTAAGGCACTTAAGTTGATTGCTACAGGATGTGTTAACCATATTGTGAAGGTTAGGGATGTCACTTACGATGGTCCTTTCTTTTGGTGGTTTTCATAGTTAATAAGTACCCTGATGTCTTTCGTGATGACCTACTCAGTGTTCCTCCCGAGAGGAAAAATGACTTTGATATAAACATCCTCCATGATAACCCGACCTATCTCCATTTAAAACTATATCGCATGGCCCCGATGTAGTTAAAAGAGTTGAAAAAACAATTAAAGGTCTTTCTAGAGAAGGATTTCATGAGACCAAGTAGGTTTTCGATATGGTTGTATTGTTTGTTAGGATGAAAGACAGGTCAACTGGTTATGTTTTAAATGAACATTTCATCCTGATACTTGTCTTGGTCGATGGCTTCGCCATGATTTATAAGATGTTGCATTGCTCACATACTTAGTACATTTAGAGTACTAACACATACTTTTCCTTATCTACATAGTGTTATAATGTAGGGTATGATGAGTATCCCCATACTTTACGTAGCTAGTACATCATCCTATCCAGTCTAAGAGTTGGTAAGTCCTCATGATTCGAGGATGTGGTATGATTTAATTTATTTTGATTATCCGATTTATTTTAGTTCAGTTTAGACATTGAGTTAGTTTAGCTTGCCCTAGTAACTCATTTAGATTGCTAAGCCAAAGATTTCTAAACTTTTATTAGTTCTACTTCCGCATTTTATGTTTTTTTTGGTTACGTTATGTATGCTTGATATACTAAGAATCTTGGTTGGAGTCCTTCAGGGTTCTAATCATTATGTCATGTCTAGAAACTAGCTTGGGTCATGAAAAATTTCTTCTATCTTCTCTTCAACCCATTTTTTGCTTCTTTACCGCTACTTATCCGTTTATTTTATATAATTTATATATACAATACCAAAATATAAATTCATTTTAATTTATATAATTCATTCTCTCTATTTAAATTCTAAAATATCAGTTATATTCTATGTTACAAAGAACTAAACAAAATATTAAAATACAATAAGTAAAGAGCTAGATTGAGGAGAATGATATCATATTAAAATTTCAGAGCATGTCAAATATTTTGTTGATGTCACATAAATTGAAAAAAAAATTAATAATTTCAGCGCAACATTAACTCGATGTTTATATTAGCCTGTCACTAATCGAACTTACCAATAAATTTTATAATCAACTAAATATAGTTTGTGTATGTGTGTATGTGTGTGCGCGCGTGTGTGTTGCTTAAAGATGATAAACTAATGTAACTAATGTACACACCAAGTAAATCTGGATTACATGGAGAAAATAAATCACGTGGCTTATTTAAGTAGAAGTTTTTTTTTACCCATTTAATGTTTGTTTCACATGGGTTGAACGCATATACTGAGTAAAAATTTTTGTATTTAAATAGTAGACGAAAAATGAAGTTGGAGGGCTAATACAATACAGCATTGAGTTGAAGCACCAAATTAAAATCTATATATCTATTTGGCTTAATAAAAATTTGATTTTAAAAGTAATATTATGAGGGGAAATGATATTCACCAATTTCAACCTGATAAGCGTGGACCTTATTAATTTTAATAAATCAATTAAAGGAAACATATTAGTATATGATATTGAATGTCCTAGTGTGGTGGGCTTGGATGGGCGAATATCTTTTTAGCAACTTTATTTGCTGGTCCACTCACCAACTATATGAGTCATAGATTCATTATCCACTTGTCGGAGACCCCACGTAACCTCGGGGTCGTTATCATTATATATAGGTACTTTTAATCATCAAGCATAAGAAGTTCAAAGTGATTCTTCGAATATAGCTTGTTTCACTAACAATGAAGAAAAAGGGTAATGATTTGTTTCCATTCATTGCAATGGCGATTGTACAACTAGGTTATGCTGGATCAAATGTTGTGACAAAACTAGTGATGGATACTGGTATGGACCCTTTCGTCCAGACAGCATACAGACCCATATTTGCCACGATTTCAATTGCACCCTTTGCTTACTTCTTGGAGAGGTATTATTATTACCACCTAAATCACTCTTGTAACTTCCTATTAATGTTATTTAGCATCTTTTTGGTTTTTTATTCACACAGTGGCATCACAAAGAATTTAATGTTATAACTAAGATCATCACTTATCACTAAAACGTCTAAGTTTTAACAGTAATAATACTTGCTTATTTTATGGACCGATATCACTTTCCTTGTACCCCAAGGTACTCGATCTTTACCCATGTTGACCATCAATAATCTTCTAAAAAGAATATTTAATGTCCTCTCTGAACAATCGTCTATAATAAATATGAACTGATAGTCTATAAAATATGATTATATACCTTTGGACAATATAAAGTTCTTTATACTAGACCGCACAGATAGTTTCGCTACCTTCCTCACAAGAACATAGATTTCCCTCAAGCAACTGTTTTGCTCAAGATAGGATTAATAAGGACTTGTATAAGCCCTCATTCAAGACTCTCAACGAACCGAAAGGAACAGAAACAATTTCATTCATTTCTTATTCTCCCTTAAATAACAGATGAGGTGTGTTGGAGGGGATGAGGACGCAATGCTTGTCCTACTTCTTGAAAGTTATTAAGAAGCGTATTTTCCTAAGAAAATATTTTTTAAAATATTTGACTAATTAAACATCAGAAAACTGAATTCATACCGGACACATCATTAAAAAAAAAAAAAAAAAAGGCAAGTTAAGAACACAACATATCCATATTTAATTCATCTATTTAATTTATGTTGACGCAGGAAAACAAGGCCAAGGTTGACACTATCTGTACTCTTTCAAATCTTCTTATGTTCAATCGTCGGGTAAGCAATCAGTCTCTGCACTCGCTGCTCTCTAATTCGATAAAATGCTCACGTTTTAATTGAAGTGAGCTATGAAAAATTATTCCAATAATTTGTTTAACTGTAGAAATAATTTAATTGTCCTCGAGGACATCACTATAAAGTTTGTCCATAATCCTATATATTATTGAGTAAATTAAAATTACTGGCCGACCACATACACTTGTATCTTTTCGAATCTGCTTTTCTAATTTTAACTAATTAAGTTATACTTTTTTATATATGGGATGCGGTGGGTCCTAAAATACCATAAATGACTTTCAATAGAAGAGTTCCTTAAAGTTGATGTTTAGTCACATAAGTGATAGGGTTAATAAATAATTCAGGACCCAGGCGAAGTTAGTGTGTGAATTACGGCTGAATCAAAATCAGTAACTTCAATCAAAATTGTATATTCATTTTGAAAAAAATTATTGAATATATATAAAATATTAATTTATAACTCAAAGATTCAAACAAAAATTTTAAATTTATAATTTCAAATTCTAAATTCATCTCTATCAAAGCCGTCAAGCTGGAGCAGAACATGTATAGTGGTAGACCCATTAGTACAACAAGGAGAAATATTAAAGCTTTAGGAAATGTTGCAGTTTCTCCATCGGTATGTTTGTCAATGAAGCTAATTCGAGAGATAAATTATAAATTACTTTAAAACATAAACTATTAAATTGGAAGGACGTGCAGTGTCGTTATGAACTTATATATTGTTATGTATGTAAAAGCATGACAATTTTTCGTCAAGTAATATATCATTAGTTAACATTATTTTTCTTGTGTGTTGTACAGAATAACAGCAAACCAATATACATTTTGTATTGGGTTAAAATATACAACTCCCACAATTGTTACCGCACTCGATAATCTAATCCCAGCATTCACTTTTCTCCTAGCTGTCCTGTTCGGGTATTTATCTTTCTCCTAAATATTACTCCTACATTATATATATTTCTATCAAAAAGTTGAAGATGAATTGGCTAAATTCATGTGTAGGCTTGAAAAATTGGGACTAAGAAGTATTGCAGGACAAGCCAAGTTGATTGGAACTATAGTGTGTGTTGGAGGGGCAATGTTATTGTCATTGTATCGTGGACCTGTAGTGATTGGCCAATTTGGATTTCACTGGAAATATGCTGAAAGCAGTACTGACAAGGATGTTAATTCTACACACACCAACTTCCTTTTGGGACCCTTTATTCTCATAATCAGTAGTATTACCTATGCATTATGGCTAATCATTCAAGTAATTAATTTTAATAATCCTCAATTACTTTCCTAACTTTTTAAATCAATTAATTAAAGAAAGCGATTAATCTTATTTCTTAGTGATTAATCTTATTTCTTTCTTTTACTATGTATTATATTTTTCTTTATCCTAGGCAAGGGTTAACGAGAAGTATGCAGCTCCATACTCTAGCACCCTTTTGATGTTTTTCATGGCAAGTTTCCAGTGCATGATCATCAGCTTTTGCGTCGTACCAAAAGCTTCTGAATGGGCTTTAACTCCCATTAGAGCGATCTCTGTTGTTTATAATGTATGTATCTTTAAGGTATAATATATAAATGTGTTTTTAATTTGGATTTATCTTGCATCTATGCCCTCTAACTTTGAGCGTGCATAAATAGGTACTAAAAATTGTATAGAATTGAACAAGTTGACATGTATATCCTACTTGGTATCCTATGTGGTAATTCATGTCCTATGTGATAACTTATGTGGCCTCTAACGTGTATTATGTCACACAAGATGTGTGTCTCTACTTGTTCAACTTTATACAAGTTTAAGTGTCTACTTATGTACATCATATATTGAATGACATGTGTAGATGCCATCTGAGGCCAAATTAAATAGCATATTTATGTATTATGCCTATTTTAAATTTCTGATCTCCGAAGTATTTGGTTTCTTTTATTTGAAAACATTTGATTTTGACTGTATAGGGAACTGTGTGCTCTTCACTGGCGTTATACTTGTGCTCTTGGTGTATAGAAAGGAAAGGTCCTTTATATGTCTCGATGTTCAACCCTTTATTACTTGTCATTGCTGCCTTTCTTAGCTGGATTTTGCTTCACGAGAAATTATACGTCGGAATGTAAGTACAGAGAAGCATACATCATAAAATATATATTATGCTATGTAAGATTTAATTGATTGAGTTGATTTCTCTTTCTTAATTATTGACAGAGTGGTGGGATCAATATTTACAGTTGTTGGACTTTATGGTTTTCTATGGGGGCAGAAAAAAGAGATGGATCAAAGTAAAAATGGTGAAGAGGAAGAAGACGTGGTGGAGGCTAATAAAGAGGAAAACAAGGCTGACTTGGAATTGCAGTTAGTTGATAATTCAGATTCTGATGGTGTTCCCACAAATATCCAAAAAGAGCTATGTGTGACGATTGAGAATTCCCGCAGCTAGCCTTAATGGGTATACATGAAATATTGTATTGCATGTATCAACATGTGTTTCCTCTTTTAACACTGGCATTCGCAGAAAATGTAGTTGTAGACAATAAAATTTACATCTAGAAAATAATATTCAAAATTAAAAGGTTAAGGTTTGTGAGTCTGATCTCGAATCTCGATGAACATTTCTTTGACTTGGATTTGAATCCAAGGGCTTGAAGCTTGGTCTTAAATCTTGGTGAACTTGTTCTTAATTTATATTTGAATTCAAGGGCATTTTAGATTGAGCATGAATCTTCGCTGCGATCTCTCTAACGAGTAGAAAAATGCTCGAGTGCTTGTAAATGCTGGTAGAGAGTAATGTTTGATCCACAAAATAATGGATTTTTTTAATTATGAGGACCCCTATTTATAATTGTAAAATGCAATTGTGATGAAGATAGACTTCCTTTGGCCAATCACATTTAAGTGACATAATGGAGGGTTCTGATGAGGATAGATTTTCTTCGACCAATCAGATTGAAGTAATATTGGAATATTGCTTGGTAAAAACATGTCACTTCTACAAATGTGTAATATGTTTTTATATGTGTTTGATTTGACTAGGCATGCCATTTCATTTTGATATGTTGTAATAACCTCCAGGTCATTTTTGTATTATTGCATCATTTTCATTTGTTAAAGCATTCCTATAACGACCCCAAGTCATTTTTGATCATGTAGGCGAAAATTATGTGTTAGTACTTGGAATGTACTAAGTATGCGAGGTGCAATACAACAAGGAAATATAATCCATAGTTAAACAATATACATAATCATAGCCAATGTATATAAGCCCAATATGAAATGAATGCTCAATGCTTTTGTCAAAACATGCGTGATGATAGCCAAATCACAAAACATATCAATAGATGGGAAAGGACCATAACTGACAAATAAGACCAAGCGAGCTACTATTTAAAATCTCGATGTTCACTCTACACCGAATAAAGGAGTGGTCTACTTTGCGAAGGTAAACCATCCCTCTCCATATGGGCACTTCCCCTTTTTGTAGAGAGAGTATCACAAATACCTTAAGGGGACTTTACCCATTTCGATTATTATATGATAGGATAACTTATGGGAACTTTACACTTTTTGTTTACCTTACGAAGAGTTTATCCTTTTCGACTATTTCAAGATAAGATATATTACGGGGACTTTATCCTTTCCGGTTACCTTATGGGGTCTTTGTCTTTATTGTTGATTAATTAGCATGTTCTGTATGGGGGCCATACCTTTTTTGGTTAATCATGCAATAAGCAAATCCCAAACCTACAGCAGCAACGTAGTTAAGGGACAATGGTTATTTACCAAGGTCCTCTCAGTGCTAGGCCAACAATCCCAAAGAATACTCAAATCATACTTATAATCATAGTAGGAAAAGTGTCAGAACATTATAATATTTTCATAGAGTAGCTCATCAAAACCAAGCTTCATAAAATCAAAGAAAAGGGATCACATTATTTTTAACATTCATAACATTTTCCTGAGCTCATAGCATGCTTAATAGACCTTCAACATTTTCAATATTCATAGTTCACATGTCTTACAATAAGACTTTCATCAACATAGAAGCTTGTCACATAATCTGATCAAAAGATAGTGGGTATGTGTACTTATGCTTAAAACCATACAATTCAAGAGTATAAGACATGAGAAATGTAAAATGAATTCATTTTGAAATCATTCAATTCAATCCAACAATATTGTAAAACCCCAATTTGTGTATCATGAAATCTAAGTAAAATTTACAAGTTCTTTCATAACTTTCATGGAATCATAAAGGGCATGGCTTTAATATCATAAAATCCATCATAACATTAAACCCTAATGGTATTCAAGAATAATCAAATCATTACTTTAAGAATTCCAACTAAAATCATGTATACAATGCATGATAATATTTATCCATAAAGAATTCAACAATAAAAAATCATAAAATTTGGAAAAGGAGAAGGATTGGCTTCATTGGTGGAAGAAATCCCCAAGAATGAAGCCCACATACCTTTAACTAGAGACTTTCTTGAAGGAAAATGGAGGAAGACTTGGGAGTTCACTTGAGCCCTTGAAATCCAAAGTAGGTTTTTGAAAAGCTTGAGATTGAACGGGAGATTTTTGGGAGGATTTTTGAGAGGACTAGGGATAAAAATGGCTTAGAAGAGTATGTTTAAGTAATATGAGTTAAAACCCATTTTGGGAAAGTATAAATATCATCTAAAGTTCAGAAATTAATGTTTTGAAGTTTTTGTCGGCAATATTGGCGATCCTGAGGTCCCATCACAAAACCATTGGATGATACGCGAAATGGGACCTTTAGATCACCCTTTTTTTTTATAGTTTTTCAATCTTTTCAAAGTGTTCAGCGACCAATTCGGTAATGCACTGAATGTATTAGTCGGTCAAACTGACCATCGCCCTTTTTGACAACCTAGACAGGCTTCAGTAAAATGGTCATAACTTCTTATTTCGAACTCAAAATGAGATGAAATTTGATGTGTTGGAAAGATAATTCAAATACCTAAAAGTTGGTAGCTTGTAGTTCACCTAATTCATTATGTACTAATAGATATGACCCATTGAAGTTGACCCTTATATAAATTCATACCATAACTTAGGCGATTGGAATCCTTTGGTCTTTGCTCGATGTAGGAGATGTCCTATGATGCCAAACCACATATAATCGTTTTTACCTAGAAATTTATCTCTCCACATTAGAAGTCATCAAGCTAGTATAAGAGAAATGACTCCAGTCTTAGCTTAAGATCTAGGACATTACAATATCTCCCCCTTGGGAACATTCATCCTCGAATGTGATGAGTACATGCTTGAAAGGAGTAACAAGACAAATTTCATCCCTAACATGAATTGGTAATTGAAACTTAAACACCATTTTCATGAAATCTCAAATGTAATCATCAAACATTAAAAAAACATGTCATTACGAGCATGTATGTATGCAATATAACATAGGAGGGCTCGGTACATGATTTGACACCACAGATAAGATTAACTTATTACTTTAGGCTAGAGTAGAGTGGAAGAGATAAAAATATCACTTCTTCACGTCCACTTCAGCTTTCCTAGTGGCACTTTTGACTTGTTGATTCTTCCAAAGGACTTTGATGAATGCCACATCTTTGTTTCTCAAACTTTTCACTTGCCTATCAAATATCTCAATCGAGACTTCTTCATATGTAAAATTCTCTTCAGTACCAACAACCTCCAAAGGTATAATAGACCCTGATTACCTGTACACTTTCTCAACATAGACACGTAGAAGACGGGTTGAACCAACTCCATTTCGTTAGGCAACTCAAGATCATAAGCTACTTTACCAATCCTTTTCAAAAATTTGTAAGGACCTACAAACCTTGGGTTCAATTTAAACTTCTTGCCAAAACGAACAACACCTTTCATGGGTGAGACCTTCGATTACAACCTAACAATATACCTCCTTCAAACCTCTATACATCTTATAGAATTGGGGTGAATATAATAGGATGAGTTATGTGCCTCTTTCAAAATTAAATCCTCAATGCCATTAACATTTGGCACACCCAACCTTGGTGCCTAAGGACACCATCTCCCCTTTAGAAGATAACCTCTATCTCGCTATCCTTCACCAATGCTTTCAACTCTAATGAAGCAGGGTCAAGGTCCTGCTTAGATTTGACCTCTTCAATCAAAGAAGAAGTGGAACAATCTAGAACCACCATCCCTCCATCTTTTGGCATCAACTAACCTAATTGCTAACCTAGCCAATCAATAAACTTCTTTTTTTCTTAGGATTCACTCCCTCACCTTACACCACATGCCCAATGAATGCAACTTCTTTTAATAATAACCCACATTTATCAACCCGCATTAGTTATGACAAATGACATCACCATATCTAGTCCACAAAGATGTCTTTCTTTCTTACAAACAACACTCGTGCACCCCGAGGTGACTTGTTAGGCCTTATAAAACCCTTCTCTAATAAGTATCTCGATTGATCATTCAACTCCTTTAACTCCACTAGGGTCATGCGGTAAAGGGTAATGAAAATGGGTTGTGTATCAAGGATGAGGTCTATACCAAAGTTTCTCCCCCTTTGGGAAGGGACGTCGGGAAAGACATCAAGAAACTCATAAACCACCGGAACTGACTCAATAGGAATGACTCTAGACTTAACATCCCTAACCCTTACAAGATGATATATACAACCCTTACAAATCAACTTTCGGGCCTTAAGACAAGAAATGAACCTACCCTAAATAACCGAAATATGACCTTCCCACTTAAAGACTGGCAGATTAGAGAATTGGAACTTAACCTAACGAGTTCTACAAACAATGAAAGCATGATATGCGTGTAACCAATCCATCCTAAGGATAATGTCAAAAATTACCATGTCAAGCTAAAAAATAAACCACAAGTAAGACTTTATGCAATATTGACATAAGATAACCCCTATAGACTCCTCTAGCCAGACTAGACTCACCAACGAGAGTAGGCTCCTCAAAGGGTTCATATAAACTATTCGGGATACACCTCAAGCCTATTACAAACAAATGAAGTAATGAAAAAGAAAGTGACATTCAGATCTAATAAATCATAGATATCATAATCAGTAAAACCTTTAACGTACTGGTGATAACATTAGGGGACTCATCTACCTCTTGCCTCTCTTGAAGATCATAGAAACGATTTCTACGTGAACCTTCTCTTAGTGGTTGGGTACCATCTTGCACTTGCCCTCTTGGAACCACTAGACCACAAGGATACCCATCCTCACCACTTGTAGCAACATAAGGACATCAAAAGATTTGGTGCCCCATTTTTAAACAACAAAAACAACTACCCAGTCCTCTCTGGCAAATGCCACCATGGTTCTTCACACACCTTCAACAGTTAGGAAATGTAGCACCACCACCCTTGGCACCACCTCGTGCCTTTAAGTTCCTGAGCACCATGTCCTAGAGGACGATCATCTCTACCTTTACCTTGAGCATATGAACAATCAACAATCTTGTTGCCCATCTTCCCTCAATAAAAGCAAGCACTCATGTTTCTCAAACATGTGTCAACATGATTCCTTCTTTATTTTGGGCACCTAGGAGTATTTGATTCACCATTACCATCTAGCTTAGCATGTGGAAGTCTACCTTCAAATTGAGCCCCTCTTCTCCCTTCTACGGAGGCCGCAGGGCAATCTCTAATCTTATGCCCAATACTGAGACACTTGAAAAAACCCTCAGTGCCAACAAACACTTTTTTAGACTCTTCTTGCCACACCCTTGGCAAATAGCAAAAGGGGAGCCTTTTCTTTTTGTGCTTGGGTGCTGGTAGACTAGCAGAAGCTGAAGCACCATTGACTCAGGCCCTTTTAGCCTTCTTCTACCCTCTCTTAGCATTTGTAATCCTGGGGGTACCCACTTGTTGGTTTAGTTGAGCGGTTACAACCTTGGTCAATAGCATAGAGCATTGCAAATCTCTGTATTAGATATGTCATTGTTGAGAAATTGATCATCAAGCGGGGGATGGTTACCATCTTGTCCATCATACTGACGGGCCTGAGACATATTTTAAAATATAACAGATAGGAATCAGAAATAAATGCTAGAGGATTTAGCTCAACCATACAACATGGATAATGAAGAAGTGATTTATTTCCTATAACGCCTCATAGCCTCCTATTCATAGTTGTAGATTGCTTCAAAACCATGAACAAGACTCTACTCAAGGCGGTGTGTTTGATTTCTGGGGACCATTTACAAACCTAGCGTACTGATACCAAGCTTTTCATGACCCAAGCCTAAGACCTAGATGTCACGACCCAACCCAGGGACAGTGATTAGTTCCGATTGGGCACCCAAACAAACACTAAACCGGATTTCCAATTATAATAGCTAAGGAATCTATTGAAATTTCGGCAGAGTTTCCTCTGTTCTACTGACTAACCAAACCTGCAAACAGCAACCCCATCATACAGCAAATATCTACACATATATATGCGGGCCGACAAGATCACCGCTACGGTAGCACCACTTAACAAGTGTATCAAGCATACGCAGGCAGACCACATACAAAACCCACACCCACATGTATCCATAGACCTCTATACACACGAACTGAATTATAGGACGGGACAGGGCACCGTCATACCCTCGAATATATATAAATGCAAAATACTGAAAATAAGTGTACATGTATATACCAAAAATCTGCTCCTGAGGCAAAGGGAGCACTCCAACGGTAGACAGAGATCCT
>JAOTQR010000011.1:11808765-11824835 GCA_025774065.1 Solanum ossicruentum
GTATCTTTGTCTAATCTCAGGTGTCGTTGTCCTGCTGGGAGGGGTGGGTGGGGGGGGGGGGGGGGGACAAGAGCTCGGGTAACCATATTAGGGGTTTATACTTATCAACCATGCGAGGGGTTTATACTTCGTCATCATGTTGGTAAGGTGTGATTACCATCAAACAAGTGAGGGGTTTATACCACACAACCACCAAGGGGTTTATACCTTGAACAACTAGCTTGGTCTCTTCTTCACATATAATATTCTATATATGCATGAGCTACTTAAGCATGTTTTATTTAAGCATTGATCATACATGACATATTGTATATTATGTCTATTACTTAATATTGTGCATTTTAATTACAATGCCTACTTATTGTTTCACTGCATCCTATATACTTAGTGCATTCAAACGTACTAACGCATACTCAATCCCTACATGATGTTATCATGCATGAACTGGAGCTCCTACTGATTTTTCTCGTAGCTAGACAGATTGTTCAAGTTAGCCTTTGGTGAGTCCTCCTTTCCGGGGACAATGACTATTCTCTTAAACTATGTTCTAAGACTATTTTTCTTTTATGTATGTATTAACTATGAGGGTGAGCCCAGTTGCTTGTCTTGGCCCCCGCTCTTATCTATATAGTGGTGGTGTTGTTGGACATGCTATGTGTTATGCTTGAGCTTTGACTCACTTGTGATATTCAAGCTATTTATGTATAAATTTCTCTCTCTTTCTTTTTCTCTCTCTCTCTCTCTGTCTTTCTCTCGCTTAGTCCCAGCTCCGCTTATTTATGTCTCTTACGTTGTTTTACATACTTCCGCGACCAGTAATGTGTAATGACAAGTTAAGAGGCTTACCTCAGGACCCTTCGGGCTCCCCATTTGTCATGTCATGTCTAGGCCCTATTTTGGGTCATGAAAAATGTCAAAATGTTGGATAATAACACTTAACTATATATACCCTTTATAATTTGAATAATATAGGCAATCACTAGCAATATAAACCCAAGATGTAAGGTCGCGTTGAATAAAAAAAGGAACAATGTGTACGAGATTAAAAACATAAAGAATTACAAGCTACTAGTTTAGATTATAGTATTTTTGGGGGGACTAAGGATCATCAAGTATAGATGTATATAACAACAAAAGCCTTATCAAGAAAGGATTCCAATGGGATTTGGAAATAGAAAGCCAATAAGAATCTATATGATTCATTACACATTAATTACAATTACTGAATCTATTGACAGACTTATGAGCATATTGAGTCCTAAGAGGAGTATTAGCACTAAAATGGGTAAGAGTATGTCCCACTCAAACCCATTAACTACGTGGCCAATGTAGGAGAGAATTGGACTGTAAAAGCGGATGTTTCCTTTGTCCTAAAAGAGGACTTGACAAACTTTTGGATCCACTGACAGACTCGTCCTTTACCCTGAAAAGGTACTGGATGGATGTGGCAATGACTTCTCTTCGTTGTATCACTACTGACCCATAGGTAGTGGTTGTAAGTTATAGAAACTCCCAGATTGATTACTTGATGATAGAACTCCAATGTGATGTGATTGTTTAATGTTTGATGGATAATGAGGTGACAGAATCTTGTCTCTTATATCTGAGGTAAGGCTGAGTGATTGATGAGTGTCAATTACACTTGTTCCTTTTTCTTAGCCTATTTAACATACAGTACATTCCACGTACTAATGCCTCTCTAGCGCTGCATCATTTTATAGTGAAGATACTACAGACCGAGGACTTCAGCAGCCCGATCGTTGAGGTCTAGAGCTCTTTATTCGTTATTGTGGTGAGTCCTCCCCGGTATTCAGAGGATATTTATTTTCTGATTGGGTAGTCTTTTATTTATCAGTTGGTAGCCATGGCCTGTCATGGTAACCTTTTAGATCATAGTATAGAGGCTTCATAGACATGACGTAGATGTTGATGTCGAGGGTTCTTGTCTCTCATACTTCTTGTTTTTACTACTAAGACTTTTCGTTATCTATTCTACTTTCTTATGATAGAATCATATTTCTTGTATGAGCCTACTAATAGAACAGTTTTTGCATTCAATATATCCTTTCTTTCCGATTATGAATTGACTGAACGATGGCAAAGAGACTCAGTGGTCCACTTGGGGGCTAGCAATGGTCTCTGAGTGCCAGTCATGTACAGGGTATCCTCCTAGGGTGTGACAAACTTGGTATTAGAGACCAGAATTCGAGTATTCTAGGGAGTCTATGAAGCTGTGTCTAGTAGAGACTTGTTTTGGGTGTGTTGTACACCACACTTCATAAGCACGACACTATAGGATATTAGGAAGTGTCACCCTTCTTCTATGATCTGAAATCGTGTGAAGAGTTAACTTATGAAATCCTACTTTTAGCTCATGCATTTTACGCTTACAAAAAGTGCATCCCAAGAGAACAACCACTCAAAGAGATGGCCCAGCTCCTATCACTGAGAACAACCAACCGGAGGTTTCAGTTCAGACTAAGACCAGAAGATAGAGATACCCCGCTAGGATTGCTGAGGTCCCTCAGGCACCCCTTGCTCTGCCCTAGCCAACTCCCACTATTGAGGCAGAATTCAGGGGAGTCATCACCATGCTGATTTAATTGGTGGCCTCTTAGGGAAATAGCCATGGTTCTCGGGCTCCGAGTTCTAGTTCACAGAAGCCCACAACTGCAACTTGGCTCAGGGACTTCTTGAGGATGAACCCGCCCATGTATATGGGGTCAAAGGTTGACGAGGACCCGGAGAACTCCATCGACGAGATGTACAAAGTCCTGAGGGTTATGCATTCAACCGAGATCGAGGGAGTTGAGCTTGCGTCCTACCAGCTGAAGGACGTGGCCAATTTATGGTAATAGAGGTGAGGATGCAGAGCATGCAGCATGAGACGAGTTTGAATCTACCTTTCCTGATCATTTCTTTCCACTAGAGCTAAATGAAGCAAGAGAGGATGAGTTCGTGAATCTGTAGCAGGGAGGGTTCACTGTGAAAGAGTACAACCTTAAGTTCACCAAACTGTCAAGGTATGATCCCAAGATGGTGAAAGATATGAGATAGAAGATGAGAAGATTTGTGTCTGTCCTGGCTAAACATGTACAGAGAGAGTGTAAGGTTTCCTTGCTGATTACGGGTATGGACATGTCTAGACTTGTTGTGTATGCCCAGCAGAAGAAGGAATACAAGAGGAGGGATAGAGAGGAACACTTGAGCAGAAAGGAGAAGTCAATATGACATGAATCTAACCTACAGAGACAGAACAGAGGCGACAAATCTTATTCCCTGAAGAGATCTTCACATCCCGCACCATCTACAGCTAGTGCACCCACGCAACCAACCAGATATGATCAGACATCTCAGGGTCATTAGAATTTCAGGACTTCAAGCGCCCAATCTTAGGCCAGTATGACTCAGGGTATATGGGGAAAGGCACCTTGCACTAAGTGTGATAAGATTCATCTGGGAGAGTGCAACATGGGCAACAATGTGTGTTATGCTTATGGTCAGGCTCGTTATTTCAGCTATGAGTGCTCGAAGATGAGGCGAGGTGAGAAGAGCAGCAGAGTTCAGTCTTCAACAACACCTCCAGCAAGTAATCAGCAGAGAGGTGCTACTACTACGGGTATAGCAAGTGGGAAAAACTGCCTTTATGCTATGGATAACCATTAGGAGCAGAATCCTTTAGTAAATATTTTCTTGGGTATGCTTCGTGTCTTCACTTATGATTGCTATGCTTTGATTGATCCGGGTGTCACCTTATCTTTTGTAACTCCTTATGTGGCTAGAAAGTTTAGTATTCTTCCTGAGTGTTTACTTGAGCCCTTTTTTGTCTCTATTCCTACTGGACAGTTCATCTTAGCTGAGAGAGTTTATAGGAATTCTGTGGTGTCTATCTCTCATAAAGACACAATAGCTGATTTGGTAGAGTTGGAGATGGTCGATTTTGATGTGATAATGGGCATGGATTGGCTTCATGCCTGTTATGCTTCTATTGATTGTAGAACTTGGATGGTTAGATTCCAATTTCCCAATGATCCTGTCTTACAGTAGAAAGGGAGTTCTGTTGCCCCTAAGGGTAAATTCATATCCTATATTAGAGCTAAAAAGTTGATATCTAAGGGTTGTATGTATCACCTTGTGCGAGTGAAGTATGATGATGTTGAATCTCCCACTCTTGATTCAGTCCCTATAGTGAATAAGTTTCCCGAGGTCTTTCCTGATAATCTTCACGGAGTCCCTCTTGATAGAGATATTGAATTTAGGATTGGATGTTCTACCCAAAACCAAACCATCTCGATTACACCCTATCGAATGTCTCCCATAGACTTCACATAATTGAAAGAGCAACTGAAAGACTTGTTAGAGAAAGCTTTCATACGGCCTAATGTCTCACCTTGGGGTACTCCTGTCCTTTCATGCGTAAGAAACATGGATCGTTGAGGATGTGTATAGACTACCGATAGTTGAACAAGGTCACCATAAAGAATAAGTACCCTCTTTCCAGAATAGATGATCTCTTTGACCAACTTCAGGGTGCTACTTGTTTCTCCAAGATATATCTCAGATCGGGTTACCATCAGTTGAAGGTGAGGGAAAGTGACATTCCTAAGATAGCCTTTAGGACACAGTATGGCCATTATGAGTTATTGGTCATGTCCTTTGGGTTAACAAATGCACCTGCAGCTTTCATGGACTTGATGAATAGGGTATTCAGACCATATCTTGACATGTTCTTGATTGTGTTTATCGATGACATCCTAGTGTGTTTGAGGAATGAGGAGCATCAAAATTACCTTAGACTGGTTTTACAGACACTCAAGTATTATGAGTTGTATGCACAATTCTCTAAGTGTGAGTTTTGGGGCGAATCAGTAGTTTCTTAGGCCATATCATTTCGGGAGATGGCATTCGGGTGGATACCTAAAAGATTGAGGCAGTTAAGAAATGGCCAAGACCAACTTCTCCAATAGAAATAAAAAGTTTCTTGAGTTTGGCCGGGTACGACGTAGATTTGTGGAGGGCTTCTCTTCTCTGTCAGCCCTTTTGACAAAGCTGACTTAGAAGACGACCAAGTTTCAGTGGTTTGATGGATGTGAGAATAGCTTTCAGGAGTTAAAGGCTAGATTGACTACGCCGCTAGTGTTGACATTGCCTGATGAGATGGATGACTTTGTGATATATTTTGATGCATCAAAAGTTAGATTGGGTTGTGTGCTTATGCAAAGAGGGAAGGTGATAGCGTATGCTTCCTAACAGCTTAAGATTCATGAGAAGAATTATCTTATTCATGATCTTGAGTTGGCAGCAGTGGTGTTCGCACTTGAAATTTGGCATCATTATTTATATGGAGTGCATGTGGACATATTTTCTAAGCACAAGAGCTTGCAGTATGTGTCCAGTCAGAAAGAGCTCAACTTGTGGCAGATGAGGTGGCTAGAGTTGCTCAAGGATTACGATATGAGCATCCTCTATCACCCAGGTAAGCTGATGTTGTTGCTGATGCTCTTAGCAGCATGTCCATGGGTAGCACTGCCCATATATAGGAGGGGAAAAGAGAATTAGCCAAGGAAGTGTATAGAATAGCTCGATATGGAGTGCAGCTTAAGGAGAACAACAATGGAAGGGTCAATGTTCAGAATAGTTCTGATTCATCCTTAGTGTCTGAGGTGAAGAAGAAGTAAGATCAAGACCCTGTCTTACTCCAATTGAAAAAAGCGGTTCACAAGCAAAAAGTGATGGTTTTCTTTAAAGGGGGAGATGGGGTATTGAGGTATCAAGAGAGATTGTGTGTACCTGATATTAATGGTATTTGAGATAGAATCATGGTCGAGGCTCATAGTATGAGGTACTCCATTCATCCTGGATCTACTAAGATGTACCCTGACTTGAGGGAAGTCTATTGATAGAATGGGATGAAGAGAGACATTGTGGTATTCATTCCCAAATGCCCCAATTTCCAACAAGTTAAGGTTGAACATCAGAAACCTTGCGGGATAGCTTAGAATTTTGAAATTTTGGAACGGAAATAGGAGGTGCTCAACATGGAACTCATCACAGGCTTAC
Organism: Solanum ossicruentum; assembly: GCA_025774065.1. Lineage (NCBI taxonomy): Eukaryota > Viridiplantae > Streptophyta > Magnoliopsida > Solanales > Solanaceae > Solanum > Solanum ossicruentum. Next base: position 11,814,826 of record JAOTQR010000011.1, read on the forward strand.
GCCGATCCCCAAAGCAGCATGATTCAATTTGGGTGATTGTAGACATGATGATTAAATTAGCCCATTTCTTGTCGGTGAGGACAACCTATACGGCTAAAGAGTACGCCTGACTTTACATTCGGGAGATTGTGAGGTTGTATGTGGTTCCTTTGTCTATCATCTCAGACAGAGGAGCTCAATTCACCTCTCAATTTTGGAGATCCTTCCAGAAGGGATTGGGTATGAAGCTGAAATTGAGTACCTCTTTCCACCCTCTAACAGATGGGTAGGCAAAGCACACTATCCAGACTTTGGAGGATATGTTGATGGCATATGTTATTGATTTCAAAGGAAACTGGGATGATCATTTACCACTGATTGATTTTGCGTATAGTAATAGCTACCATGCCAGCATTCAGATGGCCCTGTATAAGGCATTGTATGGGAGGAGGTGTAGATCCCCGATTGGCTAGTTCAAGGTGGATGAAGACGAGTCAATTGGGCCTAACCTCATACACCAGTCTATGGAGAACTTGAAAGTCATCTGGGAAAGGTTGAAGATAGCTTAGAGTTGCCAGAAGTCATATACAGATGTGAAGAGGAGGGACTTGGAGTTCGAGGTACATGATTGAGTGTACTTGAAAGTGTCACCCATGAAAGGTGTCATGAGATTTGGTAAAAAGGGGAAGCTGATTCCCCATTAATTGGGCCATATAAGATAGTAAGAAGGATTGGCAAGGTTGCCTATGAGTTAGACTTTCCTTCCAAGTTAGATGGGGTTCATTCGGTGTGCCACGTATTGATGTTAAGAAACTGTTTGGGGTATCCATCCTTAGCGATTCCAATGGAGAGTACGGGTGTGAATGATAGCTTGGCATACGAAGAATTCCAGTCTAGATTCTTGACCGACAGGTTCGAAAGCTGAGGAATAAAAAGATAGCCTCCATTAAAATCCTATGAAGGAATCAATTTGTTGAGGAAGCAATGTGGGAAGCTGAGGAAGTGTAAAGCTCAAATACCTACATTCTTATTCTTACCAATTCAAAATATTGTTTTCCATTAAGTGATGCCTTGTGTTATTCTATTCTCGAGCCTAAGACAAAGATCGATAGATGAGGGATAGTGAGAGTTCGACTGTTCTCGAGTGAGGGATGAGATGAATTCTGAGTTTATTCGAGTCTCCCTTCGCCCTTTACTCATCATTCGAGGACGAATGATTCTAAGGGGGAGATGATATACCACCCTGTGAAATTACTAAAAGGACCCTAAACTTGGTCTTACGCACAACGTATCTTCCCAAGGTCCAATGGAAAATTCGATACTAGATTTGTTATCAGTGTGAAAAATGCATTAAAAAAATAGTTTCGAATCGACTTTATCATGCAAAACAAAAATTATAATTTATAAAAAAAGGCTTAAAACAGTGAGTTTTCAGTGCTCCTTCCACGGCACCGAGTGGACGCAAAACCACATATTGATTTTTTCCAAAAATTCAGTGAAAATAAGAAATTCGTGAAAAAGTGTATTCTTACACTAGTGCGCGTCGCGTACTAGTGCATGGGAGGAGCAATTTTTCTATTTTGATTTGGGAAGGGCAATTTCATCCTTATCGACATAATTTCATATCCCCCACATGGTTTTTGGAGTATAATTCGTAAAAAAAGGATTTTTAAACTCAAAACTATTCTAAGTCTATCAGTTTTACGTTATGTTAGAGAGAAGAAGAGGAGAATCAAGCAAGGGTTCAAGAATCTTCCAAGTTCTTCGAAAGATTTCCATTCTCAGGTATGTAAAGGTTACCCAAAAGCGTGAAATTATTCTTCCATGTGCCCCAATGTAAAGTTAGGATGCAAGATTAATAATTAAAGTCTTGAATAGTGACTTTTTGAAAGTTTTTTGAATAATACCTTTAATTCTTGAATATTGTCTCTAATTCTTGAATATGTTCTTTAAATTATATTTTTGTATCTTAAATTGATGATCATCATGTTTGAAGTTTATGGTATATTTATTTCATTATGTGTTTGTGATGTGCCCTTTAGAATTCCTCTTTATAAAGACTTGAATAACGAATTTAGGGAGACGTTTAGAGCCTTGAATGCTTAAAAATGATGATTTATTGAGTATGAGTCCTGAGTTGAGTGTGTTGATGATTGTGATAGCTGAAAATTATTGTTGATGTCACGCCCAAAGTCCCGTTAGGGCAAACTAGCACCCGTTTCCGGTAATGCCCGGGAGAACCAACCTGTATCTATGCGCTTTCTAGACATATTATAAGGTATTTCTACAATTGACATGTTCTTAAGAAAATAAATAGTGATAACAAGCAAAAAGGAAATGTATGTAACTAGGCCGTTGGGGCTACAGTGGTTAACGTACGAGACATGACCACACTTTCATTTATATAGTCTACAAAGCCTCTAGATAAGGAAAAGTATCTGATAAGGGTCGGACAGACCCTCCTCGACTAACTATACAATACAAAAATATAAGCTCTAGATGCACAAACTCCGAAGCAGCCTGGAGCTTGGTAACATTAGCTGGATATCCTGTACTTCTACTGTGAAGATCTACTAGCACCTGTACCTGCAGCATGAAATGCAGGTCGCCTATAAGGGACGTCAGTACGAGATTATGTATCGGATATGTAATGCAGGAAATACTATATACAAAGTAATAGCTCAAATAAAACCATGCACTGTTGTAAGATAACATACCACCTTTAGTTATACTGTGGGATCATGTACTTTATGTTCTTTTTATCACTTTACCTTTACTGTATAATTTATGCACAACATGTAATACAAATGACCAGCTGATTACTGGTAAAACTATATTGGGAGTATCCCTGGCTAGGTTCTTCCTTAACCCCTCGGGCTACCACCAATGATAGGATCGTCCATGGCTAGGTGATTCTTCCAACCTCAGGCTACCACCTATCAATAAACAATATACTTTACCTTTCGATTTCCTTTGAGATGGTTCTTTTCGTGGTCACAATATTGGAGATGTAGGGTTGTATATATAGCATGTGACTTGTAGATAATCATACAAGACAATATGATAATGAAAAGAGTATGTTACACAAATACTTAAAAGCGTATAAGATGAAACAACTCGTGAACTTTATTTAGCAACAAGAACCCATGTAACTTGGTATCCAAACATGTATGCAGATTTGAAGGTGACCATGTATAGGAGCATATGAATATGTTAAACAGTGGAGACATGGTTAATATTGTGTTGGAGTTGGTAAGTGCCTTTATCTGCCAATAAGGGATCTATGTTTCATGCCAAATAATATGAAATCAAGTAGACTTACATACCTCGCTATATGACCTCGCTATTACCTCAAGATAACCTTCCATTCCTCTAAATATTTATCTACAACATAGTAGGTGATAAAACTAGCATTAGCAGCCAAAAAATACATCTTGGCAGCCCAATCTCATAAAGAAAAGATTTATGGGCAGCAAGTGGATAATTATAAACTCGAGCGTATTATTTCAACTTTTCCGCCCCTAATTGTATTTTCTAATACACATTATCATATACACATCATGTGCATCCTGTTTTAGTGCTATAACAGCCTTACAATAGTCCACAAATCACAGGACATAACAATTTTACTCAACACACAAATAGGCGGCATAACGTGTTATGTGCCTTTGCTACATTACGACGTTGATGATTCCAAACCTTTACCAACTTCAACCAACGTTACCACTATATTTTTACATACAAACAGCCTCAAACTAGTCTCAGAATAGTAACAAATCAGCTATTAAGTACATCAGGAAATGGCCTTCCATCCATCAGCCCATAAGTTCCAATCAACATTACACTTAAGATAGCACAATAAAACTCGTTTGTTAAATGAAACAAAAATCAGGGAAGCAACTTTAGGGTAATATCTATAACTCAAATCATATTAAGAAAATCAACTTATCTTCATAATACAACCCACAAAAGATAGAGAAGTCACTAAAACGAAAGGCAAGTGTCTAAACACATACTGTCCAAATTTTTAGTACAAGCATAACTAGCATATACTTCTTGTCTTTCATGAAGAAACTATACTAAATACATAACTATAATTACTTAAGCTTTAGTTCAAGATTCAGCCTTCCTTCAAGAACCCTAGAGGGTTGTATTAGTTGCTTTGTAAAGTGAAGTAAAGAGAAGACAATAGTTTTTTTGGAAAGCTGAAAATTGTTACAAGTAAAATGACTTGAGGGGCTACATTTGAGACATTTTTAAAGGCTCTTTTAGCCAACCTTCCCTTGCCTTTTTTACTACATGTTAGTATGTATTAAGAAGCTGGTGATACAGCTGCTTCGCTCTCACACTTGGGCCTAAATGGGTCTCAAAGATGATGGGCCTTGGCTGCCCATTTTCCAAATTCTTCTTAGTTAGTTTTCGGCCCAAATAGTCAAGTGGGTTGTGATGCACTTGGGACCTTTTAATATCCTTCCTGGGCTGAAAATATAGTCCATGTGTGATGCCAAAATATGGGCCAAAGTTACACCCTTAACAAGAACTTTATTCATAATTCGACTTGAACAAATCCAACTTCGGGCCTCGTCTCCGTTTAGCTAGCAGTTTAAGCTAAGCAAGTAGGTGACTCACCTACTAGCTTCTTAAGTCCTATAAGCACCTTAATTCTCTTACTTCATTTAAGGTCGTGATCTCCTCAATTTGGCACAAAACATGTATACACCCGACCCTCTTAAGTGTTAGACGCACATATCCCCCTATAACATGAAATTCGAGCACTTTTAAAAATGAGCGCTAATTTGAACTAACCATATCATGTTTCATTAGCATTGTACAGATGTGGGGTGTTACAGTTGATATAGTCGAATGGGTATAATTCCCTTAGATTAGGCAGAAAATCTTGCCCGTAGAGGTTGGATGATGAGAGTTCTTGATGGATTGACAGACTTATGAGTATATTGATTCTTGGGAGGAGTATTAGCACCGAAATAGGTAAGGGTATATCCCACTCAGACCCATTAACTATGTGGCTAACGTAGGAGAGGATTGAACCGTGACCGAATGTTTCCTTTGTCCCAAAAGAGGACTTGACAGACTTTTGGATCCACTGACAGACTCGTCCTTTACCCCGGCAAGGTACTAGATGGATATGGCAACAACATCTCTTCATTATATCACTACTAGCTCATAGGTAGTGGTTATCAGTTATAGAAACTCCCAGATAGGTTTCTTGATGATAAAACTCTGATGTGATGTGATTGTTTGATGTTTGATGGATAGTGAAGTAATAGAGTCTTGCCTCTTATATCTGAGGTGAGGTTGAGTGATTAATGAGTGTCGATTAAACTATTTCCTTTTTCTTAGCCCATTTTACATACAGTACATTCCACGTACTAACGCCCCTCTGGCACTGCAATACTTTATGATGAAAATACTATAGATCGAGGACTTTAGCAGCCCGATCGTTGAGGTTCAGAGATCTTCATTGCTGATAGTGGTGAGTCCTCCCTAACATTCGAAAGATATATATTTTTTGATTGGATAGTCTTTTATTTATGAGTTGGTAGCCGTGGCCTATCGTGGTACTGTCTTAGGTCATAGCATAGATGCTTCATAGACATATATGTAGATGTTGATGTTGATGTCAAGGATTCTTGTCCCTCATACTTCTTTTCTTTATTATTGAGACTTTTTGTTATCTATTCTTCTTTCTTATGATAGAATGATGTTTCTAGTATGAGCAGACTGATAGGATAGTTTTTGCATTCAATTTATCCTTTCTTTCCGCTAATGAATTGACTAAATGATGGTAAAGATACTGAGTGGTCTGCTTGGGGGCTAGCAATGGTCTTCGAGTGCCAGTCACGTCTAGGGTACCCTCTCGCAGCGTGACACCTTCACCAGTAATTGGGGTCATGGGTCCAAGCCCTGAGTATAGATTAATAAATTATTTGGAGCATAACACCCTAGAATGGACCTTGCAATATGTGATGTACTAGTTAGGTATGGTTGATATATACATTGAATATATAATAACCAAACTCTCCTTTATGCGCCCAAGGGTTTGGTCTAACATCGAACTCTACACATGATGCAAGCATTAGGCATATGTCACAGGTTCAAAAGTCCAATGTATAACTGGAGAAAGGTAAAACGACAATCCCTTATCCACAAACTTCGAATCATGAATTCTGCGCTCAGGATTTTCTAACCATGAACCACTAGCACTCAGAAATTTCTTGGTTATAAAAATTACTCTATTTCGGTAAGTAAATTGAATAGGTTCTAAGGGTTCATTCAAAATGAGGTATAAGATATAACTAATCTTGAAATTAATTTTATGATGAGTTTATGGCATGTTTAGCTGTAAAATCACGGATGATTTATCATGAGATTGTTAAACTAACGCTGTAGTATTAGTTTTATCCCATAACAATCATGCGATAATTAATCACGTATAGCTTGTTCCTCCATTAAATGATGCTAAAAGTTCACCCAAAACACAAACTTCAAACTCTATACAATCACCACACAATCCATAAAATTAGAAAAAAATTAAAAATTAAACTAATAACTTGATCAAAAACTATAACAATTAGCATCATCAACAATTGCAACCAAAAAAATGAAAAAAGAAATCATGAAAAAATAGAGACTTGGCCCTGCACTTTTGAGGTTAATGTAGCCACCATTGTCGATGGACTTCTTCTTTTCTTCTTGCTGAGTGTCTCCTGACATTCTGCTCTCCTATTTCTTTTTCTCTTCTCTGTCTCACTATATTTCTTCCATTATTCTCAGCTACCCCCTTCTTATAACCACTGCCTTTTTCTTGCAGATTAAATGGATTGTCAAGATCCTTTTTTAAATTTTTAATCTGATGGATGACCTTGTTCCATGACTAAACAATGTCGTTTCATGATCCAATGAATAAGTACAAAATTAAGTTCAAAATGCAACATTTATTAATTTAAAATTTCTAATATATGTCAAAGGTGACCTTAGCGATTACTTCTAAACTAAGTTTTGATAATCGTAACGTATAGGAGAAAACGACATAATTGAGGTTAACATGTCCTCATGATTCTAAGCCACCTTTTCAAGTACTAATTTGGATGGTTGTTATGTATTAGCAAATCTTACAAAAGTGATTTTTATATGCAAAATTTATTAAATTAAAAATTCTAATATATGTGAAAGTGACTTCATGATTCTCGATTACTTCTTTGACTACTTTTGGATGATCACAAAGTACGGGAGAAAATGACATAAATTGGGTCAGCAAATCTTTGTGATTTAGACTCACTTTATTGAATACTAATTTGGATGGTTGTTATGTATTAGCAAATCTGACCAAAATGATTTTTCATATGCAAAATTTATTAAATTAAAAATTATAATATATGCGAAAAGTGACCTCATGATTCTTGATTACTTCTTCACTTTGTTTGGATGATCATAACATATGGGAGAAAACGACATAAATGGAGTCAACATGTCCTCATGATTCAGAGTTACTTTAATGAATACTAATTTGGATGGTTGTTATGTATTAGCGAAACTGACAAAAATGATTTTTTATAAGAAATATTTATCAAATAAAATGTTTTAATATATGTGAAAAGTGACCTCGTGATTCTCGATTACTCTTTGATTATGTTTGGATGATCGTAACGTATGGGAGAAAATGACAAAAATGGTGCCAAAGCGTCCTCTTGATGAAGAGTCACTTTATTGAATTCTAATTTAGATAGTTGTTATGTTTTAGTAAATCCGACGAGAATGATTTTTATATGCAATATTTATTAAACTAGTTTAGTGTACATGTTTTGCACGTGTGTACGCTTCAATTAATAAAAAAAATAATAAATAAATAAATTATTACATGAGCACACAACTATAAATAATTATGTAAATATTACTATCTCATATCATTAAGTTTATAAATACTTTTTTTTCTATTCCTATCGTAGGATCCAAATCAACTTCATTCTATTTGACAATAGTAGTAGACAAAATAATTGAACTTCTAATTCTACATATATCTTTTTTTTCTTCATCTAGTGTCAGGTGTCCTAAGAAAGGAGCAATCTCATTACTACACTACAACCAAGGTTAATATATGTGAAAAGTGACCTCATGATTCTCGATTACTTCTTTGGCCTCATTTGGATGATTGTAATGTATGGGAGAAAATGATTTGAATTGTCTCAACATGCCCTCATAATTCTCAGTCATTTTATTGAATACTTATTTGATTGATTGTTACATATTAGTAAAAATAATGAAAATGATCTTTCATATACAATATTTATTAGATTAAAATTTTTAATATATGTAAAAAAATGACCTCGTGATTCTTGATCACTTCTTTGACCATTTGTTTGGATGATCATAATGCATGAGAAAAAATGACATAAATGATCTCAGCGTATTCTCTTGATTCTCAATCACTTTATTGGATACACATTGGAATGGTTGTTACATATTAGCGAAAATGAGGAAACTGATCTTTCATATTTGATAGTAGATTTATAGTAGTCCTTTAAGTATGTATTTAGTAGTTTTAGGCCTTTAAATGTGTGAAAAGTTAAGAATTTTAGTCTGCATCAAATATGTAAAGATGTTCTCGAATGCGCCTGCTGCTTTAGACACTATTCAATGTCTTGAGTAGGCCAATAGCCCTGAGTATAGGACTTGTTTGATAGATTTGACATAATTTAGTACTTCTTTTATTTCATTTTTGTTGTTATGTTGCATTTTTTGAAAGCTAATATAACACCCCCTAATTTCTTCTATCTAGTCTGGAGTAGATGCATAAAGGATGCAGAGAAAAGCTGCAGAAGAAGGTTCACGAGGCCATTTATGACTCATGGACAGGTCTATGACTCATAGAATGGGTCGCATAAAACCCCCAGGAGACTTGGTAAAATTTTTTAAGTCTAAGGCCTATATACAAGAAGGTATATGACCCGTAAAGTATTCCACGATTCATAGATTGGTTTTGTGAATTGATAGTCCAAATATCAACTTTCAGTATCTTGAATTACGAGTTAGCAGATGACATGTAGAATGGTTTATGACTCATAGAGGAGGTTTCGTGACAAATTCTAGTAACTCAAATTTTAGGATCCCTAGTTTAGGAGAGGTAGTCTATGACTCGAAGAATGGTCTACGGTCTGTAGACGGGGTCTCGTAGACTCAGGAGACAATTTTTAAGAAAGGTATTTTCATCCATTCCAATCCCTATTTAATTAAAACCTTGATCATTTTAGGCTTGAATAAATCCTTAAAGCATAACAGTAGGTGTATTATTCACCATTTTTCACCATAAGGGTTTCTTGAGAACACTAAAAGAGAGAGAAGAGCAAGAGTTCTTGATTCTAGCATGAAGATCGATTAAAGTTTGATATTTTTTTGTATATCCAGGTATGTAAGGCATACTAAAGTGTGGAACTACCTTTATTCATACCTCCCCTTCATCTACTTGAGTGAAGATTTGGGAAAGAGTTGAGATTTGGGAAATTCTCTTACCCTAATACTAAATTCTTGCATTTATTATGAATTCTCTTGATAATATATGAAGTACCTGCTGCATTGCATAATTACTGATATGATATTGAGGTAAAGTTTCAAAATTGAAAGAGTGAACCCTGAATTGTATAATTCTATGAAATTTTATGCATGGATTCAGTTGAGGTTTGAGTTTGATATTGATTTAATGAGTTGAGTAATTTGAGTATTATAGAGCATGAAAAGCATATTGAAACTAGTTAGTTATACTACAATGAAACTTTTTTTACATTGCATGATGAATCAAATTGAGTGAGTCTAAAAGACCGTATGAGTCTGAGTCGAGTTTGATTGTCTGTATTGATTGACTGAGTAGATGAGTTGTCACACCCCTCCCTGGGGTCGTGACCAGTGCCCGATAGGAGCACGTAATCACATACTAAGTCTAACTCCTTTATAAACAAAGTCTAGAATTCTACCGAAATTTCGGCAGAGTTTCCTCTGTTTTATTGACTAACCACACC
>JAOTQR010000011.1:11824935-11842055 GCA_025774065.1 Solanum ossicruentum
CACTCTTTGGTCTTCTTATCAAGCTTGGATCTCTCATCTCTAGGAACATGAACAAATGCTCTGCAGCCAAAGACTCTTAAATGCTTATAGGAGACATCTTTCCTTGACCAAACTCTCTAAGGAACATTGCCTTCAAGAGAAACTGAGGGGGAAAGGTTAATCAAGTACATTACAGTGGACATTGCCTCCGCCCAAAAGGACTTTGGCAGCTTAGCATGAGATAGCAAACATTTGATTTTTTCCTCAATGGTTTTGTTCATTCTTTCTGTAACTCCATTAAGCTGAGGTGCCTTGGGAACTGTTCTCTCAAGCTTGATGCCCTGACTCTTACAGTAGTTTTCAAATGGACCCCTGTACTTACCACCATTATCTGATCTAACACACTTGAGTTTTCTGCTACTTTCTCTTTCAACTCTGGCATGAAACTCCTTAAAAGCATCAAGTACCTTGTCTTTATTTTTCAACAAAAAAGCCCACACTTTTCTAGAAAAATCATCAATAAAAGTCACAAAATATTGTGCACTACGATGTGATTTAGCATCCATAGAACAAACATCAGTGTGAACAAGATCTAGAACATGTTTTCTTCTATGTGGGGGACGTATATGGAATGCAGCTCTATGCTGTTTTCCAGCCAAACAATCAACACAAGAGTTTAAAGGAATACCTGAAATATCTGGGAGATAATCTTTCCTGGAAAGTATCTGCAAGCCCTTTTCACTCATATGACCAAGTCTCTTATGCCACAATTCACTAGAGGCATCACCTGCTACATTGGCATCTCCGCTACATACATTGGCCTGCACAAGATAAAGTGAATTCTGCTTATTACCTCGAGCCACAATCAAATTTTCCCGAGAGAGTTTCCATTTTCCATCACCAAATTTGTTAGCATAGCCCTCATCATCAAGCAAGCCAACTGAAATCAAATTCAATCTAATATCTGCTACGTGTCTCACATCCCTGAGCACCATCCTGCAACCAGTGGAAGTTTCTAAAAAAACAGTGCCTCTACCAATGATCTTAGACGAACCACCATTTCCCATCTTCACGTGACCAAAATCGCCAGTAGTGTAGGACGAGAAGTACTCCCTATGTGAAGTAATATGATAAGATGCACCAGAATCAATCACCCAGGTGCAGTCATCACATATTGCTGCATTTAATAGTAAATGATCACGATAATAAACAAATCATCATCACTAGTTACCAAGGTTGTAATGTTATTCTCATCTGGCTTTTGCTCGGAATTCACAATTTTTCCTTTTCTTTCCCTGGACATATCTCCCTTTTTCTTCCAGCAGAATTTTTCAATGTGACCCGGCTTCTGACAATAATGGCAAATGAAGTCTCTTTTTCTTAATTTGGATCACCCCCTGGACATGTCTCTATAATGATGATTTCTGATCTTGCTTCTCCCTCTGCTGGATTCTGGAATCACATTTGCATCAACTTGTCTAGTGAAACCTGATTCTCTCCTCCTAGCCTCGTTATTTAGAAGACTAGCCTTGACCATCTCCATAGTCATCTTGCCATCCGGAGCAGAGTTGCTAAGTGAAACTACTAAGGTATCCCAACTGTCAAGCAATGAGGAAAGCAACATCAAAGCTTAAAGTTCATCCTCCAATTTCATCTTCATTCCTGCTAGTTGGTTGACCACACCCTGAAACTCATTCATATGAACTACAATGTTGTCACCATCTTTATATTGCAATTTAACAAGCTTCCTAATCAAAAAAGCTTTCCCATAGCATTGTTTCTCTCATACATTAATTCAAGTTTCTTCCACATATCAAATGCATTAGTTTCATTAGCAACATGTTACAACACACTTAAAGAAACATATTGTCGAATGAAGGAAACAATTTTTCGATTTAAGATAGTCTAATCTTTCTCAACAACACCTGTTGGACGATCTTCATGCAAAATTGGGTCAAGTAATTCTTTAGAACACAAATAATCCTCAATATGAATTTTCCAAATAGAATAATTCGTGGAGTCCAAACTAATCATCCCTTGCACAATTACTTTGTCATCTATTATAAACAACACATGAAGCTAACCAAAAATAACCAACCTCTGATACCACTTTGTTGGGGAAGCAACGCCAAAACACAACGGAAGCGCAATACAATCTTCTCCCCCAAATAAACAAGATGAATGACAAGGCACAATGGACACAAAAAATTTCTAGCAACAAACAAATTAGTGAAAAATAGTGCAAATAAAGTAGTGAGCACGTAATTTATATGGAAACCCAAAATCGGGGAGAAAACCACGGGACTGTTCAACAATGATCTGAAAACTTCCACTAATCACCAAAACTAAGTGGACACAACAAGTTCTCCTCTCTAGTAAATACTAGAGGCAAATACAATCATCAAGAAACAATCTTGGCAAGACAACAATTAACAATTTCACCAAAATGGAGTAAATAATTCCAAAAACACAGGGCCAAAAAATACAGTCAGAAAATGACCTTCCGGGCATCAAAAGAAAAAATGTTCGGTGTATTTGAAGAGGAGAGTATCACGAACAACATACAAAAATTTGAGGACGAATGGACTCCATTTGGCCTTCCGTCCGAAAGAAAAACCAGACTGCAGTACAGTTCTGCTGCTTTTCTGTTTTTGTTTCTGCTGCTTTTCTGTTTTTGTTTCTGCTGCAGCTTATCTGATTTCTTATTTTTCTGCTTGATCTGATTTTTTTGACTGCTGCCTCTTACTTATGTTTTCCACACATAAATAAAAATGGGCCAAGACAAAATAACAATGCATTTGGGTTTAAATTAAAAAGGTCAAATTAAATTGGACTAGCCCAAATTAAATTGGACTATCCCTCCATGTAGGAGGGATATTTCCTAACATCATGTTCAAAGTTCCTTGCCAATGAAGACAAAGGATGCTTGTCACACTCGGCTTGTCCAGTGTGGTTACCTCTCATGGTTTGCAAGCTATTGCATAGGAGTGGAGTTGGGATTTTATTCGAGAGGCAAGACGATGTGGTAGTATGATTTTCATAGAAGATATTGGTTCAATTGGTAGAAAAAGAGGGAAGGAACACTATTCTGGATAAATCAAGTAATATGAAAGTACTTTAAATCAATTGCTTATAGTAATGGATGAATTTGCAACAACATTTGGTGTACTGATACTTAATGGAAAATTCAGACTTGATATATTATACAAAGACATGTTAAAGCCTGGTTAATTAGATCACCAGATTACATTTAACACATTGTACATAAAGATCAAGAACAAATTTTCACAATCTACATGCACGAGTTAAATTACTTACAATAAATCATTATGATATTGTTTAAGAGACCATCACAAATAGATTGTAACATAACTACTGCAGGAGATAGGTTTTCAAAGACTCATTGAGTACTGAAATTTTGAAGTTCAATGGGCAAACAAGTCGGAACATAAGAAGAAAGGATGAGAAGCAAGTATGACTGATGTTTATGTCAAGACAATGTCTATTATATGGAGGCAAAGTACCCAACTAGATTTCAAGAATTGAGATACCAAAACCAGAAGATCTGAGAGAAATAACACTTTATGTCAGGGATAGGAACCTGCGAAAGGTGTCATTGGTCCAGACTTAACAATGTTCCTTAACGACAATTATTTCCTACTTTTCTTTGCAATACCTTAGTTAGTCTAAGTTTGCAATATCTCTTTAAATTGGTATTGAGTAGGTTTTTTTTTCAATTATAGTTGATAGTTGTAAAGCTATCCTACAAGTTATGCATAACAATAGTTTCCTTTATTTTGAAAAACAAGTGATCTGCACTTGTTTTGTTTTGTATTATTCACTTTGGTATTAAAAAAAATTCAAACCAAGAAAAAAAGAGATCAGCGCAAACTAAAACCAAAAGTATCTGATGCTAGCTAATGTACTAAAAGGGACTTAAACTTACAACCAAGCAATAAATATGCTTCTTTTGTCAAAAATTGAGAAGTTCCTCTACAATTAAACATAAGGTAGATTAGAATATTACATCTTAGGATGATCTACTCAAGTTCAACAATTTGTACATGATGTCAAATGTAACTTAACTAATTCTTTACTTCTGGAAAAATTGAATCACAATTCTTTTTATCATGAGCAACATACATAAATATCTCAAGAGAAAATGACAAGGTGAATTTAAAATTCACCAACATGGTTATAGAACTAAAGTGAGTAATCAAAAAATTACAGATTGACATGGTACAGTAGATATTGAATTATCATACCAATTCAAAAATTTTAATATTGTAATTTTGGTATCATGAAATTTTGTTTGATATACAATATACATTTTAAATTTTTTGGTACTCACGATTTAGTAAAAAAATAAAAAAAATTTAATATTGTACTGAAGTATATAGTTACATAAAATAATTTCATATATATATATTGATTATAATACTAACAAATATACAAAATAGTATTAGTATAAGCTAAATATTTTGACATTGAAAATTTGACTATTCTATTTTGACTGAAATGTAGTTTTATACAATTGATTAACACTAGGAGCTGCTTGTACTTTTTCTCAATATATATTTTTACATGTATAAGGTGTTAGTATAATAAAAATGAGGTAAATTTTGATAAGATGAACTCATAATCCTCTATTGTACCATTATATACAAGTCAGAGTTGAACAAACTAGGATTATTGATTTACCAAACCGTACAATACCAAATAAAACTAAAAATACTGAATCATAATTTATTTGATATGAGAATAGTATAGTATTTTTAAAAATCAAAAATTGCAATTACCGTTGATGTTTCAAATACCGTATCATACCATGCTCAACCTTAATCAAAACTAACAGATTTATAACTATAAAAATATGAAATATTCTTTTCAAACAGCCACCAACTAAACTAAATAGTATTAATATTATGGAAGAAAAAATCATAGGTTCATTCCCTGGACTCAATTCTAAAATTTGCTGGTCAAAGACATTCCATACAAAGTTAAGCAATACAACAAAAAAGAAGTGCACTTTCACTTCAAAAGCTATAACGTAGGTACTGCTATATGTTCGTGGAACTGATTGCAAATAAAAAATAACTTATGAAATTGAGAAGCATTTATCATAGGAAATTATGAAAAACACCAACCATTTAAGAAGGCAACATTTTTTTTGAAGCGGTTGAATTAGTAGCCGAGGAAAAACTAATGTTAATTTATTTCATAAACCTAAAGTGTTCCAATCCATTTAGATTAAGCGACTTTGAACTTGTATATTTCAAATAATAGATCAAAAGCTTTACATGTTATATGATAAGCAGAACCACAAAAAGTGTTAAGTAGTCAAGCTTACCTTGATAGCCACGAGATGATTGTGCAAGTGGTGATGAGACGATAGATGGGATTGAAGACAACCACATGACCAATTAATTAGTATCTGTTGACCAAATTGGGTATTGCATCTATCTTGATATTTAAGTGGTTAAGATATATGGTGTGAAAATTTTTTGGTGAATGGAGTTCCAAAAAAAGAAGGGAGAGAGGTCTATAGAAATTAGTTTGAGTATTATAGTGATGGTGGATTTGTGGTAGATGATGGTGAGAGAAAAAAGAGGCAAATTAGGGTTAGTTTTTACTTATATTTGGTGCTTTAAATTATCTTTTACTGAATAATGCGCAAAATTAAAGGAGGAAAAAATCATTAAAAGTCATTCTAGTAAGGCCGTAAATAATTTTTTCTAGCCATTTGACTAAATTGCCACTAAAGATATACTTTTTATTTTCTAATGTAAATTCACTGCTAATAATTGTATGTAAAAAATAAATTATCGACAATCAATTTATTGCCACTAATCAATTATTGTCACTAATGATCATTTTTATTGTAGTGTAATCTTATCCACCAAGGGCATGCATTGGCTAATAGCCAACTTCCTTGAGGCGAAAAGTACCCCTAAATGTTTGAATGAAATTTTTCCTAGAGTAAAGTGCATTTCACTTAGGAGCTGATTAGTTCATCCATGGAAATATCTACACAACACAGAGAACTTTTATCTAGATTTTCCTTCAACCTTAAGACCACTAAGAAATGCTCAAATTTCTCCATCATAAATTGGACTGAGATATTATATGCTCTACAACACTTAAGGAGATCATTCTTAAAGCAAATATGCACTAGCTTCATCTAAGCACACCTAGGGTTGTAGTTGAATGAATGGCTGTAGAGAAGTTACTTTAATGATTTGTTAAGCATTGCTAAGAGAAAGAGATAGGGTGACATAGGATCTCCTTGCCCCAGACCGCTCCTTGCATGGAATCTAGTGGTAAGGTTACCACTACTCAACAAGGAGTATTGAACAATCTTCACACATGCCATACTTAAGTCTACCATCTTGTGGGAAAATCTAAACTCTAGTAGTACCATTTGTAAAAAAAAGTCATTCACTAATTTGTAGTCTTTTAATGTATCCACCTTAAACAGTACAACTAGGGAGATCCCTTTCTAAATAAACTTATTGATCAACTTATGAGAAATGATCACATTTTTGAGAATGTTCCTTCCCCAATGAAGGCAGATTATGATTTCCCAATCAAAGAATCAACAACAATACTCAACTTATGACTAAGTAGCTTTGTCACAAGTCTACACATTGTAGCACAATATTGTCACGACTCAAGCCTAGGGCCTAGACGTGACATGACGAATAAGGAACCCCAAGCAAGCCTCTTAACATATCATTATACATCCTTAGTCATGGAAGCAATTAAACAACAATAAAAGAATAGAATTAAGGTCAAAGGGACTAAGGCAAGACTTTCATAACATAAACATCAAAAGAGTCAAAGCTCATAGCATCAATACATAACTCGTCCAACAACACCTCTAATACATAGAATTGAGAAGGGGCCAACACAACTTTCTGAGCTCACCCTCATAGTCATAAGCATGTAATTAAAGAAAGAGAGTCTTTATGCATAACATAACGTTAAAGGCATTGCCCCTGAAATGGAGGACTCACCAACTTGCTTTGGGAGAAATCGTACTAGCCACGTAGAGGAGGAGAATGAGCAAGTGATGCTCCGGTTCCTACATGGTAACATCATGTAGGCATAGAGTATTCATTAGTACATTTAAATGTACTAAGTATGTCGGATGTGCAACAAGAGATAAGCAACATAATCGAAATGCATATTTAGGCAATAAATGAGCATATAACACATGACATGCATGAATGATGCTTGTAGTAAAACATGCTTACATAGAACATTTTACATGTGTAGGAAGAGACCATCATTAGTAACCAAGGCCTACACCTTCTTGGCGAGACAATTGAGGTATATACCTCCCAATATGGTAGCACGGGCCTACAACCCCCCGAGTTAGGCGATTGATGTATAAACCTACCAACATGGTTGCACGAGCCTACCACCCCTCGAGCTAGGCAATTGAGGTATGAACCCCCCAACATGGTTGCATGGGCCTGCCACCTCCCGATCTAGGTGATTGAGGTATATACCCCCCAACATGATAGTTTGGGCCTACTACCCCCGAACGAGGTAATTGATCAACTTCCAACACTATAAGTTCCATTCATGAAATTGACACATATAAACATCTCTTTCATCATCATAAAGTTACTTAACTCATATACCATGCATTAGGCCTTCAATAATTTAAGAAGCATTGACTGGACATTTTATCAAACACTTGATAGGTGTGTAACGCTAATATAAAACCATGCAACTAAAGAGTGAAATCATGCATATAAATTCAATGTAAAACCACCCACCAACACTTGGTAGTACCCTCATGCAATATACATTAAAACCCTTCATCAAATCTCAAGATAGATCAAAGATTCATAGCTCAAAACATTCTTATATAGTCATACTTTTATGATACCCCAACATAGTTCATAGTCAAATTCATGGTAAGTAATACCCATAAGTAAATCAACTTGGAAACATACAATTTATGTAAAAAGGGAACTTAGGCACCACAGGTGAAAGAACTCAATGGTTGAAATCCACATACCTTACCTTTGGAGAATTCCTTGATGAAGATTGGATTGAGAACTTGAAGCTTGAATGAATTCCTTAAGATCCAGAAAGAGATTTGGCACTTGAATTTTCAGTAAAACGTTTGTCTAAGTGTTTGATAGAGTATTGGAGAATGTCTTGTATGATATGAAGGTGAAATATAACTAAGTATAGTTATTTTCACGCATGGAAAGACTTAGGTCTAAGACCTAAAAGCCTTGGAATGAGATAAAATAACTGGGCAAAAATAACACTGGAAATTGCATTTTTGGGATTTTCGAATTTTGATACGATTGCTCTAAAATCAGGGTTAGAGACATTTCCCACTCAATTTCATCCCTTGATCAAAAATATGATGTTGGATTTTTGATATCCTGCACGGATTTTGAGATATATGGAAATTACGATTTTGGGCACTTTCGAGACACATTTTTGAGCACTTTTTGGGGTCATTTCAGTATCTCCCCATTGGGAACATTTGTCCAGAATGTCAAAGAAGCGCACATAAGGAGAGTAATCATGAAGAAATAAGCACCAACAATAATGCAATAATGCACTTAAACACTATTTTCAAAAATCTCAACATAAGTGTCAAAATTACTATGAGCTTATCAACATAAACATAAATGCATGCAAATGACATATAAGGCTCAAAAATGAGACATGAAATCAAATAGAAGAATTAGAATTAATATCTTAGACTTGATTAAAATGGAAGAGATAGGAATATCGCTTTTGCATGTCTTCCTCGGCCTCCCATGTAGCACTATCGACTTGTTCATTCCACCAAAGGACCTTTTAGGAAGTCACATCCTTGTTTCTCAACCTCTTTACTGGTCTATCCAAGACTCTACTGGAACTTCTTCATTAGTCGAGTTGTCTTCAACAACACCCATAACATCCAATGGGACAACAGCATTCGGATCACCCACATATTTCCTCAACACAGATACATGAATGACCAGATGGACCAAGTCCATTTCACTAGGCAACTCCAACTCATAGGCCACCTTACCAATCTTCTTCAACACCCTATAAGGACCCACATATCTTGGACTCAAATTTATCCTTCTTACCAAAATGAACCATACCCTCTATGGGTGGGGCCTTTAAATAGACCCAATCACCAACTTTAAATTCAAGCTCCCTTTTCCTCACATCGGCATAGGACTTTTGATGACTTTGGGCTGTCTTCAACCTTTCCCTAATCAACTTTACCTTCTCCATAGCCTCCATGACCAGATCCGGACCCAACAAGGCTATCTCTTCCACTTCAAACCACCCAATCGGTGATCTACAACGTCTACCATAGAGGGCCTCAAAAGGAGCCATACCAATGCTAGAATGAGAACTATTATTATAAGCAAACTCAATTAATGAAAGATGATCATCCCAAATACCCTTAAACTCTAATACACAAGATCTAAGCATATGCTCAAGAGTTTGGATAGTTCTTTCGACTTGGCCATCTGTTTGAGGGTGAAAGGCCATACTAAGCTTAACCTTGGTACTAAGACCTCTTTGGAAGGACTTTCAAAAGTAAGAAGTTAATTGAACACCACGATCCGATATGATAGACAAGGGTACCACATGCAATCTAACCAACTCATAGATGTACAATTTAGCATAGTCTTCGGCATCATAAGTAGTCTTAACCGGTAGAAAATGAGCTGAATTTGTCATTCTATCAACCATAACCAAATAAAATAAAAACCCTTTCTAGTCTTAGGCAATCCAACCACAAAATCCATGTTAATTTTCTCCCACTTCCTAGTAGGAATCTCTATATATTATGTTAGGCCACTAGGCCTTTGATGTTCGACTTTGACTTATTGGCAACTATGACAACCGGACACAAATTTGGCAATGCCTTTCTTCATACCTCCCCACCAAAATACATCCCTCAAATCTTTATACATCTTGTAGAATCGGGGTGAATAGAATGGGAGAATTATGAGCCTCATTAAGAATCTTCTCCATCAAGCCATCAACGCTAGGTACGCACAACCTACCTTGGTACCTAAGGGAACCATCTCCCCCTGGGAGAAAACCTCCACCTTGCCCTCTCTTACTAAGGCCTTTAATTCTAATAAGAAGGTGTCGCAATCTTGCTTTGCTTTTACCTCATTAACCAAGGAAGATTTTGAACTATCAACAACCATAATACCACCATTATCAACCTCTTCCAACCTAACCTATAATCTAGCCAACCGATGGACCTCTCTAGCCACCTCTTTGCTCCCATTATCAACATGAGCTAGGCTATCCATAGACACCTTACTCAAAGCCTCTGCCACAACATTAGCTTTACCTGGATGATAATGCATACTCATATCATAATCCTTAATAAGATCTAACAATTTTCGTTGCCTCAAGTTGAGATCTTTTTGTATGAACACATATTAGAGACTCTTATGATTGGTAAACACATCAACATGTACCATATACAAATAATTATGCCAAATTTTTAAAGCAAAAACCACAACGGCTAATTCAAGATCATGAGCAGGATAATTCTTTTCATGCACCTTGAGTTTTCTAGAGGCATAAGCTATCACCTTACCATTTTTCATCAAGACACAACCCAAACCAATTCGGGAGGCATCACAATACACAACAAACCCTTCCAACATTCCGATAGAGAAGATAGGAGCGGAGACAAGTTTATCCTTCAAAGTTTAGAAACTCTTTTCACACTCATTGGTCCACACAAACTTACCCTTCTTTTGAGTCAACTTAGTCATGGGAGAAGCTATAAAAGAGAATCTATTCACAAATCTTCTGTAGTAACCTGCTAAGACCAAGAAACTTCTAATGTTCGATGGGGTCAATGGTGTAGGCCAATTTCTAATCACATCCGTCTTTGTAGGATCCACGTTAATACCATCCCCGACACCACATGACCTAGAAAGAAAACCTCCTTCAATCAAAATTCACATTTTTCATACATAGCATACAACTTCTCTTCCTTAATTTTTCCAACACTACCCTCAAATGACTCACATGTTCCTCCTCACTATAAGAATAAATCAAAATATCATCAATGAAAACCACCACAAGCAAATCAAAGTAAGGTTTAAAGACCCTATTCATGAGATCCATGAAGATAGTTGGTGCATTGGTCAACCCAAAAGATATAACCACAAATGCATGATGCCCATACCTAGTATGGAAGTCTATCTTGGGAATGTCACACTCCCTCATCTTCACTTGATGATACCCAGACCAAAGATCAATCTTAGATAAATGACTAGCCCCTTGAAGTTGGTCAAATAAATCATCAATCCTTGGTAGAGGATACTTATTCTTTATGGTAATCCTATTAAGTTGCCAGTAGTCAATGCAAATTCTAAGGGACCCATCCTTCTTCTTCACAAACAACACCGGTGCACCCCAAGGTGATTAGGCAGTCCTAATAAAACCCTTCTCCAACAAATCCCTCAATTTCTCCTTCAACTCCTTTAGCTTCATCGGGGCCATACCGTAAGGGGGAATAGAAAAGGGTTGAGTATCGGGAAGGAGGTCTATACCAAAATCTATTTTCCTTTCAGGAGAAACACCGAGAAGGTCATTTGGAAAGATATCAAGAAACTCACTAACCACCGGAACCGACTCTATGGGAAGGACTTTAGACTCAACATCCCTTACCCTCGTAAGATGATGGAGATGCCCCTTAGAAATCAAATTTTGGGCTTTAATGTAAGAGATAAACCTACCCTTGACCACTATATCATGACTCTCCCACTCAAGGATGTGTTCATTTGGGAATTGAATTTGACCCGACGGGATCTAGAATCAATAGAGGTATAGTAAGCATGCGACCAATCCATCTCAAGAATAACATCAAAATCAATCATATCCAACTCAACAAGATCACAAGGCAATATTTTATACAAGATGCTAACGGGACAATTCCTATAGACCTTTCAAGCAACAATAGGTGTACCAATGGGAGTAGATACCTTATAAGACTCACACAATAATTCGGGCTTAACATGAAATTTTTTGGCAATAAGAGGGGTAACAAAAGAAAGTGTGGCACCCGGGTCTATCAATGCATACACATCAATATCAAAGACTTTTAACATACCGATGATGACATCGGGCACCTCATCAATCCCTTTTCTCCCTTGTAGTACATAAAATAGATTATGGCTTGGGACACCACCTTGTTGACCTCCTGTCCCCAAAGGAATCGCATTAGCACCCCGACCTTGTGGACAAACATCTTTACCCTTGTTGCGATTACATGGATAATCTGTTGCCTTATGCCCTACTTCCCCACAACTATAACAAGCACTAGTATACCTCAAACATGGGACACTTGACCCTTACCACATTTTGGACACATAGAATTAGGCACCACGCCACCATAAACTCAGGCCTTTGGGTAGTCATTGGCAAACCTTCCATTAGGAGCATGAGAAGACCCTTTCCCTTAATGAAATCGACCACCCTTGGGACTTTGGAACCTCCCATCAAAATGGTCCTTCTTGGCCTAATGACCCCTTCTCTTCCTCAATTTCTCCCTTTCCAATTGTTCGACATAAGTCATCAAGTAGGACAAATCCATGTCACTAATGAACATAATAGCCTAACACTCCTCATTCACCAAATCCGATACACCCATCACAAACTTATTGATTCTGGACCTTGGATTGGCCACCAAATGGGGAGCATATTTTGAGTGTAAGTTGAACTTGAGGGAATATTCCCTCACACTCAAAGATCCTTTCTTCAAATTCATGAACTCCATCATTTTGGCCTCTCTAAGCTCAAGAGGGAAAAACCATTTGAGAAATGCCACCTTAAACTCCTCCCATAGAATCATATTATTTTTCCCCTTCTCGTCCTTTCATTGAGTATACCATCTTTGAGCCACCCCCTTGAGTTGGTAAGAAACCAACTCTGCCTTCTCTTCCGATCTAACACCCATGATAGTTAACACCTTGTATACCTTATCAATTAATTGTTGAGGGTCCTCATCCACTTTATACCTATTGAACTCAGGTGGGTTCATCCTCATAAAGTCCCCCACCTAAGATTTCGGAGTTGGAGCTTGAGGGGCTTAGGCCGCTTGGTTGACTTGGTTAGCCATGGCTTGAGCTAGCAAAGTGAGAGCATCTCGGAGCTCACCATGAGTCGGTTGTTCCTCGGGTGTGCGGGCTCTTCTTCCTCTTGTGTTAGGCATGATCTAGCATAGAAAAGAACAATCGTTAGGGGGAAAAACCTTACTTAAATCCTATAGCATGACATAGAGTAAGAAGAAGGGAGACATTTCCTAGAACGTCTCAGAGCCTCTTACTAATAGTTATGGTGCACAACACAACCATGAATAAGACTCTAATCAACGTAGTGTGTTGGATGACGAGTACCACTAACGAGCTAGTGCTCTGATACTAAGTTTGTCGCGACCCAAGCCTAGGGTCTAAATGTGACACAACAAATGTGGAACCCGAAGGAACCCCATATTTCTTGGTCGCGGAAGCAATTAAACAACAATAAAAGAACAGAAATAAGGGTAAAGGGACTAAGAGAAGACTTTCATAACGTAAACATCAAAAGAGTCAAAGCTTATAGCATCAATACATAACTTATCCAACAACACCTCTAATAAATAGCATTGAGTGGGGGCCAAGACAACTTTCTGGGCTCACCCTCATAGTCATAAGCATGAACTAAAAGAAAGAGAGTCTTTATACATAGCATAGGATCAAAGACATTATCCTTGAAATTGAGGACTCACCAACTTACTTTAGGAGAAATCGTACTAGCCCCGTGGAAGAGGAGGATGATCAAGTGGTGCTCCAGTTCCTATATGGTAACATCATGAAGGCTTAGAGTATGCGTTACTACATTTGAATATCCTAAGTATGTAGGATGCAATGCAACAAGAGATATGTAATATAATTGAAATGCACATTTGGGCAATAAATGAACATATAACACTATGGTATGCATGAATGATTCTTGTAGTAAAACATGCTTACATAGAATATTTTACATGTGTAGGAAGATACCATCATTAGTAACCAAGTCCTACCACCTACTTGGTGAAGCGATTGGGGTATATACCCCCTTATATGGTAGCACGGTCCTACCATCTCCCGAGCTAGGCGATTGAGGTATAAACCCTCCAAAATGGTTGCACGAACCTGCCACCCCCGAGCTAGGCAATTGAGATATAAACCCCTCAACATGGTTGCATGGGCCTACCATCCCCCGTGCTAGGCGACTGAGGTATATATCCCCCCAACATGGTAGCTCGGGCCTACTAACCCCCGAACGAGGCAATCAATCAACTTCCAACACTATAGGTACCATTTATGAAATCAACACATATACATATATCTTTCATCATCATAAAGTCACTTAAC
This sequence comes from Solanum ossicruentum, assembly GCA_025774065.1. Taxonomy (NCBI): domain Eukaryota; kingdom Viridiplantae; phylum Streptophyta; class Magnoliopsida; order Solanales; family Solanaceae; genus Solanum; species Solanum ossicruentum. The sequence continues at coordinate 11,839,329 of JAOTQR010000011.1, forward strand.
TCATATACCATGCACTAGGCCTTGAACAACTCAGGAAATATTAACCGGACTTTCTATCAAACACTTGGCGAGTGTGTAATGCTACTATAAAAGCATGCAACTCAAGAGTGAAATAATGCAAGTAAATTCAATGTAAAACCATCCACCAACACTTGGTAGTACCCTCATGCAATATACATTAAAGTCCTTTGTCAAATCTCAAGATATATCAAAGATTTCATAGCTCAAAACATGCTTAAACAACCACACTTCTATGACACCCCTACATAGTTCATAGTCAAATACATAGTAAGTAAGACCCATAAGTAGATTAACTTAGAAATATACAATTTATGTAAAAAGGGATCTTGGGCACCATGGGTGAAAGGACTCAGTGGTTGAAATCCACATACCTTACCTTTGGAGAATTCCTTGATGAAGATTGAATTGAGAACTTGAAGCTTGAATGAATTCCTTAAGGCCCGTAAGAAGATTTGGCACTGAATTTTGAGTAAAGTGTTTGAGAGAGTATTGGGGAATGTCTCATGTGATATGAAAGTGAAATATGGCTATGTATCGATGCTTTCACGCATGGGAAAACTTAGGCCCAAGACCCCAAAGCCTTAGACCAAGATAAAATAACTAGGCAAAAACAATACTAGTCCGCACCCCAGCCGCGTCGCTCCAGGGGTATGGATCAACACTAGAAATTGCATTTTTGGGATTTCCAAATTTTGATATGGTTGGTCTAAAATCGGGGTTAGACCCATTTCCCACTCAGTTTCGTCTCCCGATCAAGAATATGAAGTCAGATTTTTGATATCACGTATAAATTTTGGGATATGTGAAAATTACAATTTCAGACACTTTTGAGGCACATTTTCATACACTTTTTGGGGTCGTTTGAAGTATGCTATAGGCCAGAAATCTTTCACATAAGTTCAGTTTGGGACTTTATGAACCAATGTTTGAGTAGTTTGGTTTATTTCCTTTAATAGTTTTCCAATCTAGAAGTAACTTAAGACTATATAGTTCATATCAAAGCCTATAACTTGCCAGTATTCTTTGAAGAACTCAATAGAAAATCCATGCGCACTAGAGGATTTATCACTGAGTGTCATCTGGAGCCTTAAAAATATTCTTTTGTGTGATAGGACTCATCAGTAGTTGCTGATGAGCTAGCGTTAGACAAGGGTAATCCTTGAGAATATTGACATCTATTCACTCTAGTTCTTGTGTACTATCTGTGACAATCAAGATCTAGGGACAAGCCGTGACACGATGAACATGTTACGTCCTAGAGGGATACCCTTGATGTGGCTAGTATTTGAAGAACCATTGCTAATTTTCCAAGAGAACCAGCTAGACTCATTATCACATCATACTCAACAATGAAAGAATAAACTCAAGTCAAAGACTATGAAGTAAATTAAATAACTGTTTTTATATAAATAGCAATTTCCAATAAATAAGAGATTGAAAGAAATAACAACCAACTATCTCCACTTGATATCTATGAAGCCTCTATCTAATCAAGAAGGTGCCAAGACAAGTCCCGGGGTATCTCAAAAGAAATAAAAGGATACTCAATAAATAAAGAAAAATAGACTCTTTCGAATAGCAAGGAGGGCTCGCCAAGTCAAGAAACACGAGTCTGGACATTAATAATGCGCTTGATGAAGGCTTCTATCACCTATATTTGCATCATTAATGATACATGCCTAGATGGACGTAAGTACATGAAATATACTGGCTTGTAAAATGGCTAAAAAACAAGTAAGGCTCAAATACTAATCAATAAAACCAACTCAAAAATCAACTTCACAACCCTAAACTCAACTCAGTAAATATGCAAGTTAAGAATAAAATCATACTTTGAAAATAGACTTAGTGTTATCCAACTCATTTAAAATATTTCACATCTATTATGCATTGCATGAGAGTTTCTATTAACCGACAATCAATCCCACCTCCATTAGTTTGGTGGTGTACAATAAAGGCGATTCGTTACCACGCTCGTCGAATACTTGCCAAGGTATATGATGATCAACCAATCCAGGGCCCACAATCGATGTCCATCTTTTTGGGATAAGAGTCACCTGAATAAATAACAAAACTATCATATGTAGGCAACGTAGTTTATGGGTTAGAGTTGTTACCCATTTGTGCCCATGTCATGCTCAATACTCCTCCTAAGACTAAAATATGTTCATGTCGATAAACTCAATCTCATATTTATATTTCTCCAATCAAACTCCACCAAATCACTCGACGAATCAACCAATTAGGAATATTTATCATGCATGTTATTAGGACTTATCAAATTATTCAAGACTCTAACTAAAACAGTCATTTAGACTTTGATGAGTGTATAACTTACTCTCATTTTTTAATCTTTTCCTATGATTTTATGTTCTTAATTTCATAAATTGAGGCTAATTATGTTCTGAATGGTGTATATTTTAGGTATATATGGCTTAGAATGAAGATTTGCTAAGAAACATTGAAGTTGGTGCTTTATTAGAGAAAAAAGAAGTTGAAAATACAAACAAGTTTACCAGGCAACAATTACACTCTACGAACGCCGCCTTCAGGCCCGCAAACATAGAACAATAGATCATATAGAGGCATAAACGTGCCTGTCCCTGGCATATAGGCAGAGCAAGAGGTGATCACACACACACACACACACACACACACACACACACACACACACACACACACACACACACACACACACACACACAT
>JAOTQR010000011.1:11846572-11860570 GCA_025774065.1 Solanum ossicruentum
ATATGTATTTATATAAAATAAATCTTCTAGTTCAAAGAATAGTAACAACTTTATTTGTGTAATATTTAATCTAAAATTAAATTTTTAATTAAAATAATTAATTAATATTTTTAAAAGAAAGAGAGAGAGAAAGAGAAAGAGTACTATAAAGAAATAAAATTTCTGCTTCTCTTTGCTATTTTTTGTAACAAAAATATAATTATATTTGGTAAGAGTTAAAATTATGCTAAAACTCGTAATTTAGATTAAATAATATATTATTTATGTAAATGATCCTTTTCTTTTTTTTCGAAAAAATAACGTAATTAGGCAAACATATGATATGTATTTACATCATATAACTATAATTTGAAAAAAAATTATAATTTATAATTATAATTAGGGTTTTATTGCTATTTTCTCTCTCATCTCTTCCCCTGTCACGCCTCTCTCATCTTTATTTGCAATTTCTTGCCGCATATACAATTACATAGGTATATCAGTTGCATATATACAATTCAGCTTTCTCCACTCTCTCTCTCGATCTCACTCACCTCTCTCGCCTTCTCCAGTCTCGCATGCCAGATATACAAATACATATATATATATTAGTTACATATATACAATTATTTGATGGGTATACACATATAATTTGAACAAATATAGATATACAATTACCCTCTCTCGATCTCATTCACCTCTCTCCTCCCCTTCAGGTTACATAGCCAAAATTATTTCAAATAATTATATAAAATATAGTTATTTGACTATATTAAATTTTAAATCTAGACTATTTACCTAAATTCCATTTGGTTTGGGGGTGGGGGGCGGGGAGGCGATAATGGCCCAAAACTGATGGGCCCAGAAAACTTCAAAAGCCTAAGGAGCCGAACTCGGACGAAGTAATCAAGAATTCATGATGGCAAATGCCACACTCTAAACGAAGCTGACTATTTGGCTGTCCCTTCCCCCTCATTCTTCCTCTTCCATTGTTTTCCCGACTCGATTCGATTTTTTTTGTTGTATCACAGGTGTTTAATTCTGTGTGAAGTGAATTGAAAATATGCGTATTGAATCAAATTAAAAAAAAAAAAAGAGAAGTCATGGCGTGGAGACTGAACCCGGGTGATATAGCCGGATTCAAAGTTCTGTTTAGTCTGGGGATTTTGTACGGATTGATATCTGTCCTTGTATACTCCATCATTCACATGAAGTTCATCACACCTCTTCCCATGGATGCTCCTCCTGATCGCTTCTCTGAGGCCAGAGCTGTTGAGCATGTCCGCGTCTTATCAGAAGATATCGGAGGTCGCCAGGTAATGCATACGACTAAACTATTCATTATAAAATAGCAAATTTTGGTACATGTTCATTTGACATTTGTGCTTTATTATCCATGCATGAGTTTGCCATCTCACTTGCTCTGATCGTTCATGCTTATCATTGAACATTGTTAACATAGCTACAATATTCTCAATCCTTGTATATTTTAGTGCCATAGGCAGACTAAGATGAAAGAAATGCAACACATGACCATTTGACTAGCTTTGGGACAACACTTGAGAAAAAGTTTTCTGTGCACTGTTTGGAAAACAAGTTTCTGGATATTGAGATGTCTATTGATAGTTGTAGTTTTAAGATTTATGAGGATTTTGTGGGTAGAAGAACATAAAATTCTTTGGGAACAACCGTCAAACCACAACATACAGAAAGCAGTTTTTGCTTCAAAGAGGTGAAGACAATCTGATCAAACACCAAATTACTCTTTTTTTTTTCTTTTGTTTCCAATTTTGAGGGGAAAAAGAGTTTCATGGACCATAACTTTTTGTGTAGCTCTGCTTAAGATTACTTGCCTGCCATATATCCTTTGTTATTTTCTTGCTTTAGAAATTGAACTAGATGCTGTCTAAAAGTTGATAGTATTGCAAAGATTTGGGTTATCCTTTACTCTCTCTCTTCTTTAAGATATAATATGTGTATGTAATTTTTGTGTACAGGAGGGGCGTCAAGGTCTGAGATTAGCAGCTCAATATATTAAGACACAGTTGGAGATGATGAAGGAGCGAGCTCAACCTGGTATTAGGTTGGTCTTATTTGAAAGTTCTTTAACTTGTTAAAGTTATCTTCAGGTGATTTTTAATCTCAATTGCTGAACTGACAATTAGAGATTCTCGTTCTTGCAGAATAGAGATTGAAGAGACCATCGTTAATGGCTCGTTCAACATGTTCTTTTTAGGGCATAGCATCTCCCTGGCTTATAGAAATCATACAAATATTATTATGAGGTATACCAGCTTGAATGTGACGTTTGGTCATATATATACATTTCATCATCCCCCAGCACTTCTGTTTGATTTTCTCCTTTTCTTAAAGCATAAAGATAAATCAGTGGTTTGACCTGAATCCTATTCCTCATTTAATCAATTAAAGGAATTTTGTTTTGGTGGAGCTCATTTATAGGAGTCATGGATCTTTTGCCTTCGAAAAAAGTTCATCCACTTTCTTAAATTATGAAAATTCTGAAGAAGTTAAACACATCGTTCTGGAAGTACCTGACAAATTGTTATTGATGTTTGATTGCCAACCTCATTTTCCTAAGGAAAGAGTTTTTAAAAGTTTTTCATTCAAATATGCAACACCTTAAATATGTTTAATGAAACTGAAAGTAACACAATCAATTTCAGAATCTCATCAGTGGATTCAGGAGAAAATGATGCTGCAGTTTTGATAAATGGCCATTTCGATACTCCACCTGGTTCACCAGGAGCTGGTGATTGTGGTTCCTGTGTTGGTATGTATATCTTATTTTTGATGTGCTTTCTGCCTTTCCAGTTGGTGTCATAATTGGTTATATCTATCTTGATTGCACTATGTCTCAAACAGCATCGATACTCGAGCTAGCAAGACTCTCTATTGATTCCGGCTGGATTCCACCTAGACCAGTAATATTCCTATTTAATGGAGCAGAAGAACTGTTTATGCTGGTAAGAAGATCCTTATGTGTGACCAACAACAATTTATTTGACCCTGTACTCTTCTGATATTTCTTCTTGAATGGTTAGAGTTTGGATTTTCTCATGCATGCCACTTGATTTTGGGCTTTAATATGTTCTCTGATTTTTCATTAAGAAAATAGTGTCCTTAAAGAATCATGAAGTATGCTTGTGCTTTGAAGTTCTAGGAAGTAGGTGCCGTTTTCCCATGACTTCCCATTTTCCTAGTGCATGTTTCTTAGAAAATTATGCGGTTCGGTTTGTGTTTCAGCTTTCCTGAAAATTGTAGTCTCCTATCTCTGTCCTCTGTGCTCTTCAGTCTAATAATGCAAGACGTGATGACTATACATAGTCAAACACATATTTGTTTCCTCAAATAGTTTTCTGAGATATCTGGAATGGGTTTTGGTACTCTTCATTTCGTGCTTTGAAAGATTACATACTAGTGCGAAATTTTCCTTATATTTATATGGACAGGGTGCTAAATTATGATAGTTGCATGATGTAGAGGATAGCTGCTTCTGTCAATTCTGAGAGTCATTTAGAATTTAGATTGAGGAAGTATCTCTCTCGGGCGATTGATAAAGGAGGTTCTTGCAATCTTCTACTTCTCCATCTTTACATCTGAGATAGGTTTTCATATTACGGTAGGCCCACTGGTTATCTTTAATGTCTCAAGATCATCAGTTTCAAAAATCAGTTAATAAATAAGGTTCTGCCTCATGTGGTTTCTTAGTTCTTCCTTCTATTTCTTGATTACTGCAATTTTATTTGCATATCTTCTCTGATCAATTGTATCTGGTTTACAATCTTGGATTGTAGTTCAATGGAGAGTTGGAAACACTCAAATGCATTCGAGCATCCATAGAAATACATTTTGTCTTTAGTAATGTCTCATGGCTTCTTTGAATTTTGATATCTACAGCTTTGTGAATAGCTTCCATGAGCTAAGGAATTGTTGTTATCTCAATTGTCGTTGTTGGTATTCAGAATGCTTTATGTAGATCAGTAGATGACTAAAAATAAATCAAGAAAGTTAAATAGAAGAGTTTGCTGATGATTTTTTCAGGGTTCTCATGGTTTCATAACTACACATAGATGGAATGAGATGATTGGAGCAGTTATAGATGTTGAAGCTTCTGGGACTGGAGGCCTTGGTAGGTACCTGCATTCATACGATTGTGTCATGTTTATGCTTTCTGGTGCTATGTTGTAACTGTGAAAATGATACAAACATGAACTTTTTTTAATTATCATTCGAGCTGCCAGCTATTATTAGCCTGTAAAGAGGGATACCTGTAAAGCTATTTTTCTTTGTTGGTAAATGCTAAAGTAACTGATAGTCAAGGTACACTATTGTCTGGCATCATTTTATGGAGTACATTGGCTTCAATAGTTGTTCTTTGTCTTGGATATCTTGTTGTTTAATAGGTTGATAGAGGAGAAACTATGAACAAATAAAATGCCTTTTGTTATCGTAATGGTAGTTATGCGTATTGAAAACTACATAATCATAGATTCTCTGGTTAAAAGACTGATTATATTTTATATTTGTTAGAAATTCTTACACCAGTTAAGCGTATGAATTGTAATTTTCTTATATGGTCTTGGACAATCATGGCCACTTGAATTAGCATTTTGGTTTAGGCTCAAGAACTATTTTCTCAACGACTCAACCTTATAGCCAAATCCATCTCTGATGTTACTACCCGTTAGATCACCCATGTTATGCTACTATAAGCTCTAGATGTTAAGCCTTAAGCGTGCAGGTTCTAGAATTGCGCATCGGTCAACTATATAGGCTGTAATTTCCTTATATAATCTTGAGCAATCCTCACTAATTCTGCAGCCTTCTAGGATTGAGTTGATCCATGTTCCAATTCTTAAAAATATTATATATTTATAAATCAAGAATATCATCCTACAAACTATGAAGTGAGGGTGAATTTGACCTTGATGGGGCATCTACCATCAGTATCTCTATTAGGGTGTCATGTTCATGTATACTTTCCTTTTTTGTCTATTCAAGGTAGAATATCACTTTATACATAATAACTTATCACAGAAAAAACTCTCTTGAATATGTGCCTATGTTCGAATTCTTTTTGATGTGTTCTTTCAGACACCTTTTTAGCTTCGATGGAAAGGAAAACTATTAGTCAACCAATTCTTTACAATGGAAAATTTAAAGAAATTAGAAAGTAGATTACTTCATTAAGTTTTCCTTTTTCTTTGTAGCATTTATTAATAGTGAGGACAAATTACCTATTTTTTTTATGACAAGGGGAACCCACAGTGTTATCCTTCGGGTGCGCACAGGGTAAACTCTCGTTCTTTTGCAATAGCTTGCAAATCACACGGGAGAGGTACCCCGCACCGGGCTTAGCCCAGAAGACAAACCCCTTACTTTCACGGGCAAGAGGTTTCAAACTTGAGATCTCCAACATGGAAGTCTCAAGCCCAAACCACTGGACCACCTGAAGGATCACAACTTATCTATTAATTATGGTTTTTTTTTTTTGTAGCATTTATTAGCAGTAAGGAGGTCATTTCTCTACTTTCCATTTCAGTAGTAGTAGGAAGTAGGTGGGGTTAATCCACCAAAATTGTATTTAAAGTTATTTGAATTCAATGAAAAGATTAGAAGAAAATTATTTAAGTTTTTGAGTACTTTAACTCGAGAAATTGCAGGTTTTCTCCTAACAAACTAGAACTATAGGTTGTAGGAAGAAGACATTAGATTTTATCTTGCAACGTCCCATAACTATATCCATATCAGGGGACCATGACAACTTACTATTAGAGATGGAAGTTGTGGGAGATCTAATCTAGCAACAATTAATACAATTGTTTGACTTTGTTCCAACAAGAACACAATCAATTTAGCAAGAAAGGAAGCCATAAATGCTCGCTTGGATGCACTCACAAAGGATTCAGAAAATTCAAATGAGGATATTTGAGCAACTGAAAATGGCAGTCACAATCGAGGTTGGAAAGGTAAAGCAGTGACTGCAGGTTCAGGATTAGAAGCTAGTGGGAATTCCATGATTCCTAAATATACAAAGTTGGATTTTCCACGATTTTGTGGCCACGAGGACCCCTTGGGATGGCTGAACAGGTGCGAGCCTTTTCACCACCAGCCAAAACAAAAGAAGAAAATGTTGGACGTGGTTTTTTTCATTTGGAAGGAATCCCACAACTTTGGTTTATTGAACGAGAGAAAGTATGCCGCAATGCTCTTGGGATGAGTTCAAATGCTAATAGAACCTTTGCTTGGACCACCTATTACAAGTTAAAAATTGGGAGAATTGGCTAAGTTATTCCATATTGGTTCTACGGTACATTACCTGAGCAATTTGTTTCACGGGTTGCCAGGTTGGTACCCTTTCACAAGCATGAAAACTTGAACACATCATTAGTTGTCTTGTTGACTACATATCGCTTGAGGTAGAATTGCATAACCCTCTGGATTTGGCTACAATGATGAATGCTTTTCGGCTTCATCAAGTATGCTAGTTCAATCAAGACTGAAAAAATTCCATATGCCAATGAGAATTCATCTCTATATATACCCCAAACAATTGGCTCAACCTCATATTTAAAAAATTGGGCAGAAGCGCTACTTTTTGGTTTTGAGTTGTAGGTTGAATCTTGTTAAGATTCATGGATTTGGATCTGCCAATGTGCTGGAACTTGCTCATAATAAACGTTAAATAATCAAAATCGCATGAAGAACAATTACCTTGAGCATATTGATGAGAGAGAGGCTCTTCCTTTTTTTAGATCCAATCCCAAAATGACCCAAATTTTCTGTTGTTTCTCTCCCTACAATGCCTATATTTATAGGCAGATTTCTCTTGCCGAATTTCTTGCATCAGGATACATGCCATGAGCTCCAGACCCCTTCGCTTGCTAGGTGCTAGAGTTTACAGCCCATAAGCTAGAAAAGCTTGTTGTGTTTCTTGCTTTGTGAATGAGGCTGCAAGCGAACTGGATAGCTCTATTACTTTTCAGTAAAACAATTCTTAACTTGCTTTACAAAGCTCAAACTGACGAACAATTTAAGCCCTTCGAAACTAGACTCGAAGGGCCGCAATTTTCAGTCAAACGCCTTGCTCGTATTCTTAATAGATTCTGATATATACCATTCAAAGTCAGGTCATATGTTATCTTGGACATTCTTTCCTACTCACTTTTTCAACTTTGGTATTTAGCTTCCTTTGGCCACTTTACCACCTGAATTACTTCTTATAACTCCCATCGATATAATCTCATATTCTTATGATGATGCTGCTCTTGTGTAGGCCCTGTTTCACCAAAGGATTACCTTGAATATGCTGATAAAATTTTAATTGGCTATAAGGCTATCCATAGACGTTAAGTCTCTTCCAGAAAACTTTGATCCTATTCCTGTGTCCCTACCACTCATATGGCCTCACCTGGGGCTTTTTTTTATCAATGTTTGGGATACCACAAAAATTAAAAATAACGGGGCTTTGAAGTGGATTAGATGGATAAAGTTCAGCAAGGGGGCTAGTGGGTTTTTCCTCATTTGAGAGGGATCAGACATGGGGCATCTTTTCTCTCCTTTTTCCTTCATCCTTGCCAGGGAGGGGCTTAGCTAATGCAGAAAAAGCAAAGCAGATGTAGTGGCTGAAAGGAAGAAGCGAGGGCAATGCTTCTTTAAAAACATGATAAATTTAGAAGAAAAGAGAAATTTGGGGACCCTTATTAAAAATACAAGAAATAATGAAGAAGAGTCCAGGATGGGGATGCTTTCTGAAGAAGTCGATCACTGATTTGGGTTCAAGATTGGCTTCTTTTTCTTTTGAGAAGGAATTTTCTTTTTAGAGAAGGAATTATGGTGATTGGGTTTCTTCGAAGCTAGGGCTTTCAATAGGGGATGGCAAAGCAATTTTCTTCTTTATTTTCCGTTGCTGTTGGTAGGTTCATTTAAAGTTACTTATTTCCTCTTTCCTTTTCTCTATGTTCTCTGTTTTTCTTTCATTTTTGAGCTGGCGGTTGGCAGCTTCTCTTTTTAAATATTATTAATTGCTTATGAGTTAATTAATGACTTCTGTTTTTGAAATCCATTTTTAATATGAAGAATATGATGTTGATCCATTTATGTATTGGTTTGGATTTTGCTTGTCCTTGGGGAGATTGTAGGCTATCTACCTTCTAGTTATTAAATTGAAATATTTGTTTATATATGCTCCCTCGTCCCAATTTATGTGTCACTCTTTCTTTTTTAGTCCGTTCCAAAAAAAAAAAAAATTGATACCTTCCCATATTTAGTAATATTTTGATTTTAACTTCCCATTTTACCTTACTTAAATGATTTATAGCCACACAAATGTCTATAGCTTGTTTTAGACCACAAGTTTCAACAATTTGTCTTAATTTCTTAAACTTCGTACCCAATCAAACACATCCACATAAATTGGATGGAAGGAGTATTGCTTTTGTTGAGTTGTTCTTTTATTTAGTTATTTTACTTATCTGTGCAAGTTTATTTTGTATTTTTTAAAATTTGTGCTTCACTTCTATGAATCAAGTGCTCTCCTCCATGCTTTACTGTTTAAAGTGAAGCGAGCCCTTGTCATTTTCTTGGATTCTCAAAAACACTCCCATAATATGCTTAAAAGTATCATCTATATGCGGTACTTAACCTGATGGAAATAGTTGATGTCATGTGTTGTACTATTGGTTCACATATCTAGGACTCTCTAGGTCTCAAATACAAATAAACTGAAAAATGGAGTGGATTAGTTGAAAATTTTGATAGAAAGTTGGCCACATGGCCCTGCGGAGTGGTGCCTAGATTGACATTGTTGTATGAAGTGGTGTGTTGGCTAGTCAAAAACTCACATCTTAAGATGCATGTTATGGAGATGAGGATGTTGAGGAGGATGTGTGTTCACATTAAGAGCGATAAGCATAGGAACGAGGATACTCGGGACAAGGGAGTGGCCTTCGTGGGGGATAAGATGCGGGAAGTGCAACTGAGATAATTTGGACATGTGAAAAGGAGGTGCATGGATGCACTAGTGAGGAGCTGTGAGAGGTTGGTTATAGAGGCCAGGCAAAGGCAGGTCAAAAAAGTATTGAAGAGAGGTGATAAGACAGGATATGGTGCAGCTTCAGATTACCAAGGACATGACCTTAGATAGGAAGATGTGGAGGACACCTATAAGGATAGAAAGTTAGTAGGTAGTATAGTGTCGTCTTGCTTAGGGTGATTGGTGTTTGCCATTATTCTCGTTTCTCGTTTGTAGTTCTTGTTTTTGATATATATCATGTTTATTCTTTATTTCAATAATCTGTCCTAGTATGTGTTGTTGACTATCGCACTATTTTGTTGTTGTCTTTTCTCCTTCTGGTAGACTTTGCACCATTCCTTGTTACGTGCTCTATTTTCTTCACGGTCTCCTCCTTCACTTGAGTCGAAGGTCTTTCACACACAACCTCTATACCTCTACGAAGCAGTGTTTCCTTGTTACTTACTATATTTTCTTCATTGTCTCCTCCTTCGTTTGAGCCGAGGATCTTTTCGAAATAACCTCTTTACATCTACGAGGTAGTGGTAAAATTTGCGTATATTCCACCCTCCCTAGATCCAACTTGTGGGATTTCACAGGGTATGTTGTTGCTGGTTAGGAATCATATCAGGTTTTGGATAGACAAATGGTCAGGAGCTTACACACGAAAAAAGCCTTTTCAAATTTGTTTGGAATTTCCAGCCACCTAAATTCATCTATTGCCAAGCATAGAGATGGTTGTTCCTGGAATCTAAGACTTAGGAGGGAACTTGTATGATTGGGAAATTGAAGACCCCCTGACCATGCTTAAACATCTGGAGGACTGCACCATTGATGTTCATGCTAGAGACAAATTGAAATGGAGCTACAACAACAATGGGCTGGTCACAGTCAAGCAATTTATGCACATATGAGCTCCAACAAGATGAGGAGTGTTATTTTGCCCATGCTTCACTTGGACAGTCCTAAAACGGGCATGTCTCACCCAAGAGAACCTCATTAACAAAGTTTTTCAGCTATTAAAGAGGTTCTACATGTGCCAAAATGCCTTAGAAGAATTAACCATCTTTTCCTCCACTGTCCAGTTGCTGTAGACTTTTGGCATATTTTCTTAGCTACTTTTGACATAAAATGGTCTATACCACTCTCCATCAGAGAAGCTTATACAAGTTGGAGTTAGAGGAAAGTTGAAAATTCCATCAGGATCATGTTACATTGTACTTGCCTGCATTTTTGTTGTATCTTGTCTAAAAGAAAGGTAAGATTAATATGCTCTTTTAAGGCTAGTTGTCTGGTTAACCTATATAGCTGGGCTAATCTTTCCGCTCTAAACAATTTAGATCTCTTTTTGGAATTTGTCAGCTTCTAAGCTTTATAAGTTTTTTTGTATCTCTTGAGCTGACAGGTCCTCTCTTTTTGGAATTTGTCAGCTTCTTAGCTTTATAATTTCTTTTTGTGCCTGTTAAGCTGACAGATTCTCCTCTTTCTTAATCTCTGCATCCTCTGAATGCTTTTATTATATCCACTTCTCCAAAAAAAAAAAAAAGGTTCAAGTTATTGATGTTCTACCAATTGGTGCATCTTCCATGAGACTGCACATTCTGAATGGCATATTTCCCTGACCAAATTATTACCTCCATGGGGAGAGTTGACCATTCAATTCTTGTATCTTTCCATCTCTATGGCATTGATACTATTAAAATTTTCACTCGCTGTGCCTTGTTGGATTGACAGATTTAGTTTGCCAATCTGGACCTGGGTCCTGGCCTTCATATGTTTATGCTCAATCAGCACTATATCCTATGGCAAATAGTGCAGCTCAGGTTCACAGGATATTGTCTACTACTTATAACAGTTTCACAGTTCCTCGCAGCGATGGCTGATTGATTTGGTGTTGAAAATTTCTCTTTTCCAATGTTCTTGTAGGATCTTTTTGGTATAATTCCTGGTGATACAGACTACAGAATGTTCGCCCAAGATTTTGGCGATATTCCTGGCCTGGATATCATCTTCCTCCTTGGGGGTTATTTTTATCATACCGCATCTGATACAGTTGAAAGACTATTGTATGCTTCACAATTGCTGTTTTGGTATAGTTCACCAAATTGAAATTTTAAGACCATTATGTCTACTTGGATGCTTTCTCTGATACATGCAAATTTTTTCTGACCTAGACCTGGAAGCATCCAAGCACGTGGAGACAATTTAGTAAGAATAATCAAAGCCTTCAGCAACTCATCTGACCTACAAAATGCACATCAAAGGAGATTAAGATCTGTTGTCAATAGATTTGACAATGAAGGTGCAATTTTCTTTGATTACTTGTCGTGTTTCTTGGTAAGCTAACACTTCTCAACTTCTCAAGGTGAAGAACTTCTCTATATATGAAGTGCAATTAGATTGTAATTAACGATGATTGCCTATTGCTCCCTCTCATTGTAGGTATACTATTCACGAAAGCAAGCTATGTTACTTCATAGTTTACCTGTTGCAATCTTTTTTCTTGTGCCATTTCTCTTACGCTTTCCAACTTGGGGACTGACCTGTTGTTTTGCAGCCTTTTATGATTTTCTTAAAGGTAGGTAACCTGCATACTTCAATTCTCTCTTTGATTGGAAGAGTGCTAACCTACATACTTCAATTCTCTCCATGGTTGGAAGAGTGCTCTTCAAAAACTTCTCTGTTCTGCTAGGCTAAAATGGTTATTGGCTGTTATGCAGGAATGTTATGTCATGCTTTTGCAATTTTGCTAGCGATTGTTTTTCCAGTTACCTTTGCTGTCATAAGACTGCTGTTTTCTGGTCAGTCAATGAACTGGTATGCATTTGCTTTTTCTTGAGATTGTATTCTCTGGGTTTATTGGAGAATTGTTATTTTTTTAATTATGTTGTGAGTGTCTGGTAAAAGTTTCAAGCTGCAGAACAGCCTCTCACAAAAATGCCAGGTAAAGCTGCATGCGTTAGACTTAATGTGGTCCAGTTCTTCTTGGGCCCCACACATAGTGGGAGTTTAGTGCACCGAGCTATCCTTCTAATATTTGATTGTTTTCTACTCCATGAAAGAAATATTGTGACACTTAAAAAGTTGGTATCCTGATACTATTGCACTAATGGAAATTTTGGTGCTACCCTGAAAGAATTTTTTTGTGGAAGCTGTGACTGTTAGTTCTCTTATGCCCATTTCACTCGTCTAGATATTTGTACTGAATTGTGAATATCTTAGTTAAGAAAATATAAATGGAGACATGTTTAACTAACTTATAAAGATAAATGTCACATAGGTGGAGTGCCTCAAGTTGCTTCTAACTGCGTGTTCTTAAAATTCACAACTGTCAAATTACTAGTTTTTTTTTTTTTTTTTAAATTTATAAAAGGACTTAGTTATGCCACATCCTCATCTAGCTGCTTGCACTTTGACACCAATTAACAGGAGTTCTCCACTTGACTTTGAGAAAGCTTTTGGTAAATTGTTTTCATGATTAGGTTTGCTACACCATATTTGGCATTCATGATGTTTGTACCTAGTTCACTTGCCGGGATGTTGATTCCAAGAATGCTCTGGAAAAGCTTCCCTCTGACACAAGATGTTTCTCTCCTGAAGTTGTCAAAAGAGGTGCAGCTATAAATATTTTTAATATTGTTTTGGCAAAAGATGTCTGCTTTTCATGTCTGTTTTCTTTATCTTATAAATATAAATACATACATACAAGATCAAAGACCTATCTTTTTCTTTGTTCAAGCATTACACAGTAGACTGATTTCTATACATTTTATTTGTCATTCCACTCAGCGTTGTTAAAAGCGCTGAAATGCTCGTTTAAAGCGAGAAGCACAGTTTTGCTCTTTACTACGTTGACGTGAGCGACATGAAGAACTGTGCGCTTCTGTCCCGGAAGCGAGAAGCGTGCTTTTTTAAAAAGCTTGAACAAGCTCGCTTAAGCGAGATAAGTGCAAGCTTTTTTTTTTTTTTCCGTAAGTGTCTGTAAAAGACTTATGTAATTTTCCAAGATATTTTCCCTCCTTTGTCAACTGTTGCGAGTGCAACTGCTGTTGTAAAAGGTCAGTTCTTCTCCTCTTTCTCTTTCTGTTTCTCTGCTGCCATGCTGCTTATGTTTCTCTTCTTCTCTTTCTATTAACTAGGGTTTTTTTTTCTCAATTTTATGATTGTAATGCTACTTAAGTGGCGATTTTTCTTCTGATTTGGGATTCTTTTTCCAATGCTCTGTTTTTTTCTTTTTATTTTGCTTTGCTGCTCTGTTCTGTCTCTATTATTTTTCTTTATTTTTCTTTTTGGCTGTTCAGTGACTTACTGTGCTTTTTTTGCTATTAAGTCGTATTTTTTATTCAATGGCATAAAGAAGGGATCCAGCTTGCTCCCTTTGTGATTTGGTTATGACAGTTGTTTTATATGTTATGAGTTATGAGGATTGTTGATTATCTAATTACTTTTTAATTTAAGAATTGAAAGATTTGCTTAATATGCTACCTCTATTGAGTTCTTTATTCTTTATCTATGCATATTTAATATTTTTTGTTTTTATACTAAATAGTGCTTTATTTGAAAAAAGCGTGTCCTTCGCTTCATGCTTCTCGCTTTCTGTGGCGAGCCCCCATCGCTTTTT
This sequence comes from Solanum ossicruentum, assembly GCA_025774065.1. NCBI lineage: Eukaryota > Viridiplantae > Streptophyta > Magnoliopsida > Solanales > Solanaceae > Solanum > Solanum ossicruentum. The sequence continues at coordinate 11,860,207 of JAOTQR010000011.1, forward strand.
CCCGCTTCTCACTTCTCAAAAGACTGATTCCACTGAACTTTTTGAGAGCCATTAGAGAGTATTTAGATTTCAACTTAGTAATAATACGAAGAAAGGAAGAAGAAAGAAAACTGTTATCATTTGCTTGTTTTAAGACTTAGATACACTATCCTGCGTATTTTGATTGGGGTGTAAATGACTGATTGCTTTGTGTCACGACCAAAAATTCGAGGACTTGTGATTGGAACCGACAAACCCTCTTGCTGAGCTAACCAACTTTAATCTCAACTCATTCATTTTGTTATTAATTGTAGAGAAAAATAAAGAACACAAATAATTTATGATGTAGAGAAAAATAAAGAACACAAATAATTTACGAGGTTCG
>JAOTQR010000011.1:11892064-11915015 GCA_025774065.1 Solanum ossicruentum
GTGGCAGAGGTACGCGGGGTGTGGGGGTGGAGTTGGTGAGAAAAATATTTTAAATTTTATTTTTTAAAAAATAATTATTTTTTTTAAAAAATATTTTGGGGGATAATATTAATACTTTAATTTTTAACTAATATTAATAGTTTATTTAACTTTTATCAAGGTCGAATATTTTATCTATGTGGCATGCCATGTGGCAAGGTTTTTTCCAATAAAAGAGAGTGTATTTACGCACACCACTGAGGTGTGTTTCTCAAACTTATACGTGATAGTTTAGATATGAAGCTAAAAAAAAGGGGATAGTTTAGGTGTGTTTTTGACACTTATCTCTCCATTTAATTAAGATGGATTAGAGATGTTCACTGTTTGGATGAAAATAGATCCAAACTAAAAAACCAAACCAATTAGATAAACCAATTTCATTTGGGTTTGTTTTGGTTTTGAATTTTTAAAAATTGATAGCATTTGGTTTGGTTTGAAAATGTCGAAGTAATAACCAAACCTAACCGACAAATTATATACATATATTTTATAATTATACATACATAATACATTATTTTTACAAATAATTTTAAAGATCTTATGTATGTTTTTATCAAATATAAATTTTAATCTATTTATGAAAGTATAAATGTTCAAAATGAGAACATTTATCTTATTGATTTCATGTATATGAATGTCTATGACAATTCTTGTTGGACTAAAAATGTCATTGTCTCTTTCTTCTAGGCCAAAATGGTGAATTTGGAAACTTTATTTATAGTGATTTTAGTGATTGAAAGTTCTATAATATCAGTCGTTTTAACTATTTTGAATGAATTCTTGTCACTTTTTCCCCATTTCGAATGTATCATTGCTTTTATTTTTGTGTATGGTTAATAATCGAGTAACCTAAACAAACCAAACCAAACTGAAATCGATAACAACTAAACTGATAAATGTAAATTATAATTGGTGTTGGTTTGGTTTTGAGAATTTAAAAAACGATTAAGTTGGTTTGGTTTGATTTTGACCAATAACTGACCCAAACCGACCGGTGAACACCCCTAAGAGGGATAATATCTATTCATAATGATGACCCACTTTTTAGAAAAAATATCTAGTGGTAACCTTCTTATGTCAGAATGATGCTGTGTTATCTTCTTTTCCCACTGCTATCTTACAGAAGTAGTTGCTCTCAACAGGTGGATCTATGTTTCTCTTTAATAAGAGGGTCCTCAGGTACTTCCGTAAAGATGGTCATAGTTGGCGTAAAAAGAAAGATGGAAGAACTGTAGGAGAGGCACATGAGCGGCTTAAGGTAACAATTGATGGAAAAATGTCATGTTTATTGAACAATGCAAATGACAATCTTGTTATTTATTGTATATTTCATGTGGAGGGAAGTGTGAGTCACCTGAGCTAGGGACTTTTTTGTTGGTTAGTCTCTAAATGACCTCTTGAAAAAACAAGAAAAGAAAAGAGAATATGCCTATGATATTCATGCTTTAGGTTTCCTGATATTTGTCATTAGGTGAGTAGATTTTTATTTCTCTCTTCTCCTGCAGGTTGGAAATGCTGAAGCACTAAATTGTTATTATGCCCATGGTGAGAAGAATTCTAACTTCCAGAGGCGCAGCTATTGGATGTTGGATCCGTGAGTTTACTTGCTGTAGATCTGTTATATAGTCACATGCTTCTTTATCTGGAGCAGTTTAAGAAGTTCTAAACTCCTTGGGAGTTTGGGGCACCGGAATGGTTTAGGAACACGAACAATTTAACTAAAATTTACGGGATCCATTTCCTTTCATGGTTAAGGAGCATCTCTCTATCTGGTGGGACTGGGAACTGATTTTTTCCTTTATTTGATCTCAACTTTGCATGTTTTGCAGTGTGTACGAGCACATTGTTCTGGTTCACTACAGAGATATAACTGAGGTCAGCCTTCAGGAACCCAATTGTACAAATATCCCCTGTCCTGACATGACTCTTGCTACTAATTAAACTCTATTTTCATGAAGACATCAACGAAAGACTTCTGCTTTGTTAACTTTTAGTACCTTAGTTTCAATTGTTGCTTCGTTTTGATTGTTTCTGTTATTTTTCATGTCAAAGCTGCTGACAATTCGACACTAGACTGGTGAAGTGTCTATAATTGCTTTTAGTACTGCAATGCTATATTATGAAACTTATACTTGTTTAATGCCTCTGGAGTATTGTGTGACAAAAAGATACCACCTATACTTAAAGACAAGTTTACAGAATGGTGGTTAGACCGTCTTCGCTATATGGGGTGGAGTGCTGGTCAATTAAAAATTCACATTTCAGAAGATACAGGTCGCGGAGATGAGGATGTTGAGATGGATGTGTGGACATACCAGGAGTGACAAGATTAGGAATGAGACCATCCGGAGAAGTTAGAGGTAGCCCCTGTGGCTGACAAGATGAGGGAAGCGAGACTACGATGGTTTGGACATATGCAGAGAAGAAGTACCGATGCCCCTGTTAGGAGGTGCGAGAGGTTGGATTTAAGGGTTACACGGAGGGGTAGAGGTAGACTGAAGAAGTGTTGGGGAGAGGTGATCAGACAAGATATGACAAAACTTTATCTCATCGAGGGCATAACCTTAGATAAAAAGGAGTGGGGGTTGCGTATTAGGGTAGAAGACTAATAAACTAGTAAGGGTAAATTGATGCATGGCCTTGTGATATAGTAGGTTAGTAGGAGTAGTCGTGTCTTTATATCCTATGTTGTTATTATCTATCTTATGTTTGTTACTTTATCGTATTTACATACTATCATTTGCTTTTCATTATTAGTCGTTTTCCTTTTTTACTTTTCTTTTTATTTTTTTTCCATATCTAGTATCTTCTGCTTATGGGGTTTGACTTTTGAGACGAGGGTTTTCGGGAAACAACCTCTCTATCTCTTTGAGGTAGTGGTAAGGTCTGCGTACATTTTACCCTCCCCAGTCCCCATTTGTGGGATTTCACTAGGTATGTTGTTGTTGTATACTTGTTTAGTCAGCTTACTTAAGTAGTTTATTAGCTACAGTTGGAATACATTAGGATCTAGTATGTTAAGTTATTTAAGCAGTTTTAACAGCACTAGTTTCACTTATGGCCCTAGGGGAGGCAGATTGCAGCATTCATGTCACAGTCATCTCCAATTTCCTCTACTTTCTCTCTAAGTCCCAGCTTATATTCTACTCAACATCCAGGCTTCACTGTAGTTGGTAGTGAATCTTATCAACGATACCAGGATGAATCTAGACGTGGATGTGCGGAAATTTGTCCTGATGCTGTCATCCAAGGTAATGGGATGAACATCTCAGACATCACCAGGAGGACAGAGGGGGTGAACAGCTTACCAAAGCTTGAGATAAGTCAAGCATTGCTCAGACTTGAAGAGCAGTTAAATTTAAATGATGACAGCTCACCAGAAATTTATCCACTCTATAGTGAGATCGAGAACTCAAATGATGCTGAAAATCTTGTACATGACAAAAGTTCAACTGTCCAGATCCAGGACAATTCAAATAATCTTCTGTTGCTGCCTCATTCAGGTTTTCTGTCTTTTTGTTCCATGAGATTATCATTGGATGCTGCATCTTTTTTATATTTCTCTGCATTGAAACCTGTTCAAATCATGCACGCTCGGCATCCAGAAATTTCTTCTTTCCTTGTGCTTTGATACAAACAAGGTGGACATTTCGTCAATTTGGTTAGTGCACTATGTTTTGGTCTTCTTTGACTTGAAACTGTTCTGACTTAGTTCCTGGTTGAGAGTCTTGTGTTTGAATGGTAGTCCTTTTGATAGCTTGTTTGAGTAGTAGTACTTAAAAAGAAGTCCTCCACCTTTGGATACAGATACACATCTTTCTTTGTCTCTGCATTGAATTCCTGTTCAAATCATGCAAACTCGATATCTAGAGATTTCTTCTTTCCTTTTGCTTTGATAAAAACAAGGTGGATATTTCGTCAATTTGGTTAGTGCACTAGGTTTTGTTGTTCTTAGACTTGAAACGGTTATGTCTCAATTCCTGTTTGAGAGTCTTTTGTTTGAATGCTAGTCCTTTTGATTGCTTGTTTGAGTAGTAGTACTTAAAAAGAATTCCTCCACCTTTTATTTTCCCTAGTTGTCATACTTCTTAGGACTGTTGATTGATAACTTGGCGTCTGCCAGCTTAGTCATGAGTTAGATAAACGAGGCCATTTAGTTGTTTCCTAGATTGTTCCCCTTTGGTTGCAAAAATGGAACACATAACTTGTCATAGTTTTTGTAAGATTGCAAATCAAGGGAATGTACCTCTTTTTTCCAAAAATTTTATTTGTTTTAAGTTACATAAAAATAATTCTTTAAGTGAAATCTTTGTTGTTTCTGATAGCATCAACAGGGTGACAAGATGCTGGTGCTTGACATTGACATTTACTGCAATGTCTAAGACTTTCTATCTGCCTTTTCTTGAGATGTCATGTATCCTAATTTAGTAGCAGCAAGTACTAAGAATTTATGTATTTCTAATTTAGGAGCAGAAAGTACCATTGAATACTGATAATACTGTCATTAATAGGTGAGAGCAGTGAATCTCAAGATCAGCTTTTGAACCTGGATGCTGACATGTGGAAAGAGATGCTGGATCACTTCAGGAGCTCTCCAGCTGCTCAGTCTCAAGCCAAATGTTTTGAAAAGTTGGATGAGAATGTGAGGAAATGTCTTTGGAATTAACTTTTATACACTATCCCTGTTCTTTTATTTGCATGGTCACTTGCACCCGTGTCACTAGGGCTATTGAATCCTTGCTGCTTGTTACTGCAGATGATGCTGTATATTGGTTAGTAGAATGTTCATGTGCTCTCAGTGGCAACACTAAATATGTAAATCATATTTGATGTTATTTCTGGGCCTTCCCCAATAATTCTTCTGCCTCTGATAACCATTTATTTCAATAGTCGCTTCATTCTCTATCTTCCGGCTAACATCTGCACTCACTCAGGGAATGCTACAAACTTCGTCAGGAAGTGAACTAATAGAAGCAACAAAAAGCAATAGGTGGCCTAAAATCAGTGGAAATGAAGCTCTGAAATGTAAGCTTCCTTTAGAAAATCCAGATGATTCTTTTTTGATAAGTTGGAAAATTCAGATGATAAATTAAATCTTCTACCTAGAATCTTCCATGATATCTTAATCTCAGAAAAGAAGCTCCTGTTGCTTTGTAGCTTCTGTGACAAGTCTTAAGCAAGTCGACGATTTCAAGTACCTTGCATGTGCACAAATAAATACTTTTGGATCCTATCCTGACCAGTGTACAACAATATTTGACCAAGATCAGATTGGAATTTCATTTGAAGCTAATATGAGCTTAAACTTTGTCCAGAAGCAGAAATTTACTATCCATGATATATCTCCTGAGTGGGGTTATGCATCTGATGCAACAAAGGTATGCCTCATGAATTAGTGATTCTTTATGTGGTTTTTGTTGAGCATGTTCACTGTCCAATTTCTGTTGTTTTTGTTGAATATTTCTTTTCATCTTGTGCAAGTAATGCCAACATCACAACTGGCTTCTTATGTACATTTTTGGCCATTTCAATAATTTTTCTTCAGTTTTTATGCTCTAACAAAGCAACTCTTGAAGTTTGTGAGTTGTTTTCCAGCAAGCTAATACCATTATCACTGCTGACAACCTTTCTCCTATGTATTGCTGACAAATGCATGAAATATTTAACCAGTTTTGATTACTAATTCATGTGACTAAGTCAAATAGAATTGGTGAATCTTAGAGATGTGCAATCTCAAGCTCCGTGATCTTTGAATCCATGTGTATATTTCAAACTTGTAAATGAATTGTCTCCATTGATCTGGCATGTCTAAAGTTTATGTTTTAATGAAAGTTCTTTAAAGTCAACTTCTGGGTACCTTATTCTTGTGAATATCCTGGGAAATTAGATGTTCGTTAAGGATGTCGTGAAAGTTTAATTTCTCAGGATGTTTCGTTGTCCAGTTATTTGAATTTCAATACCTAGTGCAGGTAGTTATAGTTGGATCATATCTCTGCAATCCATCAGAGTACATGTGGACTTGTATGTTTGGGGATATTGAAGTTCCTGTTCAGATCATTAATGAAGGTGCGATCCGCTGCCAGGCCCCTCCACACTTGCCAGGTAAAGTCTCACTCTGTGTTACTACTGGCAATAGGGTGCCATGCAGTGAAGTAAAAGAGTTTGAATTCTGTGCTAAGCTTGATGATCGTGGTCAAAATATTCTACCTGAAGTTGGAGGAGCTTCTAAGGGTTCGGAGGAACTGTTGCTACTTGTCAGATTTGTGCAGATGCTTCTATCTGACTCATCATTGCAGAGAGGAGATAGTTCTGGGTCAAGCAATGATATCTTGGAAAAGTCCAAAGCAAGCGAAGACTCATGGAGCCAAGTTATTGATTCTCTTTTATTTGGCACTTCAACGTCAACCATAACCATTGATTGGCTTCTCCAAGAGCTTTTGAAAAACAAGTTGCAACAGTGGCTTTCATCCAAATTGCAAGTAAAAAATAATGAAATGAGCTACTCCTTGTCCAGGAAAGAACAAGGTATAATTCATATGATTGCTGGCCTGGGGTTTGAGTGGGCATTGCAACCAATTTTAAATGCTGGAGTAAATGCTAACTTCCGTGATATTAGTGGCTGGACGGCCCTGCACTGGGCTGCACGCTTTGGAAGGTAGATGAATTGCATTTTTTGTTTGACGAACTGCTGGCTTCACTATCCATGACACGCTTGGTACTCAATTAACAATATAATCTGCATTAAAGATATTTAGGGAGTCAAATATGTGAGTTAAATATATTCAGGTAATGGTTTATAATGTAAAACGAGAACCAATTCCCTGGAAAAAAGCCAGAATAATTGGATTTGGAAGTAAGACCTCTCCTATACTCTCAAATATAAGGGCTAATCGTAGAATGACCAGGTGAAAAAGATGTATTGGTTCATGAAAATCTGTTAACATCGTAAATTTAGAATTTCATGACTTTATTGACCTGGAGAAAAGGCTGTCTATTTCCTTATAATATTTTTTACAATATTTATTGAATGAAATTGGTCTTGTCGACAAAATAGTACTCCCTCCGTTTCAAAAAGAATGATCCCCTTTCCGTTTTAGTTTGTTTAAAAAAGAATGACCCATTTTCTTCTTTGACAATATTTTAATTTCAAATTTTCACGTGACATGTTTAAGACCACAAGATTAAAGTACATTTTGATATAGTTGACATAACTTTAATTTAGAATCATAAAATTGAAAGGTCATCTTTATTATTTTTAAACTCTGTGTCAAGTCAAATTAAATCATTCTTTTTTGAAACAGAGGGAGAACGTAGGAGAATAAACGTGAAGTTTCTTATGAGTTATGAATTTTGTTGAAGTGTTAATAAAGAAAATTGGTCAACTCTATAAAAAATTTTATAGGAAAAATAACGATGAAGGTTGTTGGACTCGATCTGTCAGTTATAACATCTTTATGTGAAGAATATTACCACGTTAATGTGGAAGTCGAGAAAATGCAGGCGGTCATGCAGAATTTGCACTTTCCAAATTCGTCGTGATATATTGATAACATGAAAAGAATCTGTTTGAAGTACTTAGTTACACGTAAATTGATGACAACCCCTGGTTTGGCGACACTTGAAATGCTAATGACTACCGGGTTCTGCTTGGGTTTTCGTTCTTGTTCTCTTTTACTTCCTCCAGGGACAGCGTTGAACTCTCCTGGATGGTCTTGTTGGGGGGGGGGGGTTTGTGCATATGAATTGCTTAACCCTTTTGCTTTCTTGCAATGTTTTAGACAAGTGTAGAGAGAAGCCTGCCTAATAGGATTACTTGTTCATATATTCGTTTTGTTCTTCACTACCATAGCTTAGTTATTGGAATATTTGTTGGTCTATTAGAACAGTCTCTGTTAGATGTCTGTTTTCTTGTCTCTCTGTCTTTTTGAATGTGCAGTGCGGTTGCTATGGTTATTCCTGACAGTGTATGATGCATTAATACATAAGCCAATTCTATTCTAACTGCTTACTTGTGTTAGGGAAAAAATGGTTGCATCACTCATAGCATCTGGTGCATTTGCTGGAGCTGTTACTGATCCGTCATCACAAGATCCGTTTGGTAAAACTGCTGCATCAATTGCTTCTAGCTGTGGTCACAAGGGAGTTGCAGGTTATCTTTCAGAGGTGGCTCTCACCAGTCACCTGACATCCCTCACATTAGAGGAAAATGAGGTATCAAAGGGGACTGCTGACATTGAAGCAGAAAAAACTCTCAGCAGTATAACAGCCACAAATCCTGTGACACATGAGGATCAGCTTTCTCTAAAGGAAACTTTAGATGCAGTCCGCAATGCAGCTCAGGCTGCTGCTCGTATACAATCTGCATTCCGAGCACATTCATTCAGGAAGAGACGACTGAGAGAAGCTACGCCTGCTGCTACCACTTGTGGAGATGAATATTGCGCCCTCTCAAATGATGTTCTTGGGCTTTCAGCTGCCTCAAAATTTGCATTCCGTAACACACGGGACTATAACTCAGCAGCTTTATCTATTCAGAAGAAATATCGGGGATGGAAAGGCCGGAAAGACTTCCTTGCATTTCGCCAGAAAGTAGTGAAGATACAGGTGCTTTATTTTGAAAGCAGAATAGACATTCCAAACCTCATTTCTAACTAACTTGTCTTTGAGAAACTAACGAAGAGAGACTTTTAATGAAAAATATGTCACCAATTTAGATGTTACATCTTTTAGATGCTCTCATTTTTATTGGGTGGAGTTTGGGGAGGGGGGGGGGGGCGGGGAGGATTGCAGATTTAGACAATAATCTGTAAAGCACAAAGAGGTTGTGACCTTTGTGATTACCATGGCAGGCTCATGTACGAGGATATCAGGTTAGAAAGGAATACAAGGTATGTTGGGCTGTGGGTATTTTAGAGAAGGTGGTGCTAAGGTGGCTTCGACGGGGTGTTGGTCTTCGGGGATTCCGATTAGAAGATGAACCCATCGAGGAAAGCGAGGCTGAAGACATTCTCAAGTTGTTCCGCAAACAGAAAGTGGATGCTGCTGTTAATGAGGCTGTCTCTAGAGTGCTATCAATGGTTGATTCCCCAGAAGCACGCCAGCAATATCATCGCATTCTTGGAAGGTATCGACAAGCTAAGGTCAGTGAATCATCCATCCAGAATCTATCATAGTATTGAAATAGTTAAATCTATTTGATTAGCTGACTTCTACAACTTGAATGTAAACAATGAGTTCACCTGGTATTTTACATGACAATGCTCACCTGCACTGTTTGGAAATCCTTCATCTATCTCCATGTGAAATTTGGGAGATAGGGAGCATATAGTGAAGTTTATCTACCATTCTGTGTCTTATTTTTCCTTCTAACTTTTTAAAGCTCCCTATTTTCTAGTCAAAAGACTTAAAATTTAAGTGTGAAAAGTTTATGTTTTGCATTGTCTAGTATAAAATAAAATGAAAGTTGTCGATAGCATGGCATTGCATTGGTTTACTATCCCAGTTAAAACTGTCCTAAATGGATTGAAGCAACTTCAATAAATGTGGGCGAATACATGGAATATGGATAGCTTACCTAGTAAATATCCATTAATAACTGAACTAGGAAACTTGTCCGCGTTCGGTGCTGTCATAGGAGATCTAATTTTTTATTTACGAACTAATGTTTTTCTAATATTTGAACATTAAAAATATAAACATCAATGATCTCATTAAATTTACGAACTAATCCTGTTTTAGTATTTGAATACTAAAATATATAAACATAAGTGATCTCATTGATTTTTTGTACTAATCTCTTCTTAATATATGAATATTTGAAAATATAACAAGAAAGATCTAATTGAATTTACAAACCTGATATTTTCTAATATTTGAATATTAAAAATATAAACATGAAAAATCTTATTGAATTTTTAAATTATTATTTTTAACTATTTGAACATAAAAAATATAAATATGAAAGATCTTATTGAATTTATAAACAAATATACTTTTTTTCAATATTTGAACATGAAAAATATAAAACGTGAAAGGTATTACTCCTTTCATTCTAATGTATGTTCAAATATTGAAAAAAAACATTAGTTCATTAATTCAATATGATCTTTCAATGTTTATATTTTTCATGTTCAAATATAAAATATGAAAGATATTACTCCCTTCATTCTAATGTATGCTGTACTTGACTCCGTATGGAGTTTAAAAAAAAAATTAATTTTTAAAATTTATGATGTAAAACAAGTCATTTATATTGGTATGACTATAAATCTTCCTATTAAGGGTGAAATTGACACTTTAAAATTAATTTGTTACTAAATATAAAGGACAAAACCATCAGCCTTTGAGTCTTTACACGTTTTGTAATGGAACAAACCCTGCAGGTGGCAGTTCTGAACCACGCGTTGTCACTGCAAACACACGTGAAATTTCAGAAAATTTAAAACTGAAGTTGGGCCAGCCTCCTGTGGGTAAAGGAAAGGGCCCAATTGCTTTCAACATTTAAAAGTTCACACCCCATTCCAAAAGAACCCAATCAAAAGACTGGTGTCACGTGAGGAGAATGTAAGCACGACAGAAGGTTTTAATGAACTCAAGAAATTAGCTTCCAAATTTCTTAAAGCCTTCGAAGGATGGGATGGCATGGCCGAGACATGCAACACGTCGAACATGCCAGAGGTGTACGGAGGGGAAAAGATAGACTAGAGGATGAAGCCGACAGGGGGAAAGAAGTCGGTATTGAATTTCACACAGAAAGAGAGAGGAAGGTACAGGGGCCCATGACATGCAAAGTTCAGAGGAAAACCATCAAATCCAGCAAATTCACGATGCAGAACCAGTGAATATCCAAAACCCCTACACTCAGGAAGAAGCTGAGTCTGAAGCTTCTAACTGAGTCAATTCCCACATTGGAACTGAGCAACAGTTACTGGTTTTTTTTCAAAGGCTTCGAGAAAGAAACTTTAGCGCTCTTTAAGCAGATGTGTACTGCCTCCAGGAAACAAAGTTGAGTAAGAACATAGAAGATGTAGCTAAACAATTATGGGCATGTAGATGAATGCGATGTGGATTTACGGAAGCAGAAGATATTTTTGTGTGTGTGTGTGTGTGGGGGGGGGGGGGGGGTTATCCTTTTCATGTGGGATAGCAGGATATGGACTGAAAATCAGGTTGAGGTGGGACACCATTTCATCACGTATGAATTTATATCAACCCAAACTTTTTTCACTTGGTACTTAACTGGGGGTGTATGGTCCTCATACCATGGAGGAAAAACTGTGCAAAATATCAGCAATCAGGGAGCTATGTGGGGGACATTGGGTGGCTTGTGGTGATTTAAATACCAACAGAACCATGGGGGAAAGAACAGGGTGTAATAGAATTACAAATGTGATGGCTGACTTTTCTGGATGGATTGAGGATATGGAGCTTTATGATTCTCACATGACTGGAGGGAAATACACACGGTGTAGGGATTTAAATCATCCTAGTAAAGCTAAACCAGACAGATTTCTTTTCTCCATGGAATGGGAGGAGACTTTTAACAACATCAGGCGAAAAAAATTGCCCAGGGTGATGTCAGATCACAATCCAGTCTTACTTGAAAGTGGAAGTTGGGAGCCAAAGAGGTAAAATTTTTAGTTCGAAAACTGGTGGCTAAAGTGGAGGGCTTCAAAGAGAGATACAGAACTGGTGGGATGAATTCATAGTAGAAGGTGCCTTGATTACAAACTTAGTAGCAAACTAAGGATGCTGAAACAGAAACTTAAGAGACTGGAGCAGATCTACTTTTGGGGAGATGACCGACAAATAGAATAGTTTGCTTGAAGAATTGGGTGAACTTGTTTTGTTGCAAGAAAGTAGAGAACTATCTGAAGAGGAGATGATGGTGAGAGCAACAATTGTAGTAGACTGGAGGAGCTGGCCAAGAATGAGGAGTCCAAGTGGAGACAAAAATTCAGAGTGTTGTGGCTAAAACAAGGTGATCACAACTAAGTTTTTCCAGAGAATGGCTATTGCTCACAGATGGTACAATACCTTTGATAGATGGAAATTGTGCAACCTGGAGACATCAAGGTTGCCATGATAGAGTTCTACAAAGAGCTCTACTCAGAATCGGAAAAATGGAGACCAACATTTGACATGTTAGATTGCCAAACTATCTCACAATAGGAACAAGAGTGGCTACAGAGACCTTTCTCAGAAGTTGAGGTGTTAAATATCATCAAACAGTGTGGTGGTGGTAAAGCTCTTGGCCAAGATGGTTTTACAATGAGCTTCTTTAAAGTTTGTTGGGAAATTATAAAGTATGACTTGATGGGGACTATTCAAAATTTCCATCACAAGGAGATGTTTGAAAAGTCCTTCATCCGCACATGCATAGCATTAATACCAAAGAAGGCTGGTGCAGAATAGCTAAAAGATTTTAGACCGATTAGTTTGATTGGAGGTGTCTATAACATAATCTGCACTTGCATAGCATCACGGGAAGGTTGAAGTCTGTTATGGGGAAACTGGGAGATGAACATCAAATGGCATTCCTGGGTAGACAAATTATGCATGCCTCATCTTAGCAAATGAATTGGTGGATTCCAGGGTGAAACAAAAGTTCCCGGGATCCTATGCAAGCTTGACATTGAGAAAGCCTACGATCATGTCAGTTGGAATTTCCTATTGAGACTAGAAGATATGAGATTTGCGAGGAAATGGATCAGCTGGATAAGGTTCTGTATATCTAGTGTGAAGTTTTGTCTAATCATTAATGGCAACACACTGGTTGTTTTCCAGTTCCAAAGAGGATTGAGAAAAAGGACCCCATCTCACCCTTTTTGTTTATCTTAGCCATGTATGGGCTGAACCACATGACCAGGAGTGCAAAGACAAGTGGCTGGATGAAGGTTTTCCAGGGTCAGACTTGAGGAATTAGAGTACTTGTAATGCAGGTCACCCACTTGCTATATGCAGATGACTCCCTCATCTTTTGCGAAGCTGACATCTCAAATTCGACACATCAGGGCAATTCTCATGATTTTTGCAGGCATATCTGGTTCACATGTTAACTGGGAAAAGAGCTTCCTTTATCCGGTCAATAATGTAGGCAATATGGGACTACTTGCTGCTAACCAAGAGTATCAGGTAGTTCTTCCTACGAAAATACCCTGGTCTTCCCTGGGTGCTAAGAACAAAGAACTGGAGGTTTGGGGTGAGGTTCTGGAGAGGTGAGACAAAAGATCGGCAAGATGGAAAAGCCTACTTGTCTTAAGGAAGCAGACTAACACTTGTTAAATCAGTGTTGAGTTCCATTCCCTCCTACGTCATGAGCTTATTTCCCATTCCCAAAAGTGTTGAGGAAAAAATTAATCAGCTTAGAAGAACTATTCCATGAAATAGGAAAAAGGAAAACAAAGTCTGTAATCTAGTGAAATGAGATGTTGTAACCCTCAATAAGAAGAAGGGGGGTTGGGAGGGGGGGGGTTAGGAACCAAGAAACTAAGCCTGCAAAATTCATGCCTGCTACGGAAGTGGCTATAGAGGTTCTATGGTGAGGACTCATCTTTATGGAAAAGATTCATCACAAAAAGTATGGCCTTCAAGGCCACTAGAATACTAAAGAAGCTCTGGGAACTTATGGTTGTAGCGCATGGAAAACCACCAGAATATTTTGGCCTCAATTCCATAGCGACATAGCACTAATGGTGGGTAATGGTTTGAAGATAGATTTTTGGGGGGAACTCTGGATAAGAGAGGAGTGTTTAAAAACTCTGTTTCCTGATTTGTTCATCCTCAGTCAACATAGTAGAGCCACAATAGCCCAGGTGCGGAGCCTACAAGGCTGGAATTTAATATTCAGAAGAGCCTTATATGATTGGGAAATTGATAGAGTTGCAAGTCCTCTATTGATAATAAAGGCCTGTTTGGAAAGCCACCTTGGTAATTGGATTTGGTGTAATTATACTAATTGACTTATTTCGTTGGCCATGTAATTACTTGGTTAGTAGGTAGGCAGTTGGGTCCAAGTGGCAGAGTGCAATCACACACTCAAATCATAGGGGAGGCTATTGATTACTGGATGTAATTACAAACTGGTTGCTTTTTAATCTTTATTTTTGTTTCTATTTTTATTTTTTCATTTTAATTATTTTTTATTTTTATTATTTAATGTTCTTTTTATTTTTATTATTCTAATATTTTTTAAAAATTTTATTTTATTTTATAACATTTATTTTTATTTTATTCTCATTCTCAACCTTTAATTCATGTGATTCCATGTAACTTTTCGTACTATTTTTTTTATTTGTTTATTCTATGCTTATTTTTTGCATTAGCATGATTTTGTTAGTATTCTAACTTTTTAATATTAAAGTTGAATTTATTGTTGAATAAAGTTATTTTCAAAAGGCAATATGTATCTTTAACAATTTGATTTAATATTATTTATAATACTCTTATTTGTCAAATTTAAATTTTTAATTTTAGATAATTAACTTTTATTTTTGAAATTTAATATAATCTTGCAATTATACTTATGCAACCAAATAACACATTTGTTATTAAAGTGATATTACATTATGGCAAACAAACATGTCACAATAATTACTAGGTTGTGTAATTACTAGACTAGTAGCTACTACCCTAGTAATTACATCAGTTTCAATTACTAGGTGACTTTCGAAATAGACCCTAAACAATTTCCCTAGATTATCTAAAGCAGCTGATAGAACAATATGGAAGCTTCACAACTAGAGCATATTCACTGTGACGTCATACTACTGGAACAGAAATGTTGCTCATATGCAATCCACAGCATGGCCTTGGAAGCTAATGTGGAAAACCATGATTCCTCTAAAAATCTCTTGTTTTGTATGTTTGCGTGTTGGAAAGCTTGCCCAACTCTTGAAGTACTACGGAGAAAGGCAGACAAATTTGCTCAAGGTGTTTCATGTGTACATTGAATGTAAATGCTAATAGTCATCTGTTTCTTCACTGAAAACAACTGCAAATTTGTAGAACATGTTCTTCCGTTTGCTTTAGAGTGCATTGGGTCCCTCAAAAACTACCGAATGCTCAATAGTTGAAAGGGATTAGAAGAAGAGAATCTGAGGAGGATCCATGGGAAATGATACCTGCATGTATTTGGTGGCTTACGGAAGGAAAGAAATGTGAGAGGTTTCAAGACAAATCCAACATGGAGAAGATCAAAATGAACTGTCTTAGTCTTTATTTTTGGTGTAAACAGGATAGAGCGGGAGATATCGAACCTTTTGTTGATTTCATAGGGAAATTTTAAAGCCATTAAATGTAGTTTAGTTTTGCTGGAATGGTGCCCTTAGGGTTGTATTTGACTTTCCTCATTATCCTTGATAATCCACAATAAGTAAATGACTTAGAAGAAATCAAACAAAACCCATACAAAAACACACACATCCCATTAGAGAGAGTATATGCTTATACCCTTAACTATGACACTATTTTTAACAAGACCCTCCAACTTTGTGGGGGTCCTATTATCCCTGTATCGTTGTTTAAAGTACATCTTTGTCGCACCTATATGAAATAGCCTCTTTAAATCAACAAGTGATGGACACGTGTGACTACGTGTCAAAGTACAAAAAATATTAATAAATATATTTAAGGGTAGACCCCAACAACAATATTACCCCAATGCCTCAAAGGCTCCCGCCCATTGCGGGGTAAGGAGGAGTCGGATGTACGCAGCCTGACTCTTATATTTAAAAACATAGCGCGATTGTTTTCGAATGACCCATGATGAGCGTCGAAAGTTGCATTGACTAACTGCTACTTCTCAATTGAAAGAAGCGCAAGCAGTTTAAAGAGCTATTTTGCTTTATTCCATCATATCTCAACATCAAAAGAATAATTACCAGCACTCCCACCCTGGTATGGCCTCACCCCTCTATAAAAACTCCAGCACCCTTTTATTCATAATGTTTCTAGCTGATTTTGTTGAATTTTCATCTTTTATTTTGTGGAATGCCTTTTCCGTTTTAAAAGATTAATTGTTACGCAGTTTTAGATATTTTTAAAAACTTAAAAGGTCAAAGTTTATTAAAAAGCGGGAAATACAATACAATGGTAGTTACTATAGAGTCATTATTTTTAGAATTTTCTTTTAGTAGCACATAGGTGTAGAAAAATAGAACTAGGTAAAAATTTGAAAGAAAACAAAATTGATTTTCTAGGCCATAGACCAGTGCTACATCACCTTATCTATGTCTAGCTTTAATATACATTGATTTATTTCGTGTTATAAACTGAATCCATCACTGTTCTTGTACATCAGACTTTTACTTATCATTTCCCTTTTAACTTGTTATACTTCTGAATTTATACCTCATGATCGATGCATTTTGTCCTTATCATATCCATTCCGTACTTGCGATAACTGTAATACACTGGACTGCTCCGGTTAGATTTCCTGGTTTTGCATATACCCAAGCAGCACATAAGTTGAATTCCGATTAAAATGGATTGGCTTACACCACAGGCATAGTAAAGCTAGTTCCCCAATGACCCATCTTTTTCTTTTTAAGAGAAAAGAACTCCATTACATCTGACTGACGTAAACCACAGGCATAGTTCCTAGAACACCTTTTGTTATTTCCCTTAGCAGGAGAGTGGGGAGCTTCTTGGTTCCTTTTGAAATCAGGAAATCATGTCAATTAATCTTCTTCATCATGTGGCAGTCTGAGCTTGCAGGAGCGAAAAGTGACACAGTATCCACTGCACATAGTGACATCTCCGATGCAGAAAACAATGATCTATACCATTTGCAGAGATGCTAATCAAACGACTCTGCAATCCCCTCCACGCTTGTGGATGAATTTCTCAATGTATACAATGATTGAGTTTGGTTTTTAAGGTTATCTGTTGTTATGAGTTAAGTATTTTGTGGGTGCTGGTTATAATTTGTATTAAGGTTGAAAGTTGAAACAGCCTTAAATATTACGAGTGTTGTACATAATTTTTGAAAAAATATGCTTGGAGATTAAATGCTTCATGGGCGACTATGTACATTGTACCATTAAATCTCATATGACATTTTATAATTCTTGCCTTAGAAGTAAAACTTGGCTCAGGAGGCTTTATCAAAACTAATTTATGACCTATGGGCAAGAGTTTTACTATATCTAACTTACAGAGTACTCTAAAGCTTTTGCCTCAAAAGCAAAACGTAGCTCTGGCTTTTAAAACGAGTACCTTATGTCTTATGGGAATAATTTATACCATTTCAGCAAGTCTAATTTATAGGATACTTTACAATTTACACGCTATGAGCAAAAGTTGGAACTTTTGTTTAATTGACAATATACCTAATTCTAATTTGTGCTATAAGATAGCAATTCTGGTTAATTGTGTAGGTTTACTGTCTTGAAATTGTCCAATAAGTCATGAGCAAAATTTGTTTAGAAAGGCTAAAAAACTCTCTACCCTTTATGAAAATTATTTTGTAAGACGGGTGATTATATGTGGTTGGATTAAGTATCATACCGGTGTGGTTCATGGACATTTAGGGTCTCCTCTAAGTCAAGATAGGGTCTCCTCTAAGTGAAGACTAGATAAGAAAGATTAAGACCCTTAAGCATGCGTTTATACATGGGATTGGGATTTATGATTTTGGAGATATTGTTAAGAAAATTTTCACTAAATGGAGAGATTATATAGTTGCAAAGGTTTGGATATACATGATTCATATTGATTGGTGATTGTTTCCTTAGTGTTTGAGGATTTGACATACTAGTTAAGTTCTAGTGTTAATAGAGAAGGTGTGTTAGAGATGAGTACATCCTCATATAAGTACAAATTTAGTGAAGTAAAAGAAGAAGAGATCACATTTTTTTTGGTTAAAGATAGAGTCGAATTGTCATTCCAGGATTTGCAATTCGATACATTTTCATTATGTTATCCAATCAATAAAACTTTAATTGAACTCGACTGATTGCACTTTGTCAGAGAGATTTGCTCCAGCTATGAAAGAAAAGAATGGACGTAACACTCTATTCTTTATTCTTTTTTTATATATGTCTGAAGAATAAAATTATTAAGATATAGCATTTAACATTAAAAATAAATATTATTATACATATTTAAATTATATAAATAAATATTGTATCTCAAATATTTATTGATCATTGTGTTTCGCTTGATCTTCTTTAATAAATGATTGTTGGCTATGTTCTTTTTCATCGCTTTGATTGCTTTATCATGATCAAATAAGAAAATAATTTATATAAGATGAATTCTTGAACTACAATATTGCTATATTGAATGCAAACTCTTTATGCATTGACAAGAAATAAGTACTAGCACCATTACAGAATATGCATAAGTCTATTATCATATAACTTTAAGATGACCTTCAAATAGAAAGATTACCTCATATCACAAGCATATATCAGATTCATTGATACCTATAAAAAATTGAATTGAAAAAATTAACAAATCGATAGATTAAAACAACATATAAAAATAATGTAATATTTCATCTATGAACATCACATTGAAGCCTGAAATAAAAATATGGAATGATTAAGCATATATTAATATATACTCCCTCTGTCTCATTTTATGTGACACACTTTTTTTTTGGTCAATCTTAAAAAAGAATGCCACCTTACTTTAATTAGAAATAATTTAACCTTGAAATTTCCTTTTTACCTCTAAAAAATTATTCTCAACCACACAAATATATTAGAATGATTTTAGATCACAAGTTTTAAAAGTCTTTTTTTTCTTAAAAGCTGTACCTAGTCAAAGAATGCCACATAAAATGGGACGTAGGAAGTACACCAAAGCAAGAAACTATATGCTTGCTTCTATGAAGTCTTTCAAACTAATATATAGAACTTCATTAGGGCTGTGTTTGGTATGTAGAAAAATATTTTTCAAAAAATATTTTCGTAATGACCCGACCTAGGGCCTAGTCATCACACGACAAATGAGAAACTGGAAGGCACCTCACCATAGTCATCTTTAATATCTCAAGCATTCATAGGCATAAATTAAATATTTGCGGAAGTAAAACAGGGAAAGGTTCTATGGGACCATATTAGGACAATGAAGCAATATTAAAAAGGAAATATCAACATATTTCCATAAAGCATACTTGCTAAACCACGGATAGAAGGAATCGGTAACGATCGATTTTCATCAAATAAAAAAGATTCCATACAAAAACAACATAGAATGTAAAAGCCTCAAAAGGCCACCATATACACAGTGTCTGAAACATAGCAAGATTGAAAACATATACATAGTATTTGTGTAGCACCCCACATTTTACATGTACTAATGTTGTGTGAAATAAATCATGATATGAATTGGTCAAATTAGTGTCAATTATTGAAAGTGCTTGATTCTCGTGTTAACGGGCGATATGGGCGTCTAACGCTTAAGAGGGTCGAGTGTATATGTGTTTCATGTTAAATTGATGATATCAAAACCCTAAAGAAAGTAAGAGAATTAAGGTGTTTGTATGAATTAATAATCTAGTAGGTGAGTCACCTATTTGCTTAGCTTGAATCTGCTAGCTAAACAGAGACGAGGTTCGGCGTCAAATTTGTCCAAGTTCGATGACGAATAAAATCCATTTTAAGGGTGTAAATTTGACCCATGATTTAGCATCATAAATGGACCTTATTTTCATTCCAAGAAGAATGTAAGAGGAGCCCAAGTATATCCCAAACAACTTGACTATTTGGGCCAAAAATGGATTTAAGAGGAAAGCTGAAAATTGGCAGCCAAAGTCCATTAGAAAGTGATGCCCATTTTGGCCTAATTTTGGGGACTAAGTTGCTGAATAATTGGCCCAATATTATATGGTATTTGGTGGTCAAGAAGCCCAAGGAAAGTCGTCCAAGTGAGGCCATTAAATAGGGGTCACAAGCTGAAATTTTCAGCCACTCTTACACTTAGAAAATTTTCAGCTTTCCCAATCCTCTCTCTATACTTTTCTCAACCTAGCAAAGCAACAACCAAACGACTCTTTTAAAGTTCTTAAGGAGTTCCTCAACTTTGAAGATAAAGGTAAGTGATTACAGTTGTGTTTTTAGTAAGGTTTCTTCATAAAAATCAAGAAGTATACGATAATATGTTATGCTGGAAATTCTAGACAACATGTGTCCAGAAAATTGCTGCACACTTTCCTTTTATTTTAGTGACTTCTTTATGGTTTGTGGGCTGTACTATGAAGAGAATTTGATGTTCTTAACATTATTTGAGTTATAGACATTACCCTAAGGTTGCTGCCCAGATTTTGGTTTCATTTAGCAAATGAGTTTTATTGTGCTATCTTAAGTGTAATGTTGGTTGGAATTTATGGGCTGTTGGATTTAAAACTATTGGCTCATGTACTTAATGATCTCTTGGTTGCTGTCATAAGACTGTATTAGCACTATTTGTATGTGTAAATGTTGTTGGAACAGTTTGATTAGAGTTGAAAAAGATTTGAAATTGTCGACGTCGAAATGTAGCGAAGAGGGATAACGTTATGCTGTCAATTTGTAGGTTGTATAGAATTGTAATATGTTGATCCACGATTTTCCCTATTTTGGGACTATTTTTAGACTATATTAAGACTAGTTTTATGTGGTAAAAATTTTGGAAACAATTAGGTAAAACTAAAACAGATTCTGGATTGTTGGCATCGAAGTGTGGAGAAAGGATGTAACATTGTGCCACTTGTTTGTATGTTGTGAAGAATTGTTATGTGTTATGCTTTGTGGGCTGTTGTAAGACTACTAAGGGTTTGAACAGAGTTGTATATGATGTGTGCATAAGAAAGGTTGCAAGAAAATACGATTATAAGTGAAAAGGTTAAAGGAATGCCTTTGCATCACTAATTGAAAGCTTGTTGTCCGGATTCGTTTTTATGATATTGGGCTATCAAGGAGTGTTTCTTTGCTACTAATACTAGTATTTTTGCCTAATATGATATAGATAAGTATTTGGGGGAGCCACTCCAAGGTAGTAACGAGGTCACGCAACGAGGTATGTAAGGTTACTTGATTTCATATCATTTGGCATGAAACATAGATCCCTCGGTAAGTAAAGGTATTTATCTACTCCTACATGACAAGAAGCCATATCTCCACTCTTTAACATATTCATATGCTCCTATATATAGTCACCTTCAAATGTACATACATATGTGGATACCAAGTACATGAGTTTTTGTTGCTAAACAAAGTTCTTGAGTTGTTTCATTCTATACTCATTTCATTGCTTATGTAACATGTGCTCTTCATTACCATATTGTCTTGCATGATTATTTACATGTCACATGCTGCCTATATAGCCTTATAGCTTTAATATTTTGACCATCAAAATAATCACCTCAAAAGTAATTGAAAGATAAAGTATATAGTTTTTGATGGGTGCTAGTCCGAGGGGTGGAAGCATCACCTATCCAGGGACGATCCTATCACGGGTGGTAGCCCGTGAGGTGTTAAGGGAGAACCTTGCCAGGGGCGATCCGGATACAGTTTACCACTGGTCAGCTAGTCATTTAGTGTACATGATGTACACAGATTATACAGTAAAGGTAAAGCAATATAAAGAACATAAAGTACATGATTCCAGAGTATATCCAAAAGGTGGTCTCTTATTCTATACTAGTGCATGGTTTCATTTGAGTTGTTATTTCATATATAGTATTTGCTACCTTACATATTTAGTACATTTTCTCGTACTGAGTCCCTTATGGGAGACCTGCATTTCATGCTGCAGGTACAGGTACTAGTAGATCTCCCCAGTAGAGTCCAGAACATCCAATTGCTGTTACCAAGCTCCAAGTTGCTTCAGAGCTTTGTGTGTGTCTAAAGCTTATGTGTTTGCATTGTATAGTTAATTGAGGCGGGGCCTCTCCCGACCCTCATTCGATATTTTATCTTATCTAGAGGCTTTGTAGACTATGTAAATTAAATTTTGGTTATGTCTCGTACTTTAAACACCATGGCCCCAACGGCCTAGTCGCATGCATTTCCTTTTGGCTTGTATCACTGTTTCCTTGCACAAAGGCATGTTAAATATAGGAATCCTTTATAAAATATATAGAAAGTGAATAGCTATAGGTTGGTTCTCTGGAGCCTTATCGGCAATGGGTGCCGGTGTACCCTAACGAGACTTGGGGTTTGACAGAAGTGGTATCAGAGCGGGTCATCCTAGGAAATCTATAAAGCCGTATCAATGTAGAGTCTTGTTTATTGATGTGTTCTGCACCACATTTATAAGCAGGAGGCTACGTGGCATTCAGGAGTTGTTACTTTCCTTTCATTCTTTAGATCGTGCTATAGAGCTAGGTGAATTATATCTAACTCCTAATTATTTTGTACAGCAAGCAAGTATGCCAGAAATTAGGAAGAACAAAGGTAAAGGAAAGGCAATAGAGGTGGTGGCTGGTTCACCCAGTCATGTGATATAACGAAATGAGGCTCAAGATGAGTCTCTGTCACGGACATATTTAACCCCTCCAGCTTCTGATGAACCCAGAAATAGTGAAATTTCCCCAGAACCACCTATTGATGCTACTATGAAGGATCTGAGGAATGCAGTCCAGCTATTGACCCGTATAGTTACAGGCCAAAGACAGGAAAGTCCAGTTATGGGTACAGGTAGTGCAAATAGGGCAGCGGGCATGAGGATACGTGACTTCCTGAATTTGGACCCTCTAGCCTTCACTGGGTCTGATCCTGATGAAGATCCCTAAGACTTTATTGATCAGATTCAGCGCACTTTAGATGTTATGCATGTGAGTGGCACTGAAGCTATTGAGTTAGCAGCATATAGGTTGAAGGGTGTGGCTATAATATGGTATGAAGCTTGGAAACAATCCAAAGATGTAGATGCTCCCCCAACCACTTGGAAGGAGTTCAAAGAGGCATTTCTTGACCATTAC
>JAOTQR010000011.1:11915115-11926064 GCA_025774065.1 Solanum ossicruentum
GCAGCCTTTTTTTCCACTGTATTCTATGCAAACTCGCTAGCCACTAACTAATCTAAGGGGAATCACCTTATTTTTTTCATTGGCTACGACTTTCATATCATCTTTTTTTGTGGACACACTGTACTGGACTTATCTATTTATCATCCTACATAAAGCACATGACCACTATATCTAATTTTTTAATAATCCTCTTCTTCACCACCTCTTGTATATGTGGATTATGTTTGTGTTGATACTCTATATTTAGAGTGTCATGTTCATCCAATTAGATTTGATATATACATATTCTTGGAGATATCTCAATTATATCTGCAATCATCCACTAGTTGTCCTTTCAAACTATCATAATATAGACACAACTGGGGCCTCCTCAGTTGGAACATCTTTTTTCCTCAACCTTTCCACATATCCATCCAATATCTCCACTGGGGCCTCTTCATAAGTCAACTCATCCTCCACAACACCCACAACCTCAAAGAGATCTATAGAACTTAGGTAACCAACACATCTCCTCAACATAGATCTATGAAAGATCGGATGAACCATATCCATTTCCCCCTAGGCAATTCCAATTCATAAGCAACTTTACCAATTCTTCTCAACACTCTATATGGACCCATAAACCATAGGCTCAATTCCCTTTCTTGCCAAACAGGATCAGACCCTTTATGGGTGGGACTTTCAAGTGAATCCAAACCTCAGCACAAGCACACATAGTTTACCTTAGCACCTAAGAACACCATCTCCCCCTTAGGGGAAAACCTCCACTTTACTAGCCTTCACCAAAGCCTTACTTCTAGCAAGACGAGATCAAGGTCTTATTTCGTCTTGACATCCTCAATCAAAAAAGATCCGGCACCATCTTTAACCACTACACCACCATTTTCCACTTCACCCAACATCATTCCCAACCTAGCTAACTAGTGTACTTCTCTAACCACCTCTTTGTTCCCCAAAAACTCACACTTTTCATATTTAGCATAAAACCTCTTATCCTTCAAAATTGTAACACCACCCTCAAATAATTCACAAGATCTTCTTCACACCGAAAATAAATCAATTTATCCTCACTAAAAACCACCATAAACATATCAAGGTAGGGTTAAACACCCTATTCATGAGATCCACAAACACAGCCTGGGCATTATTCAAGTGAAAGACATTACCACAAATTCAACATATTAGGAAGGACATCAATAAACTTATTGTCCACTGGAACCGACTCATCAAGATTGATTAGGTGGGTACTTCTCTTGCAGGAATTCAATTTCGATGTGATTAATAGAAAATAGTCAGAAAACTAGGTAGCTGATTAGCTTTCTAGATTGGAAGATGAGGCTATGGTGAAATTTGATGATGGAATGGACATAAATGACTGATTTCCTGATGAAAGAGTTATAGCAGCATCACATGATCTTATACCTTGGTTTGCAGACTATGCCAACTATTTGGTAAGTGATATAGTGCCCTTTGATTTAAACACCCATCAACGTCGCAAGTTTATGCATGATCTAAAGAAGTTCTTCTGGGATGAGCCATATATATTTCGCATTTGTATTGATGGGATCATCCGTAGATGTGTCCCAGAAGTGGAGATAGTAAGCATTCTTGAATCATGTCACTCTTCATTGGTGGGTAGCCATCATAGTGGAGCTCGAACTGCTTACAAGGTGTTGCAGTATGGCTACTACTGGCCATCTATTCATCAAGATGCACGTGATTATGTAAATTCGTGTGATAGATGTCAAAGAGAGGGCGAAGTTTTGCGAAGGCACGAACTTCCCCTGAATCCTACTTTGGTCATTGAATTGTTTTGATGTTTGGGACATTGATTTTATAGGACCATTTGTTAGATCGCTTGGTAAAAAGTATATTCTGGTTGCAATTGATTATGTCTCCAAGTGGGTGGAGCTCATCGCTCTACTGAATAATGAGGGTAAGAGTGTTATAGGATTTCTCTGAAATAGTATTTTCTCCAAGTTCGGTACACCTCGGGCAATTATTAGTGATGGAGGTTCTTACTTCTTCAACCGACTGTTCAAAGCCCTCCTTGAAAGATATAGTGTGAAACATCGTGTAGCAACCTTGTATCATCCCCAAACTAGTGGGCAAGTGGAAGTACCGAATAGGGAAATAAAGCAAATCTTATCCAAAATGGTGAATGTAGATCGTACTGACTGGTCAAAGAGGTTGGATGATGCTTTATGGGCCTACCGGACTACCTTCAAAATGCCTATTGGAATGTCTCCTTATCAACTAGTGTTTGGAAAGGCCTGCCACTTACCGGTTGAACTTGAACACAAAGTATTGTGGGCATTGAAGAAATTGAATCTAGATTGGCATGAAGCTGCAACCTCTAGGTTAATGAAAGTAAATGAACTTGATTTTAAACTATGAGCCTATGAGAGTTCCACCTTGTACAAACAATGAATGAAGGTTCAACATGATCACATAATTGAAAATTGCCAGTTTGCTTTGGGTGACATGGTATTGCTTTACAACTCAAGGATAAGGTGGTTCTTGGAAAACTCAAATCTAAAAGGATTGGGCCCTTTAGATTTGTGCACATTCTTAGCTATGGTGCTATCGAGTTAGAGAGTAGGTATGGAAAAGCTTTCAAAGTTAATAGTCAAAGGGTAAAAAAGTATATGGGTACTTGGAAGAGGTCAAAACGGTGGAAGATTCGGACCTTGAAGAGGAATGAATGCAATAGCTATTTATCGTGCCATGACATTAAACCAGGAACTTCCTGGGAGGAAACCCAAGGTACGCCCATTGCTTCTTTTTGTTTTTCTGTCTTTACTTTGAGGACAAAGTATCATCTTTTGGTGGGGTGGTGGAACTTATGGATTAAGGTGAAGTCTAATTAGCCTAAATTCCATAACTTCACCTATTTTTGATCGTAAGGTTTTCTTGCTGTGCTTCTTTTTCCTTGTGAATATTTAATTTTCTATTGAATCGGTATGTCTTAGAAAGTATAGATAATTTGTAAATGCATAGTAATGATGTCTTTTGGCATATGTATAGCTCTTAATTTTTTTTTAAAAACTTTTGATGCAAAATTGGGTACCCTCAAAATTTTTGAGGTTATAATTGTTGATGCATTCATACATTTTTGGAGTATATGGCATTGTTTATTATGATATTGTGAAGGTAAGCTGAGACTGAAAGCATGATCTGTGAGTCTATACTTGATTGTAGATGCAAATGCCATGTGTGTTGTCAACTTATTTTGATGCATTCATGTATCATTGTATGGACTCAAAACTTGCCCTAGTACTCTAAGGTTGGTTTGGTGAATTTGTTGATTGTAAAGTGATCTTAGGCCTTTGTTCTGATAGTAAGCCCACTTTTTCCTAAATGACCTACCAAATGAACTAGTGAATCCCTTATTCCAAATGTTTGAGCTTATTATGTACTCATATTTTTTTCTTGACACCTTTCTAACTTCATCTCCTTTGATGAAATACCCTGATAATGGCCCTGATCTATACTTGAACATGTGAACCTTGATTGAGGCTAAAAGCCTAAGTTGAGGGTGCTGCATTTGTGGTCCTAGTTTGAGGCGTAGATATTATGTATTTCACTTTAGGCTAGCCTAAGTTGATGGTGGCCCTTATTATGGTAATGTAACAAAAATGAGGTAGTTAGTGACGTGAAAAGAAAGAAAATGAATAATCATGAGCCGGGTTAAGAAAAAGAAAGAAAAGAGTGTCTTGAGTTGAAAAGATTAGCAAAAATGAGCTCAAAATGAAGGCACAACTGAAAAGTGAAAGAATAAACTCGGGAAAAGCTTAAAAAGGGGAAATAATGGAGGAATTGGTGAAAGGGTTAGAGTATGAAAGCAAAATGTGTTCATAAACATGGTTCAAGGATAGCTTTTAGTCACAACTTGCCCATAATACCATACCAAAGCCCCCTGAGCCCTTGTTACAAGCCAATAAGTCCTAAAGTGATCCCAATCCACTTTTGAACCAAACCGAAAAATGAGTATAGGGGCAAGCTTATGGTGTTAGTTATTGTGCATGAATTTCAATTGTGAGAGTGAGAAAGCTTTCTCAGTCCTTGATTGCTGAATGTGCTTGAGTGAGTATAAGGGACTTCTTTCTAGTGAGGGCATTTGCACTACCTGATTAGCATATGACTATGCCATTGATTGTGGAAGGTTGATGCTCTATAGCTTATCATGGTTGGATTGCTAGGTATGCCACTATGTTCTTGTTTGCTAAATAGTTTTACAATCCTGTTTTGAAAATTGTAATTGGGTACCTGTATCAGAGAAGTTGATATGCATTCCATTAGTCTAGTTACCATGTATTTCTCTTTATCTATGTAGATTGAGCCATCGCTTGAGGACAAGCAACAATTCCAAGTTAAGGGTGTTGATCTATTGTCAAAATACAATGCATTTGGTGCCTGAAATAACGACTTTTGTGAGTTCTTAAAGTGACTTTTTAGTGTTTTGATGTATTTTTGTGTCAATCTTGTCGAAAAGTTAGGTTGGCATGATTTTGAAGAAAAGTTGCAGATTTTGCTGAATCTTAGGCCATATGAGCCTACCTACGAGTCGTAGCTCACACTATGAGTCGTAGGGTGGTGTCGTAAGAGGAATTAGAGACCAAAAGTTTAGAAATCTACCACGTGATGATTACTACTATGAGCCTAGCCTACGAGTCGTAATACACTCTATGACTCGTACAGGTAGACTTATAGCGAGAATTAAACAACAAAAATGTTGGACCAAAAACTGAAAAACAAGACTATGAGATCAACATATGAGTCATAGCTCAAGCAACGAATCGTACCTATGGATCGTATTAGTTCAGTCCAAGATGCAAAAATCCTAATACGAGACCCCAACTATGACTCGTAGGGCATCCTACGAGTCATAACTACTAAATTTATCAAATGCCAGCTTTCTGTTTACATAAACCTTAAGGTTGTTTTGTACACACTATAAATAGTTTAAGTTAGGTTATTTTGAGGGAGTTCGACCAGAGACACTACTCCAAGATATTTTTGAAGCTCTTCTTATGTTTTAGAGTAGTTAATTTTGTTCTTTCTTTGAAGACTCATTTTGGAAAATTGCAAATCTTGCTTTGTACACATTGTTGATTGCTCAAGCTTGAGGGTTTACAACTTGTGTTGCCTATATCTCTCATTGTTATTGGTGAAACTCTCAACTATGTCTTTTACTTGCATTTCTGTGTGTTTTATCTTAGCTATGAGTAGCTAAGCTCTCACAACTTGGGGTTGTGGAAACTATGGGTAGTTGACTTGAAATGACCTAGGTTTTGTACATATTTATGATTAGGGTTTTATATGTATTGTTTATTTCCCTTCATGATTAATGTTGTTTAGTGGTGGCCAACACCAAACCCTGCCTACTATCACGATCTCGACCAAGGTAGCGATTAATATAAAAAGGGAAATAAATGATAGGATTCGGTTGATGTGTTACCATCTAATCGACCAAACCTGACCAAGGGGAGGTTGACTGGGACAATATGTGATGGTTAGTTTCCACGTCATGGTAACTGACCAACCATCATGATGAAATTCAACCTTCACCTTTAAAGAGGGATGGAAGAACCTAAGTTACTGTCCTGCATGCAATTCACTAATCATTGTTATGTTATCTAGGGTATTTAAGTCAATGAACCATGGGGAACATAATTCCCAAGTTGTTCCCAAAACTAACCATTTTATGTAATCTAGTTAGCATTTATTTTATGTTGTTTTTGAATCACAAACCCCCCTTTTTTTAGAGATATCTTACAGATACTAGAAATGATTAGTAGTGAAATCTTGTAGTCGAGCCCTGTTTTCCTTGTGGATTCGACCCTAACCTCAGTTAGGTTAATTACTGATAGTGACTGCTTTCTTATTGGAGCGTGACAATCATCAACTCATACAATAATTTGGGATCAACATGAAACTTTTTGGCAATAAGAGGAGTAACAAAAGAAAGAGTGGCACCCAGGTGTATTAATGCATACACATCAAAATCAAAGACTTTTAACATAACGGTGATGACATTGGGAATCTATCAACCCCTTGCCTCCCATGGAGAGCATAAACTGATTGTGCCTTATGGCACTATCTTGTTGACCTACTCTCCCCAAGGAACCACATAAGCACCCCATCCTTGTGGACGAACATCTTTACCTTTGTTGCGATTACGTGGACAATCAATCATCTTGTGGCCTACTTCTCTACAACCAAAACAACCGTTGGTATCCCTTAAGCACGGTACACCATGACCCCTACCACACTTTGACACATATCATTAGGAACCACACCACTATCACCTTGAGCCCTAGGGATGTCATTAGCAAACCTCCTATTAGAAGCATGAAAAGACCCTCGGTCTTGATGAAATCAACCACCTTTGAGACATTGGAACTTAGCATCAAAATGGACCCTCTTGGCCTAATGACCCCTTTTCACTTCCTTAACTTTTTCTCCTCCATTTGTTCGAAATCAGTCATTAAGTGGAACAAGTCCATGTCTCTCATAAATATAGCAGACTAACACTCCTCATTCACCAAGTCGGATACACCCATCAAAAGCTTGTTCATTCTAGACCTTGGGTCAGCATCCAAGTGTGGAGCATATTTTGATAGTTGGTTGAACTTAAAGGTATACTCCCTTACACTCATAGATCCTTGCTTCAAATTCATGAACTCCACCGTTTTGGCCTCTCTAAGCTCAAGAGGAAAGAACAAGTGTAGGGAAGCCGCCTTAAACTCCTCCCATAGAACCATATCGTTGTTCCCATTCTCATTTTTCCATTTAGTGAACCATATTTGAGCCACCCCCTTTAGTTGCTAAGCCACCAAATCCTCCTTGCCTGCCGACCTCACACCCATGATAGCTATGCTTTGTGAACCTCATCAATAAGTTCTTGAGGGTCCTTATCTACTTTAGTCCCATTGAACTCTAGTGCATTCATCCTCATGAAGTCCCTCACCGAGATGCAGGAGTAGAAGCATGAGGGGCTTGGGCCCCTTGGTTGGCTTGATTAGCCACAACTTGAGCTAGCAATGTGAGAGCATCCCGGAGCTCACCATGAGTCGGTTGTTCTTCGGGATTGCAGAATCTTCTTCCTTTTGTGTTAGGAATGATTTATCATAGCAAAGAATATTCATTAGAGGGGGAACCTTACCTAACTATTATAGTACGAAATAGAGTAAAAAGAAGGGAATCATTTCCTAAAACGTCTCATAGCCTCTTAATCATAGTTGTGGTGCACAACACAACCATGAATAAGACTCTAATCAACATAGTGTACTGGATGTCGAGGACCATTAACAACTTAGTTCTCTGATGCTAAGTTTTTCATGGCCCAAGCCTAGGGCCTAGATGTGACATGATGAATGAGGAACCCGAAAGGACCCCAATCAAGCATCTTAATATATCATTACACATCCTTGATAGCGAAAGCAATAAAAAACAACAAGAGTATAAAGCAAGGATAAGGGACTAAAGGAATTCTTCCATATCATAAAACATTAAATAGTCAAGAGAGAGTCAATTTCATAGCATTATTACATAAGTTGTCAAACAACACCTCTACACATAGAACTTACCGGGGGTCAAGACAATCAGCTGGGCTCACCCTCATGGTCAAATCATAAAAATAAAGGAAAGAGAGACCTAGCATAACATAAGAGCAAAAGACATCATACTCGGAGTTGAGGACTCACCAACTAGCTTGAGATAGATTGTACTAGCCACGTGGAGGAGGAGGATGATCAAGTGGGGCTTCGGTTCCTATATGATAAAATCATGTAGGCATAGAGTATGCGTTAATACATCTTAAAGTACAAAGTATGTAGGATATAATACAACAAGAGATAAGCAACATAATTGAAATGCATAAACATAGGCAATGAATAAGCATATAGAGATATGACATCCATGGATGATGCTTCGAGTAAATCATGCTTACCTAGAACATAATACATGTGTAAGAAGTGACCATCAATATAGAACATCCAAGGCCTACCATCCCCTTGGAAAGGCAATTGAGGTACAAAGCAATTGAGGTACAAACCCCTCAACATAGTTATTGAGGTACATACCCCCCAACATGGTAGCACAGGCCTACTACCTCCTGAGCGAGGAAATTGAGGTACAAACCCCTCAATATGGTTATTGAGGTACATACTCCGCAATCATGGAAGCATGGGCCTACTACCTCTCGAGCAAAGTAATCGAGGTACCAACCCCTCAATGTTGTTGCTTGGGCCTACAACCCCCTGAACGAGGCTTGGTCAACTCACAACACTATAGAAGAAAAAGACACATATATACATTCCTTTCAGTATCATAAAGACATTCAAATTAGAAGCCATACTTTAGACTTTCAACAACTCAAGAATCCAAACTAGACATTTTATCAAACGCTTGGCTGGTGTGTAATGCTAGTGTAAAATCATGCAATTCAAGAGTGAAATCATACAAGAAAATCTAATGTAAAACCACCCAAAAATACTTGGTAACACCCTCATGCAACATACATCAAGACCTTTTATCAAATTCCATAATTGATCATAGATTCATAGCTCAAAACATGCTCAAACAGTCAAACTTTTACAAAACCCCAACATAGTTCATAGTCAAATTCACAGTAAGTAAAACTCATAAGTAAAACAATTTAGAATCATAAGATTTTGGTAAAAAAGAAGTTTGGGAATCATAGTTGAAAGGACCCAATGGTTGAAACCCACATACCTTAGCTTTGGAGAATTTCTTGATGAAGATTGGAATGGAGAGTTGAAGCTTGAGTGAAATCCTTAAATGAGTTTGGAACCCTTGATTTTGAATAAAATATTTGTCTAAGTGTTTAGGATATTATTGGGGAATGTCTTTTATTTTATGAAGGTAAAATATGGCTAAGTATAGATATTTTCACGCATGAGAAGGTTTAGTCCCAAGACCCAAAAGCCTTAGACCGAGATAAAAAAAATTGGCAACAAAATACATTGCTCCACGACATGTCCGTATAGCGATGCAATCGCGGACTACTACTGGAAATGCAAAATTAACAAAATTCATTTTTCACTATGGGTCCTCTAAAATTTGAGTTATACCCTTTCCCACTCAATTTTGCCCTTGATCAAGAATATGAATTCGAATTTCGACATCACGCATGAATTTTGAGATATGTAAAAATTATTATTTTGGGCACTTCCGAGGCACATTTTTGGGTACTTTTTGGGGTCGTTTCATTAGGCTTGAATAGAAGGAAACATGTTAAGGTATCGTTTCATCATGTTCGCCTCTACTTCCCATGTTATAGTTTTGACTTGTTGATACCTCCACAAGTCCTTAACAGATGTCACTTCCTTATTTCTCAATCTTTTAACTTGTCTGAAACGACCCCAAAAAGTGTCAGAAAATATGCCCCAAAAGTGCCTGGAATCGTAAAATCTGACTTCATATTCTTGTTCAGAGGGTCAAATTGAGTGGAAGATAGGTCTAAACCCGATTTTAGAACAAACGATTAGCAATTTCAATTTTCATAATTTTTCTTATTTCGAATAGATCTACGACAGTGCCGCGACTCACAGCTGTCATAGAAAAGTGTTAATTTTAACTCCATGATAGGTTTGCATTATAGACTAGATGTGGAGATGTGTATTTTCTTGCCAGTGATTGTTATCTCGGTCTAAGGCTTTAAGGTCTTGGGCCTAAGCGTTCCCATACGTGAAAATACCTATACTTAGTCTTATTACACCCTCATATCATTCAAGATATTCCCAAATACTCTCTCAAACACTTGGATAATATTTCATCTCCAAATTCCAAGTCCCAAAACTCATCTAGATTTTAAGGTTCTCACTAAAGCTTTAAGTCTCCATCTTCAATCATCTTCAAGGATTCTCCAAAGTCAAGGTATGTTGGTTCCTTTCATGGGTTCCTTTAACCCATGATACCCAAGCTCTCTTTTACCTAAAATTGCATGATTTAAAGTTGATTAACTTAGGGGTCTTATCTATTATCAATTTTACTGCACACTATTTAGGGTTTCATGAAATTACGATTGTTTTAGCATGTTTGAGCTAATGAATTTAAGATCTACTGTGAGATTTGATAAAGGATGTTTATGTACATTGCTTGAGGGTATTACCAAGTATCTATTGATGGTTTTACACTAGCACTACACACCCGCCAAGTGTTTTATAAAATATCCGGATTAGGGTTCTTGTGTTATTGATGATCTATTGCATAGTTTATGAGTCAAGTGGCTTATGGTGATGAAAAGAATATATATATATATATGTGTGTGTGTGTGTGTGTGTGTGTGTGTGTGTGTGTGTGTGTGTGTGTGTGTGCGCGTGCGCGTGTGTGTGTGTGTGTTTAAATTATGTAAAACACCTATGGTATTGTAAGTGAAGTGTTGGGCTCTCATGTTCGTTGTGTTCTTGGGAATGATTGATGAGTTATTGAGTCCTCATGCTATGTTTTATGTTCTTGCGAATTGTGATGCCTACTAGAAGAGGTTACAAACTATGTTATATGCTTTACTTTCTAGTACAAGGCCAATTTCTATATGTAGGGGTTATGAGCTATGTTGTATACCTTACCCTCACGTACGAATCAATGCTACTCACTTACTCATATCTATATGAAGGGGTTATGAACTATGTTGTACTTCTTAGCCTCGTGTATGATTTGTGGTTATACAATGTGCTCATATGAAGGGGTTATAAACTATGTGGTACACCTCACCCTCGTATGCGATGTAAGGTTATGTGTTATCTCATGCACACATATAGGGGTTATGACCTATGCTACCTTCTACACTCACGTGCTATTCATTATCTCATGTACTAACCATTACCCACTATAATAGGTCATGACTCATGCTATATCCCTCACCCTCTAGTACAAGGTATTTGGATGATCTAAGTATGTCACCTTATTGGGTTAAACAAGCT
>JAOTQR010000011.1:11926164-11969897 GCA_025774065.1 Solanum ossicruentum
TCATGCTATATCCCTCACCCTCTAGTACAAGGTATTTGGATGATCTAAGTATGTCACCTTATTGGGTTAAACAAGCTATGTAAGTATGATTATTTTTATATCCCTCACCCTCTAGTACAAGGTATTTGGATGATCTAAATATGTCACCTTATTGGGTTAAACAAGCTGTGCAAGTATGATTATTTTTAAAACATGTTTTACTCCAATCATTGTTCATGCATTCCATATCGTTAATATACTATCTCTTGCTATGACTATTCATTTTTATTATGTTTCCTATCTCTTGTTATATTGTATTGTACATAATACTACATTCAAACGTACTAATGCATACTCTATGCCTACATGATATCACTATGTAGGAACCTGAGGCCTACTTGATCATCCTCGTCCACGTGGCTAGTGTAATCTTTCTCTCAAACTAGTTGGTAAGTCCTCCATTCCGGGGATAATGTTTATGTCCTTATGTCATTTATTACAACTCTCTTCTTTTATTGTATATTTTGGCTATGAAGTTGAGCCCAGTTGCTTGTCTTGGTTGCCGCTAAATTCTATGTTTAGAGGTGTTGTTGGATGAGATATATATTGATGCTATTAGCTTTGACTCTCTTGATCTATGATGTGTTATGCTATGAAAGATATGCCTTAGCCCCGGTTATCCCTATTTATAATCTTTTATTTCTTCCACGACCAAGGATGTGAAATGATATGTAAAGAGGCTTGCTTGGTGTCCCTTCTGGTTCCCATGCGCTGTGTAACGTCTAAGCATTTAGATTGGGTCGTGAAAAACATGGTATCAAAGCACGAGATTGTTAGATCCTCGGAGTCTAACGCACTGCTTCGATTAGACTCTAATTCATGGTAGTGTTGTGCACCACAACTATCAGTAGGAGGCTATGAGACATTTTAGGAGATATTGTCCTACTTTATGTTCTAAGTTGTGCTATAGAGTTAAAGTAAGTTTTTCCATCCTAACAATTATTCTTCACCATGCTAGTTGATCATGCCTAATACAAGAGAAAGAAGAGATCGCGCTCCCGAGGAACAATCGGCTCATAGTGAGCTCTGGGATGCCCTCCCCTTTATAGAAAGCTATGGCCAATCAAGTTAATCAAAGGGCCCAAGCCCCTCATGCTCCTACCTTGGGTTCTAGAGTGAGATAATTCATGAGGATGAACCTACAGAAGTTCTATGGGTCAAAGGTGGATGAGGACCCACAAGAGTTTGTTGATGAGATTTATAAGGTATTGGCCATCATGGGTGTTATATCAGAAGATAAGGCGGAGTTGGTGGATTACCAACTCAAGGGGGTAGCATAAATATGGCTTACTCAATGGAAAGAGGGGAAGGGAAACAATAATATAGTTCTATGGGACGAGTTTAAGGCAACTTTTCTTAATCAGTTCTCCCCTCTCGAGTTTAGAAGGCGAAAGTGGTAGAGTTTATGAATTTGATAGAAGGGTTAATGCGTGTGAGGGAGTATGACCTTAAGTTCAACCAATTCTCTAAGTATGCTCTACACTTGGTTGTCAATCCAAGGGCTAGAATAAACAAGTTCGTGATAGGTGTCTCCGATTTTGTGAGTGAAGAATGTCGGTCCGCTATGTTGATTTATAATATGGATTTGTCCCGCCTCATGACCTATGCCGAACAACTTGAGTGGTAGAAGCTTAGGAAAAAGAGTAGTGAAAGGTCCAATATCCTCGATTTAAGGATGACTGGTTTCAATAAGGTAGCGAGTTTCAAGGCCAATGGTTTTCTACTGCTCCAAACAAGAGGCTTGCCATGGAAGGAATGGATAAACCAAGGTTCTAAGGTGGCAATGGTGGGATGAGTTTTCCAAAATGCCCAAAATAAGAAAAGCATCATCATGGTAAATGCTTAAAGAATTCAAGTGCATGTTATGCATGTGGGAGAGTAGGCTACAAGTTTATTGATTGCCCTGACGTCCGGAGCAAGGGAAAGGAGAGTTGTCCTCAAGGTTAAGGTGATCATGTGAATCATGAGGCCCAAGGTAGTTATATTGATCAAGGAGGTGCTCCAAGACATAATCAGATCTCTATTCTTCAAAGGAGGCAAAGGGTATGAGGCGCTCGATGTTGCTACTGGTATGTTGAAGTTTCCTTTAACCTTGATGCGTATAGGAAGGTTCGGGTTTCTGTATACCCTTCATTATTTCTTTTGTTTCTAATGGGCTTCATGTGTGTTTCGGATTGTTATGCAAACTTTTTGGTATCTATCCCATTAGTGAGTCTATTGTTGTTAGGAAGGTATATGGAAATTGTTCCGTGGTCATGTTGCATTAGGGTCTTGACTCATGGTTTTGTTGGGTTAGATGTGGTGGACTTTGATGTTATTCTTGGAATGGATGGGTTACATGCATATTGTGTCTTCATTGGTTGTAGGACCCGTGAGGTGAAATTCCAATTCCCTAATAAACACGTGTTTTAGTGGTAGTCAAAGTGTAAGTCCATTTCTTGTCTTATGGTACAATTGGTCTCTAAGTGTTTCCTTTCTCATCTTACAAAACTTAGGGGTGCTGAACCCATGTTATCTCTATTGGGTCGATTCTAGTGGTCAATGAGTCCTTGATGTACTTTTTGATATTTCGAATTTAGGGTGATGTATCTTGCTTTGACTTATGCACTGGTTATGACTATAGGTATCATGAATAGGGTCTTTAATCCCTACCTTGTTATGTTGTGGTGGTTCTTGGTAATGATGTGTTGGATTATTTCCAGAAGTGAGGAAGAGCTTGTGAATCATTTGAGGGTAATGTTATGAATTTTGAAGGAAGTGAAGTTGAGTGAAATGAGAAGGGTGGTGTAGTAGCTTTGATGGTTTCGAATCTTCTTTAGTTGAAGAGGCCCAGTTAAGCAAGATCTTGACCCCGCCTTGTTAGAGTTCAAGACCTTGGTGAGAGATAGTAAAATGTAGGTTTCACCCAAGGGGGAGATGGTGTCGTTAGATACTAAGGCAGGCTGTAGGTGTTTGTGTGTAAGGTTTGGTTCACTTGGAAGTGCCACCCATGAAAGGTTTTGTCTGGACGGTAAGGAAAGAAATTGGGTTTATGGTTTCTGCATTCTTATAGAGTGTTGAAGAATCATGGTAAGGTTGCAGGCGAATCGGATTTTGCCTATGGGTATGGGTATGGTTCGTCTGGTTTTTCATGGTTCTAGGTTGGAGGGGATGGGTTGGTGACTTTAGTGCTATAAAACTCTCTGAGGTTGAGGGTGTTATGGAGGATAAGTTGGCTTGGGAGAAAGGTCTTGGTGGGAATATTGGATGAATGGGTGGAAAAGATGATTAATAAGTGTGTAGTGTTCGTCAAGGCCCTTTGGAAGAATCGTCAAGTCGGTAGCGTCTCTCGTGGAGCCGGAGCGGGCATGGAGAAACAATATCCATATCTCATTCATTCTATTCAAGCTTATGATAACCTGTCAGGTCCTTTTATGATTCCAAGTCTTATGCTCTAGCCCCTAATGTCACTTGCATGCATTCATGTTTATGTCAACAAGTTCATGATGATTTTGACACTCATGTTAAGATTTTGAAAATGGTATTTTAAATGTGTTGTTACATTCTTGTTGGGGATGATTTGTTCAATATTACTCTTCTCATGTATGTTTCTTTGACATTCGATGACGAATGTTCCCAAGGGAAAAATATTGAATTGACCCCAAAAAGTGCCTGAAAATGTTCCTCGGAAGTGCCCGAAATCATTATTTCCATATTCTCAAAATCCATACGTGATATCGATAATCCCATTTTATATTCTTGTTTAGGAAATCAAATTGACTAGAAAATAGGTCTAACCATGATTTAAGAGCAAATGATTAGCAATTTCAATTTTCATTATTTTCCTTATCCAAAATCGATCCGCGACAGTGAAGTGACGTGCAGCTGTCGCGGACATGTATTAATTTTGCCTCCACTTCAAGTCCGCGTTGGGGACCAGACATGGATATGTGTATTTTATTGCCATGGATTTTTATCTCAGTCTAAGGATTTTGGGTCTTGGGCCTAAGTGTTTTCATGCGTGAAAATACCTATACTTAGCCTGATTTCACCCTCATATCATCCAAGACATTTCTAAATGCTCTCTCAAGCACTTAGACAATATTATCATCTCCATGTTCGAAGTCCCAAAACTCACCAGGATCTTAAGGTTCGCATTCAGGCTTCAAGTCTTCATCTCCAATTATCTTTAAGGATTCTCCAAAGTCTAGGTATGTGGGTTTCTTTCATGGGTTCCTTTCAGCCATGATGCCCAAGCTCTCTTTTATGTAAAGTTGCATGGTTTTAAGTTGATTTACTCATGGTCTTATCTATTATAAATTTCACTACACACTATGTTGGGGTCTTATGAAATTATGGTTGTTTTAGCATGTTTGAGCTATGAATCAAAGATCTACTGTAAGATATTGATGGTTTTACACTAGCACTACACACCCGCCAAGTGTTTGATAAAATATTCAGATTAGGGTTCTTGAGTTATTAATGGTTTATTGCATAGTTTATGAGTCAAGTGGCTTATGTTGATGAAAATAATGTATATATATGTATGTTTAAATCATGTAAAGCACCTATGGTATTGCAAGTGAAGTGTTGGGCACTTATGTTCGTTGTGTTCTTGGGATTGATTGATGAGTTATTGAGTCCTCATGCTAAGGTTTATGCTCTTGCGAATTGTGAAGCCTGCTAGAAGGGGTTATGAACAATGTTATATTATTCACCCTCTAGTACAAGGCCAATTTCTACAAGTAGGGGTTATGAACTATGTTGTACACCTTACCCTCATGTACGAATTAATGCTACTCACTAACTCATATCTACATAAGGGGGTTATGAACTGTGTTGTATTCCTTACCATCGTGTATGATTTGAGGTTATGCAATGTGGTCATATGAAGGGGTTATGAACTATGTAGTACACCTCACCCTCATATATGATGTAAGGTTATGTATTATCTCATGTGCACATGTAGGGGATATTACCTATGCTACCTTCTACCTTTATGAGCTATTCATTAACTCATGTACTACCCATTACCTACTAGAAAGGGTTAAGACTCATGTTATATCCCTCCCCCTCTAGTACAAGGTATTTGGATGATCTAAGCATGTCACCTTATTGTGTTAAACAAGCTATGTAACATTGATTATTTTTCAAAGATATTTTTACTCCAAGCATTGTTCATTATTCCATGTTGCTAATATACTATCTCTTGTTATGATTATGCATTTTGATTATGTTTTCTATCTTTTGTTGCATTGAATCCTACTTACTTAGTATATTCAAACGTACTAATGCATACTCTATGCCTACATGATATCACCATATAGGAACCGGAGCTCCACTTGATCATCCTCCTCCACGTGGCTAGTGCGATCTTTCTCTCAAGCTAGTTGGTGATCCTCCATCCTTGGGACAATGTTTATGTTCTTATGTCATGTATTACAACTCTATTCCTTTATTGTATATTTTTACTATGAGGGTGAGCCTGGTTGCTTGTCTTGGCCCACCGCTATGTTCTATATTTAGAGGTGTTGTTGGATGAGATATGTATTGATGCTATGAGCTTTGACTCTCTTGACTCTATGGTGTGTTATGCTATGAAAGATGTCCCTTAGCCCCAATAATCCCTATTTATATTCTTTTATTGATGTTTTATTGTTTCCACGACTAAGGCTGTGCAATGATATGTTAAGAGACTTATTTGGGGTCTTTTCGGGTTCACCATGCGCCGTGTCACGTCTAGGCCCTAAGCTTAGGTCGTGACATTGTTGATCTAAAATCTCAACAAGAACTTCCTCATGGGTTAAATTCTCCTCAATGGACATGTTATCCAAAGGTACAATAATATTTAGGTTGCTATTACATTTCCTCAACATTACCATATGGAATTCCGGATGAGCCATAGACAACTACATTGGCAACTCCAACTTGTAAGAAACCTTACTAATCCTCTCCAAGATCTTATAATGCCCTACATACCTAGCACTCTACTTGCCCTTCTTGCAAAATCATACAACACTTTTCATAGGAGATGCCTGGAGATACATCTAATCATCCTCATTGAATTCAAAATCCCTCATTCTAACATCTGAATATGACTTTAGGGTATTTTGGGCTATTTTTAACCTTTCTATTATAAGTCTCTCTTTCTCCATAACCTCAAATACCAAACTTGGACCAATCAAAGACATGTCTTTAACTTCCAACCACCCTACCAGAGAACTATACCTTCTCCCATATAAAGCCTTAAAAGGTGTCATCTCAATACTTGAATGATAACCATTGTTGTATGCAAATTTGATCAAAGGTAGATAATAATCCCTTGAAGTTAAGTACACATTCCCTCAACATGTCTTTGAAAATTTGAATTTTTCTTTCGACTTGCCCATTCATTTGAGGATGAAATGTGGTGCTCAACTTTACCTTGCCAAGACACTTTTGAAAAAACTTTCAAAAATGGATGTGAATAGAGTACCAAGATCCAAAATTATGGACAAAGTCGCACCATGAAGCCTTACAATTCCTTAATATATATCTTTGCATCATCCTCTACACTATAAGAAGTTTTAACTAATAGAAAATGTGCTGATTTCATTAACCTATCCAGAATCACCCATATAGAATCAAATTGCCTTCTAGCGTTAGTAAACCTATAATGCAGTCCATGTGAACTGGTTCCCATTTCCACATAGGAATATCAATTTCTTGGTCTATACCTTCCGGTCTTTGATGTTCAACTTTCATTTGTTGGCAATGTTGGGATTCCACCACAAACTTTGCTATATCCTTCTTCATGCCATTCCACCAATATAGTTCCCTTGAATCTCTATACATTTTGGTAAATCCAGGGTCAATAGAATACCATGAGTTCTGGGCTTCACTTAATATCATCTCCCTTAGACCATTAATATTCAAAACATATAATTGTCCTTGATAACAAAATACTCCATCTTCCCCTTATGAGAGAATCTTAACCTTCTTCTCAACCACTAACATCTTACATTCCACTAAAGTAGGATCCATATCTTGCTTTGCTTGACCTCCTCCATGGATGATGACTTTGCTCCATTATGCACAAGAATACTACCCAATTGTGAATTACTCTATCGTATACTTAATCAGGCCAATCGATGTATGTCTTTTACCAACTCCTTTCTTCCATTCTCAACATGAGCCAAAGCTCCCATAGAAATCCTACTAAGAGCATCGACCATAACATTTGCTTTACCTAGATGATACAATACACTCATATCATAGTCCTTAAATAACTCTAGCCATTTCCTTTGCCTAAGGTTCAAGTCCCTTTGGCTAATCACATATTGCAAGCTCTTATGGTCGGTAAATATATCAACATGCATCCTATAAAGTTAGTGAAATGATGTTTTCAATGTATACACAATGGCTAACAACTCAAGATCATAGGTCGGGTAGTTCCTCTCATATACCTTTAATGA
Source organism: Solanum ossicruentum (assembly GCA_025774065.1). NCBI lineage: Eukaryota > Viridiplantae > Streptophyta > Magnoliopsida > Solanales > Solanaceae > Solanum > Solanum ossicruentum. Next base: position 11,933,637 of record JAOTQR010000011.1, read on the forward strand.
CCTTGAAGCATAGGCAATTACTTTACCATGTTGCATTAATACATGATCAAGTCCCACATGTGAGGCATCACAGTAAACAACAAATCCAATCGAATATTTCCATAATGTCAAAATAGGGGCTGAAGTAAAGACGATCTTTCTATGTTTGAAAACTCTTCTCACATTCATATGTTGATTGAAATTTCACCTTCTTTTGGGTCAACCTAGTCAAAGTCAATGCAATAGAGAAGAATCCTTTAACAAATCTCCTCTAATGTCTTGTCAAACCCAAGAAACTCTTAATATCCAAGGGAGACAATAATCTTGGATAATTGTTTACCACTTTTATTTTTTGGGATACAATAACACCATTAGCGGACACAATATGACAAAGGAATGCTACCTCCCTTAACAAAATTTCACACTTACTAATGTCACGACCCAAGCCTAGGGCCTAGAGGTGACACGACACATGGGGAACCTGAAGGAACCCCAGGCAAACCTCTGAACATATCGTTGCACATCATTGGTCGCAGAAGAAATAAAAAATATATAAGAAATAGTAAATGGGGATAAATGGGTCTATGGGACATCTTTCATGTCATAACCATCATAGAATCAAAGAGAGTAAAGGCTCATAACATCATTACATATCTTGTCCAACATCTCTACATATAGAACTTAGTAGGGACCAAGACAAGCAATTAGGCTCACCCTTATAGTCAAAGGATACAAATAAAGGAAAAAGAGTCTTAGCATAACATAAGAGAAAATGACATCATCTTCGGAGTTGAAGACTCACCAGACAGCTTGAGAGAGATTGAGGTACAAACTCCACAACATGGATATTGAGGTACATACCCCAACATGGTAGCACGGGGCTACTACCTCCCGAGTGAGGCAATCGAGGTACAAACCCCTTAATATGGTTATAGAGGTACATACTCCCCAATCTGTTAGTACGGGCCTACTACCTCATGAGCGAGGCAATCAAGGTACAAACCCCTTAATGATGTTACCCGAGCCTACTACCTCTCGAGCGAGGCAATTAAGGTACAAACCCCTCAATGTGGTTACCCGAGCGTACAACCCCCCAATCCAGGCTTCGCCAACTCACAACACAATAGAAAAAAATGACACATACATTCCTTTCTTCTTCATAAAGCTATTCAAGTCATGAGCCATGCTTTAGACCTTCAACAACTCAAAAATCCATAACCAGACATTTTATCAAACACTTGGCGGGTGTGTAATGCTAGTGTAAAACCATGCAATTCAAGAGTATAATCATGTAATAAAATCCAATATAAAACCACCCACCAATACTTGGTAATACCGTCATGCAATATACATCAAAAACCTTCATTAAAACTCAAGATAGATCCAAGATTCATAGCTCAAAACATGCTTAAAAAGTCACACTTTTACAAAACCCCAACTTATTTCATAGTGAATTCATAGTAAATAAGACCAATAAGTGTAAATAAACTTGGAAACATGAGATTTATGTAAAAAGGAAGCATGGGTACGATGGGTGAAAGGGTCCAATGGTTGAAATCCACATACCTTGAAATTGGAGAAAATTCTTGATGAAGATTAGAAATGGAGACTTGAAGCTTGAGTAAAATACTTAAGATTCGTATGAGTTTTGGGACTTGAAATTTGGGGTGAAATATTTGTGTAAGTGTTTGAGAGAGTTTTGGGGAATGTCTTATTTGATTTGAAGGTGAAATATGACTATGTATAGGTACTTTCATGCATAGGAGGACTTAGGCCCAAGAACCAAAAGCCTTGGACCGAGATAAAAATCATTGGCAACAAAATGTATAGGTTTGTGTCTGGTCCATAATGCGTACCTTTCACGGAGGCAAGTTTTACAATGGTCCACACCCTGGCCGCTTCGCGCCAGGGACGCAGATCGATTCTGGATAAGGAAATTTTAGAAAATTAAAATTGTGATTCAGTTGCCTAAAAATCAAAGTTAGACTCATTCCCAACTCAATTTTTCCCCTTGATCACAAATATGAAGTCGGATATTCGATATCACGCATGGATTTTGAGATATATGGAAATTATGATTCTAGGCACTTCTAAGGCACATTTTTGGGCAATTTTTAGGGTCATTTCAATATCTCCCCCTTGGGAACATTCGTCCCCGAATAGAATATCAAAGAAACTTAAATGAGAAAAATAATCATGAAAAAATCAGCCCCAACAAGAATGCGTCAATACACTCAAACACCACTTTCAAAAATCTCAACATATGTGTTAAAATTACCTTAAACTTTGTCAATATGAACATAAATGCATGAAAATTACATAAGGGCTGATAATGAGGCATGAAATCGCATAGTAGACTTAGAATTAGTACCTTAGGCTTGAGTAACATGGAAGAGATAGGGATATCGCTTTTGCATGTCCGCTTCGGCCTCCCATGTAGCACTTTTGACTTGTTGATTCCCCCAAAGGACCTTAATGAAAGCAACATCCTTGTTTCTCAACCTTTTCACTTGCCTATCCAAGATCTCTATTGGAACCTCTACATAAGTCAAGTTGTCTTCAACAAGACCCACAACATTCAATGGGACAATAGCATTCAGGTCACCCACACACTTCCTCAACATAGACATATGGAAGGCCGGATGAACCAAATCTATTTCACTAGGCAATTCCAACTCATAGGCCACCTTATCAATCCTCCTTAACACCACACAAGGACCCACAAATCTTGGACTTAACTTACCCTTCTTGCCAAAATGAACCATACCCTTCATAGGTGACACCTTCAAATAAACTCACTGACAAACTTCAAATTCAAGCTCTCTTCACCTCATAAAGGCATAGGACTTTTGATGACTTTGGGTTGTTTTCAACTTTTTTATAATTAACCTTACCATCTCCATAGCCTCCATAACTAGATCCATACCTAACAAGATATTTCTCCCACGTCAAACCACCCAATCGGTGATCTACAATATCTACCATAGAGGGCCTTAAAAAGATCCATACCAATGCTAGATATTGTGATAAGCAAACTCAATCAATGGAAGATGATCATCCCAGCTACCCATAAACTCCAAAATACAAGCCCTAAGCATATCCTCAAGAGTTTGGATAGTTCTTTCAGCTTGACCATCCATTTGAGAATGAAAGGTTGTACTAAGCTTTACCTTGGTTCTAAGACATCTTTGGAAGGACTTCCAAAAGTGTAAAGTAAATTGAGCACCATGACCCGATATAATAGACAAAGGCACTCCATGCAATCTTACCAACTCATGAATGTATAATTTTGCATAGTTTTTGTCCCCATAAGTAGTCCTAATCGGTAGGAACTGAGTCAACTTTATCATCATATCAACCAAAACCCGAATAGAAACAAAACCCCTTCTAGTCTTAGGCAACCCAACCACGAAATCCATGTTAATTTTCTCCCACTTCCTAGTAGGAATCTTTATGGCTTGGGTTATCCACCCGGCCTTTGGTCCTCAGCTTTGACTTGTTGGCAACTATGACAACCAAACACAAATTTGGTAATGTCTTTTTTTCATAACTTCCCACCAAAACACATCCCTCAAATCTTTATACATCTTAGTAGAATCGGAGTGAATGGAATAGGAAGAATTATGAGCCTCATCAAGGTTCTTCTCCCTCAAGTCATCAACACAAGGCACACACAACCTACCTTGGTACCTAAGCGCACCATCTCCCCCTTGCTCTCTCTCACCAAGGCCTTCAATTCTAACAAGGAGGAATCAAGATCTTTCTTTGCTTTTACCTCATCAACCAAGGAATATTTTGAGTCACCAACAACCACAATACCATTATTATCAACCTCTTCTAACCTAACCCCCAATCTAGCCAACCGATGGACCTCTCTAGCCACCTCTTTGTCCCCATCATCAACAAGAGCTAAGCTACCCATGGACACCTTACTCAAAGCATCTGCCACAATATTAGCCTTATTGGAATGATAATGCACACTTGTATCATAATCCTTAAGAAGCTCTAACCACCTTCGTTATCTCAAGTTGAGATTTATTTGAGTGAACATATATCGGAGACTCTTATGATTGGTGAAGGCCAATTCAAGATATGAGTAGGATAATCCTATTTATGCATGTTAAGTTGCCTAGAAGCATAGGATATCACCTTACCATTTTGCATCAAAACACAACCTAAACCAATTGGGGATGCATCACAATACACAACAAACCCTTCCAAACCTTCTAGTAGAGACAAGGTAGGAGCGGGGACAATCTTATCCTTCAAGGTTTGGAAACTCTTTTCACACTTATCAGTCCACATAAACTTAGCCTTCTTTTGAGTCAAGCAATGGAAGAAAACCCATTCACAAACCTCGGATAGTAACCCGCTAAGCCCAAAAAGCTTCTAATGTCAAATGGAGTCAATGGTCTAGGACAATTTCTAGTCACATCCATCTTTTTAGCATCCACTTTAATACCATTCCCCGACACCACATGACCAAGAAAGGCAACCTCATTCAACCAGAATTCACATTTTTCATACTTAGCATACAACTTCTCTTCTCTCAATTTTTGTAGTACTACCCTCAAATGAGCCACATACTCTTCCTCACTATAAGAATAAATCAAAATATCATCAATGAAAACCACCGCAAATAAATCAAGGTAGGGTTTCAAGACTCTAATAATAAGATCAATGAAGATAGCCAGTCCATTGGTCAACCCCAAAAGACATAACCACAAGTTCATAATGCCCATACCTAGTCTAGAAGGCCATCTTGGGAATGTCACACTCCCTCATATTCACTTGATGGTACTTGGACCGAAGTTCAATCTTAGAGAAGTGATTAGCTCCTTAAAGTTGGTCAAACAAATCATCAATTCTTGGGAGAGGGTACTTATTCTTAGTGGTAGCTCCTATTATGTTGTCGGTAGTCCATACACATTCTAGGAGACCCATGCTGCTTCTCAAACAACACCAGTCACCCCAAGGTGATTGGCTAGGCCTAATGAAACCTTACTCCAACAAGTCCCTCAATTGTTCCTTCAACTCCTTTAACTCCACCGTGTAGTAAGGGGAAATAGAAATGGGTTGGGTATCGTGAAGGAGGTCTATACCAAAGTCTATTTCCTTTTCGGGAGGAACACCGGGAAGGTCACTAGAAAAGACATCGGATGAACACCGGGAAGGTCACTAGGAAAGACATTGGAGGAACACCGGGAAGGTCACTAGGAAAGACATCAAGGAACTCATTTACAACCAGAACCGACTATATAAGAAGGTCTTTAAACTCCACATCCCTAACCCTCAGAAGATGATAAAGACACCCCTTAGACATCAAAATTTGCGCATTAATGCATGAGATAAACCTACCCTTGATCACTATATCATTACTCTCCCACTTAATAACAAGTTTATTTGGGAATTGGAATTTGGCCCTACAGGTTCTACAATCAATAAAGACATAGTATACTTACAACCAATCCATCTTCGATGACATCAAAATCAACCATATTCAACTCAACAAGATCACAAGGCAATGTTTTATGCAAGATGCAAATGGGACAGTTTCTATAATACCATTCTAGCAACAATAGATACACCAATAGGAGTAGACACCTCAAAAGATTCACACAACAATTCGGGCTCAACATGAAACTTTTTTGCAGTAAGAGGAGTAACAAAAGAAAGAGTAGTACCCTGGTCTACCAATGCATCTACATCAAAAAGAAAGACTTTTAACATACAAGTGATGACATCGGGAACCTCATCAACCACTTTCCTCCCATTAAGAGCATAAAATCTATTATGTTGTGGGTCACCACCTTATTGACCTCCTTTTCCAAAAGAAACCGCATTAGCACCCCGACCTTTTAGACTAACATCCTTACCCTTGTTGCGATTTTGTGGCCAGTCAATCATCTTGTGGCCTACTTCTCTACAACCAAAATAAGTGTTGGTATCCCTGAAGCATGGTCCACCATGACCCCTACCCCACTTGCACACATATCATTAGGACCTATACCACCATCAGCTTGGGCCCTAGGGATGTCATAGGGAAACCTCCTATCGGAAGCATGAGAAGACCTTTGGTCTTGATGAAACCGACCACCTTTTCAACTTTGGAACTTACTATCAAAACGGACCCTCTTGGCCTCATGACTCTTTATCTTCCTCAAATTTTCCTCCTCCTTTTGTTCTGCATAAGTAAACAAGTGGGACAAGTCCAGGTCACTAATTAACAAAGCAGATCGATGCTCCTCACTCACCAAGTCAGACACACCCATCACAAACTTGTTCATTCTAGACCTTGGGTTGGAAACCAAGTGTGGAGCATATTTTGAGAGTTAGTTGAATTTGAGGGAATACTCCCTCACTCTCATTGATCTTTGCTTCAAATTCATGAACTCCACCAATTTGGCTTTCCTAAGCTCAAGAGGAAAGAACTGGTTGAGGAAACCCACCTTAAACTTCTCCCATAAAACCACATTGTTGTTCCCTTTCTCCTCCTTCCATTGAGTATACCATATTTGGGCCACCCCCTTGAGTTGGCAAGCCACTAACTCCGCCTTCTCTTCCGATCTAATACCCATATAGCCAACCTTGTAAAGCTCATCAATGAATTCTTGAGGGTCCTCATCCACTTTATACCCATAGAACTCCAGTGGGTTCATCCTCATAAAGTCTCTCACTTGAGATGCCATAGCAGCATGAGGGACTTGGTCCCCTTAGTTGGATTGATTAACCACAAGTTGATCTAGCAAAGTGAGAGCATCTCGGAGCTCACCATGAGCCAGTTGTTCCTCGGGTATGCGGACTCTTCTTCGTCTTTTGTTAGGCATGACCTAGCATAGCAAAGAAAAATCATTTGAGGGGAAAACCTTACCTTAACTTCTATATCACGACATAGAGTAAGATGAAGGGAAACATTTCCTAGAATGTCCTATAGCCTCTTACTCATAGTTGTGGTGCACAACATAACCATGAATATAACTCCAATCAATGTGGTGTTTTGGATTCCAAGGAACATTAGCAACCTATTACTTTGATACCATGTTTGTCATGACCCAAGCCTAGGGCCTAGACGTGACATGGCGCATGGGGAACCCGAAGGAACCCTAGGCAAGCCTCTTAATATATCAGTACACATCCTTAGTCCCGGAAGCAATAAATAACAATAAGAAATGGTAAATAGGGATAAATAGTGATATTATACATTTTTCATATCATAACCATCATAGAGTCAAAAAGATTCAAGGCTCATATCAGTACATATCTTGTCCAACAACACCTCTACACATAGAACATAGTGGGGGCCAAAACATCCAACCGGGCTCACCCTTATCGTCAAAGCATACAAATAAAGGAAAGAGAGTCTTAGCATAATATAAGAGCAAAAGACATCATCCTCGGAGTTGAGAACTCACACACTGGCTTGAGAGAGATCGTACTAGCCATGTAGATGAGGAGGATGATCAAGCGGGACTTCGGTTCCAACATGGTAATATCATGTAGGCATGAAGTATGTATTAGTACGTCTGAATGTACTAAGTATGTAGGATGCAATGCAACAAGAGATAAGCAACATAATCGAAATATATAAACATAGGCAATGAATAAGCATATAGCAATATGACATGCATGGGTAATGCTTAGAGTAAATCATGCTTACATAGAACACAATACGTGTGTAAGAAGTGACCGTCAAAATAGAATATCCAAGGCTTACCACCTCCTTGGAAAGAGGCAATTGAGGTATACACCCCTCAACATGGTTATTGAGGTACATACCCCCAACATGGTAGCACGAGCCTACTACCTCCTGAGCAAGGCAATCGAGGTGCAAACCCCCAATGTGGTTAATAAGGTACATACTCCCCAATCATCATAGGTCTACTACCTCTATGTAATCAAGGTACAAATCCCTCAATGTCCTAACGCAGGCCTACTACCTCTCGAGCTAGGCAATCGAGGTATAAACCCCTCAATGTGGTTATTGGGCCCACAACCTCCCCCTCGAGCGAGGCTTGGTAAACTCACAACACTATGGAGAAAAATGATACATATGTACATTCGTTTCATCATAATATAGTCATTCAAATCATGATCCATGCTTTAGGCCATCAACAACTCAAGAATCCATAACCAGACATTTTATTAAAAGCTTGGCTGGTGTGTAATGCTTGTGTAAAATCATGCAATTCAAGAGTGAAATCATGCAAGAAAATCTAATGTAAAATCACCTATCAATAGTTGGTATAGTATCTTGCAATATACATCAAAATCCTTCATCAAATATCAAGGTGGATCCAAGATTCATAGCTCAAAACATGCTTAAACAATCGCACTTTTACAAAACCTCAACTTAGTTCATAATCAAAATCATAGTAAATAAGACCCATTAGTAAATCAACTTAGAAACATGATATTTAGGTAAAAAAGAAGCTTGGGTACCATGGGTGAAAGGACCCAATAGTTGAGACCCACGTACCTTGACTTTGGAGAATTCTTGATAAAGATTGGAAATGGATACTTGAAGCTTGAGTGAAATCCATAAGATCCAAATGAGTTTTGGGACTTGATATTGGGGGTGAAATATTTGTCTAAGTGTTTGAGAGAGTATTGGGGAATGTCTTGTATGACATGAAGGTGAAATATAGTTAAGTATAGGTACTTTCACGCATGGGAGGACTTAGGACCAAGACCCAAAAGCCTTGAACTGAGATAAAAATCACTAGCAACAAATTGTATAGGTCTTCGTCTAGTTTGCAATGCGGACCTATGACAGAGGAAAGTTTTACACTTGTCTGTACCCTAGTCGCATCGCGCCAGGGATACAGATCAATTCTGGATAAGGAAATTTCAGAAAATTAAAATTGCAATTTGGTTGCTCTAAAATCAGGGTTAGACCTTTTTGCCACTCAATTTTTCCCCCGATTACGAATATGAAGTCTGATTTTCAATATTGCACATGAATTTTGAGATATTTGGAAATTACAATTTCAGGCACTTTCGAGGCACATTTTTTGGGCACTTTTTTGGGTCATTTCTACTAAATTTGACAAATAATTGGTTATCTCTCAAGGTGTGCAACATAATTCCAAAGTGACCTATATGTTCATGTTCACTTCAGGAGTAAATTAATATATCATCGATGAACAACACTATACACATGTCTAGATAAGGCTTGAAAATGCGACTCATCAAATCCATAAGGATAACAACGACATTTGTCAACCCAAATGACATAACTAAGAAATCATAATGTTGGTACCTTGTTCAAAATGTCAACTTTGGAATATCACTCTTCTTCACCCTCAATTGGTGATACTCGGACCAAAGATCAACATTGGAGAAATAACTAGAACCTTGAAATTGGTCAAATAGATCATTAATCCTTGGAAGTAGATAATTATTTTTAGTAGTCACCTTGCCTTGAAATTGGTCAAATAGATCATTAATCCTTGGAAGTAGATAATTATTTTTAGTAGTCACCTTGTTCAATTGCCAAAAATCTACACACATGCTAAGCGAACTATCTTTCTTCCTTACAAACAATAAGGAAGTACCCAGTGGAGACACAATAAGCCTTATAAACCTTTATCAAGCAAATCTCTCAATTGCTCCTTTAATTCCTTCAATTCTATAGGACATTCAATATGTGGGAATAGAAATAAGTTGAGTATTAGGTATAAGATTAATGCTAAAGTCAATTTTCCTTTCGAGTGGAACATCAGACAACTTATCGGAAAAGACATCGGGGTATCCATTAACTATAGGAAACAAATAAAGAGTAGAAACTTTGGACTCTATATCCCTAACCCCAGACAACATGATATATTCATCCACTAGAAATCATTTTCCTAGATTTCATATAAGAGATGAATTTACTCATAAACACTGAATTGATTCCCTTCTATTCAAGAATAGGCTCATTAGGAACTTTGAATTTGACCCTATGCATTCTACAATTAAAAGAGGCATAAGATATATGCAACTAATCCTACCAAGAATAACATCAAAATTGGTCATGTCAATCTCATCACGATTACATGGAAAAACTTGATGCAATACCATAATGGGGCAATTTCTATAAACTTTCTTAGCTATAACTGACTCACCAACCATTTATCGACCAAATATGGCTCTTTCAAGATTTTGGGAAAAAAATCAAACGTTAAAGAAAAGATAGGAGTAACAAAAGGCATATTAGCACCAAGATCAAGCAATACATATGAATCAAAGTTAAAGAGCTGTATCATATGCATAACGACATCGACAGACTTCTAAACTTCTTGCCTAGCATGAAGAGCATAGGACCTTATGGAACTTGCCCTCTTTGAGCACCTTGACCTTGGGATTTCCCTTCTTTCCCTTTAGTAGCAACATTAGGATACTCGACAATCTTATGCCCCATCTTCCTACAACCAACGAAAGTATTAGTACCTCTTAAGCAATCACCCCCATGGTTCCACCCACACTTAGGACTCCTAGGAGAAATAACACCACCGTTAGCAATATCACCTTGTGCCTTAGAAGCAGGAACCTTAACCCCTTGGTTTGTACCCTTAGATGATCCTTGGCCTTGTTGGAAAATGGACACCACTAGGCTTTTCATTAAAAAAAACCTCCATCAAAATCTAACCCAATGGACTCCCTCACCCTTATCTTTTGAAACTTCTCATCTCTGTTTGTTCTTCATAAGCCATAATTGTAGAAATATCCATCTCTTTGATAAGAAATGTTGTCTTACATTCCATCTTAACTAAATCAGACACAACCTAAATAAACTTGTTCATACATGCTCTAGGATTGGCTAAAGAGAAGGAGAATATTTATAAAACTTTGTGAATTTGAGTGCATACTCCCTCACACTTATAGAACCTTATTTCAAATTCATAAACTCTATCTTTTGATTCCATAGCTCAATAGGGGAAAACCAATCAAGAAAAGTAGTGTTATGGAACTCCTAATAAATAGACCCTTCTTCAACATTTCTTTCGAATTTCCATTGTGTAAACCAAACTTGAGCAAATCCCTTGAGTTGGTAAGCCTCCAACTTTGCCTTCTTCTCGGAAGACCCCCACAATTTTGTAGACCATATCAACAAACTATTGTGGGTACTTACGCACTTTGGAACCATGAAACTCTGGGGGGGATTCATTCTAGTAAAATCTCACCCTAGAAGTGAGGGTATGAGTTTTTGGAGAAGCAACAACTTGGGACAACATAGTGAAAGCGACCCTAAACTCCTCATTAGTCACTTGATCTTTGAGGGTCTTGGAGAGCTTGAGGAGCCAGAGCGTTTTGTTCCTTATTCGCATCAACTCCTATAGGTAAAGGAGCACATCATGGAGTCATTCACTAAAATTTCAAAGGACAAGCATTAGAGGGTAAGAGTCTTGAAGGCACGACATAGATCACAAGGAAGTGAAGATTTTCTAGATGTCCCATAGCCTCAAATTCATGGATGTGACACACTTTATACCTAGGAATAAGACTTTACTAGACGTGATGTGTTGGACTCTCTAGGATTCTTTCAAATATTATGCTCTGATACCATATTCGTCGCAACTCAAACAAAGAGCCTAGTCATGACGTAGTGAATGTGGCACCCGAATATGCCCTATCCAAGCCTCTTGTTCATATTATAAGCATACATAAGGTAAATAAGTAATTATAAGAGTAATCAAGTGGAACATAGTATCTTAAGAGTCCATATTTCTAATTAAAGGGAATTACATCAACAAAATGTTTAAAACATACCTCTACATCATAGAACTTGGCAGGGAATAGAGCATAGTTTTACGATCTCACCCTCAAGATAAGAAAATATAAAAGTGTTAGAAATATCATATAAGAAAGAAATATAAAGGCTTGTCCCTAAAGAATAGGAACTCACCAATCTTCAATAACAATATCTGAAAGCTAGCCACAAAAATGAGGAGTAGAGTCGTCTCCCATCCCTACATGGTGGCATCATATATGCAAGAGTTTGTGTTAGTATGTTGGAATGTACTAAGTATGTGAGCATGCAATGCATCAATAGACATCATACATAATAATAATATGAATAAAGATATGTAATAAAGCAAGGACAAGATATGCATGAGCAATATAATATTTAAAATCATATGTAGAGGCATCATAAAATATTTTGTATTGTAATAGATATACATAGGAGGGAATAAGACCATAATCGACAATAAGATCATGAAGACTATAACATGGAATCTTGATATTCCCTATGTACCTAGCAAAATAGAAGTCTACTTTGTTAAGTTAGACCTAATCTTCACCCTATAGGCTCAACCCCATCACAATGAAAACCCATCAATTGACCCTACCCACTACAATCTATCCTAGTACTGTGATTGTCCTTCATTAAAGCTAAGTGGATCCATTAGCACACCTTAAGGCATATAAACATATACAAAAACATCATTCATGTAGTGGTACATAATTATGAGATCATGGAATCTACCAATGCCCTCTCGTAGTTAAGTCATATCCCATGAAATACTTAATCATACATATACATAATCATAATTCATACTTTATTGAAATCATACTGTCATAGCTTGTAAAATAGATATCATGACCTCATCATATCATAGGAATAATCCATCTACATAACTTTTGGATACACTCCCCTTCTTATCATCATCATCATAACTATTAGGTTCTTAAGTCGCCCTTATTGTTATATCATATCTTTTTCATAATATCATAATTAGTATTATCATTCAAGCATACTTTGGCAAATCATAATTCATGAAAATCATGGCTTTGTCATGGGGAACTAGGTTCATGTGCAGATTCATGAGTAATTACATTAAAATAATTCAATTAGATTAAAATCATATAGGAATCATGCAATTGAAATCACAATGAATCCGTTTTTAAAGAAAAACACATCAATTACAAAAGCCCTAATCATCATATACTTGAAATTATTCATGAAAAAATCATCAATTTCATGCAATTAACTTGAAAGTATATTAGGATAGATCAATAGTCATAATATAGATCATAATTGAAGAATTGGAGTAGAAGTAGAAAAGATCGATACAATTGCATAATTTAATTAAGATAAAAATTGAGAATTTAGAAGGATATCCATAGAAGAAAGGATTTTATGAATAAAAACTCACATACCTTACATAACACCCCTCATGTTTTTGGACATGGAAAACTGAAAGACAGGAAATTTGGTGATAGTCTGACCCTATGAGCCAGTTTTCGCCCGTAGAAGTAACCATGGGTTATAGGTGGTCTCCTGGAGAGTGTCCAAGGAAAATGGAAAGTTTGAAAATTTTTGGGAGTTTATATACATAATACCAGATAGACTATATAAGGATCCATGTACCATCAATCTTATAAAAAAGGCTTTGAGGAACCTAAATTTTTCAATGTCTGGAATCGATCCATAGAAGGGGTTATGGCCCGTAAGTGGAATGACGGGTCATACTTCATATTTGTGACTTAAGCTGCAATTCCAGTAGCTCAATTGTTGTGACACTCAATTCCATGAGCTAATGTATAGACCGTAGGTGCATTCATGGCCCGTCGGAGAGGTTTCGTGGATAACTCTAACAATTTTTAATAAAGGGTATATTTTACATTTCTAATTTATCTAATTCCTAAACTATGTCTATTCGACTACTGTAACTTACCTAACCAACCTAACCTTTATTAAATCCAATTTCCTAAATCATTTAAAGCCTTTAATTCCCAAATTTCTCTTAAGGATTCTCAATATTTTTCTTTCGAAGTCAAGGGTTCCATTGAATCTAAAGCTTGCCAGTTTGATTAAGGATTTCCATATTTTCTTCTTCAAATCTAAGGGTTGTACTTTAGGTGTGTAGGGATTTAATCATGGGTTAGTTTCATGCACGAAGCCCAATCTAAAATTATCTTTTTATCAAAATTCCATGATGAATTCTTATTGGCTTTTAAGATATGATTCCTAATGCATGAATTAGGATACCTATATGATGATCATACTAATTATTCATTAATTATGATGAATTTTATAATGCATATATTTTTCTAGCAAAAGCATTTGGTTTTAAAGTATGCATAATTAGGGCTTAATGATTTGATGCGGGATCTTTTATTAATGATCTAAGTTTATTTCAATGGCATGTTTTCTCTATGAATCCTACTTATTTACATGGTTTTGACTCAATTGTTCATGAACCCACAGTTAGCTCTAGTCTATTATGATAAAGGTATAGATTTTCATGATTATGATCTCAATTATGTACAAGCATGTTTTATGATAATGATGATGTTATGAAACCCATGGTGATGCTCTGATAAAGATGGTGATGAAAATCCTATTATTTATGATGATGTTATGATTGTAATGTCTAACCACACCATGATGAAAGCAAAGTAGCTAGACTATTCTTAAGACATAGCATTTTCATTAAAGTTATGATGACTATTTATGAGATATGGAAGAATGATTTTAATGAAGTAAGATTTATGTTAAAAAGCTATGTATACGGATGATTTACCTATTACATGGGATATGACTTAGCACCGAATGAGATTAGGGGTGGGGTCTCAACCTAAAGGATCCTTAATGTAAAGCCTATCTCTCTTATAACTACGTTTCACCGAATGATATATTCCTATATGGTATTACGTTAGTGGATCCACATAAGTAAAGCATATGTCAAAAGGGAAAGATTCCCATAAGGTTTCGTGTTAAAGCACTCACCAAACTAGAAAAGATATTTTAAGGTAAGGTATTGTCTATCCTGGAAAGGTAGGCTACTCTTATACATGGTCTAGAGTCAATAAAGGGATTCCATGTAATAGTCCACATGATCTTTTATGTCAGTTATGGTATTATTCTCACATATATAATGTTAAGATTATGAATAGATTTGATAATGCTTCTTCTCATTATTTTAAATTTTCATTCTCATACATATTATCCTTATTCTAGTGATGATGATTATGCATGTTGATACTATTGTATTGTTCTTTGATTCATGACACACCTACATACTTAGTACATTTCATGTACTAACACATACTTCTTTGCCTATATGATCTAATGATGTAGAGTCAGACAACAAGGTCGACTATTTCATTTCATAGTTAGATTCAGATTTTGAGCTTTAAGTGTTGTTGGTGAGTTCCCATACTTCGGGAACAAGGCTTATGAACTTTTCTTTTATGTTGAGACTTTATCATTTTATTCTTTTGATGTATGTCTTGCGGATGAGTTAATGAGCTATGCGCTAGTCCCCGCTAAGATCTATGATTTAGAGGTATGATTTGGACCTTAATAGATTTACTTATATTCCTTATGGGAACTATGACTTTTATTTTGATATATATATCCGCAAGCTTATTCTCTTATGTATGCTTATATTGTCTTATGAATGTTTATGATATAAACAGGATGATTAGATAAGATGCTTTTGAGTGTCCTATTTTTCGTGTCATGGCTTGGCCCTAGATCCAGATTATGACAAAAGTAGTATCAGAGCACAAGATTTGAAAGCATCCTAGGGGGTCCAACTTGCCTCATCGAGTAGAGTCTTAATCATTGGTGTGAAGCACGCCATATCCATGAATAGGAGGATATGAGTAATTTTAAGAAAATTTTGGTTCTTTTGTATTCTATCTCAACCCTTTTATGCTTTCATATCCTAATGCTTGTCCCTTGGTGTTTTCAGAAATGGCTCTAAGACATGCTTCATTGCAAAGGAAATGATGCTAATGTAAACCAAGATCCTCTGGCTCCCTAAGTTTCTCAAGTAGACCAAGTTTCTAATAATAAGTTTAGAGCCACAATTACCATGTTGGCTTAAGTCGTTACTTCTCCAAAGACTCCTATTCTGGCTTCGACGATAATGGATTTTTCTAAGATGTACCCCTTGGAGTTTCATGGTTCGAAGATGGATGAGGACCCATAAGAGTTCATTGATGAGGTGTATAAGGTGGTGGAGATTATGGGGGTTTCTTCAAAAGAAATGGCTGAGTTAGCAGCTTATCAACTTAAGGGAGTTGCTCGAGTGTGGTTTACTCAATGGAAGTCTAAAAGAGTTGAAGAAGATGCTATTAATTGTGAGATGTTTAAATTTGTTTTCTTGATTGTTTCTTCCCACTTGAGCTAAGGGAAGCTAAGGTAATGAAATTCATGAACTTGAAGCAAGGTGGTATAAGTGTGAGGCAGTATGCCTTCAAGTTTACCAAGTTATCAAAATTTGCTCCTTCATTGGTGGCCAACTCTACGGCTCGCATGAATAAATTCGGTTTAGGTGTATCCAACATGATAAAAATGGAATGCAAGGCTTCCATGCTCATTAAAGAAATGGATATTTCTAGACTCATGACATATGCTGAACAAGTGAAAAGTGAGAAACTTCAAAAGATGAGGACAAGCGAGTTCAGGAGGGCTCATTATGATAGTGGGTTCTCTTATGGTAAATTCAGTGGTGTCCAATTCCTATAAAGCCAAAGGTCTTCTAAAGGTGCTCCTTAATGGTTTGACAAAGAGAGTGGGACCAATCTTAAGGCTCAAGATGATGTTGGTAAAAGTGGTACTATTCCTCCTAAGTGCCCTAGGTGTGGAAAGAATCATGTAGGAAAATGTTTGAGGGTAATAAATGCTTGATTTAGTTATGGAAAAATGGGACATAAGATTACTGAATGTCTTAATATTGCTAATAAGGGTAAGGAATGGCATCTACAAGGTCAAGTAGCTTAAAGAGGGCAAGTGCAACAAGGTGCCCAAGTTCAAGGTGGTGGTCCATAGGGTAATCAATTCTATGCTCTTCATGCTAGGAAAAAAGTTAATGAGGCTCCTAATGTGGTTACCAGTATGTTAAAAGTCATTAACTATGATGTGTATGCTTTGCTTGACCTCGGTGCCAATGTGTCCTTTGTTACTCCTTATGTTGCCATAAAGTTTGATGTGTCTCCGAAAGTTTTGTTAGAAACTTTTTCAGTCTATACTCCTATTGGTGAGCCAATCCTAGCCAAGAAAGTCTATAGAAATTGTCCCATGTAAGTCTTATATAAATTCTTCCCATGTGACCTAATTGATCTTGATATGACTGATTTTAATGTTATTTTTGGTATGGATTGGTTGCATGCATCCGATGCTTCTACTGATTGTAGGATTCATAAGGTCACATTCCATGTCCCTAATGAGCCTATCCTTGAATGGAAGGGAACCAATTCTGTGTTCAAATGAAAGTTTGTATCTTATATTAAATCAATGAAAATAATTTCCAAATGTTTTCTATATCATGTTGTCTGAGTCATGGGTGTTACATCTCATTTTCCTACTCTTGATTCAGTCCCAATAATTAATGTTCCATGATATTTTTTTTTGATGACTTACCTGGTGTTCCTCTTGTAAGGGAAACTGACTTTGGTATTGATCTATTGCTTGAAACCCTACCTATTTCTATACCTCTATATCGAATGGCCTCGACAGAATTGAAAGAATTGAAAGATTTGCTTGATAAAGGATTTATAAGGCCTAATGTGTCACAATGTGGTGCTCCTATATTATTTTAAGGAAGAAGGATGGTTCTCTTTGGATACGTTTGGATTATAGGTAATTGAATAAAGTAACCATCAAAAACAAGTATCCACTTCCAAGGATCGATGACCTAGTTGATTAACTATAAGGTGTGAGCTACTTTGTTATGATAGATCTCTGGTCCGAATACCATTAATTAAGGGTGAAAGAAGATGATATCGCAAAGATGACATTTAAAACTTGTATGGTCATTTTGAATTTTCGCTTGTCATTTGGACTAACTAAGTCTTCTACCACTTTTATGGTTGATGAACAGGATTTCAAACCATTCGTGGACATGTTTGTGGTGGTGTTCATAAATGATATATTGGCGTACTCACAGGATGTAAATGAGCATGAAGACTGTTTGAGGATTAAGTTGCAAACGTTGAGGATAGCCAATTCTTTGCTAAGTTTAGAAAGTGTGAATTTTTTTCAGAGAGGTAGCTTTTCTTGGTCACATTATTTTGGATGATGGTATTAGAATTAATCCAAAGAAAATGGAAGTTTCAAAATATTGGCCTAGATTGTTGTCTCAATTGGATATTAGAAG
Organism: Solanum ossicruentum; assembly: GCA_025774065.1. NCBI lineage: Eukaryota > Viridiplantae > Streptophyta > Magnoliopsida > Solanales > Solanaceae > Solanum > Solanum ossicruentum. The sequence continues at coordinate 11,951,711 of JAOTQR010000011.1, forward strand.
CTTTTTGGATTTGGACAGATACTATAAAAGGTTTGTTGAGTGATTTTTTTCCATTGTTTTTCGTTTGATAAGGTTGACTCAAAAAAAGATGAAATTCCACTAGTCCGATGAATGTAAGAAGAGTTTTCAATTGTTGAAGGATCATCTTACTTCAACTCCTATTTTACATTACCTGGTGGTCAGGATGGTTTTGTTATGTATTGTGATACCTCATATATAGGCTTGGGTTGTGTATTGATGCAACATGGAATGGTCATTGATGCTTCGAGGCAATTGAAAGTACATGAAAGGAAACGAAGTTAAAGCAACACAAGACATGGATCCTACCTTAGTTAAATTGAAAAAGTTAGTTCTCAATAAAATGGTATGGGTCTTTTCACAAGGTGGAGATGGAGTATTACCATTATTGACGTGCTATCAAAACATATCACTTTTGATGCTTAAAACTTGAAATGTTATGTGTTCTCAATGTAATGTTAGTAGGTTTGATATTTTTTTATGTTTGTTTTGCAAGATTTCAGGATTGGCATTGATATTGGGCATAATATGCAAAAGTGGTTGATTATGAGAATCCACAGGCCCTTTACGGGCGATGAAAAAGGTTTCGTGTGTAATTCCAGTGAAGGGTGGATTTCTAAAGATTGGTCTATGAACATGCAGATCAGTCACGAGTCGTAGATCAAGTCTCGTATCCTAGGGATCAAAGAAGGAGGATTTTCTGAAGTTTCATTAGAAAAAGTCCCTTATGGGCCATAGAAACTTTTATGGCTGTAGAGGGGTTTTGTAGAAGCCCAGTCCAGAATTGAAGTAACAAAGTACAAAAGCTCGACTATGAGCCGTAAATAATTATATGGTCCGTAGAGCACCTAGTGAAGCCTGCCGACCCAATTATCCTATTGTGTTTTAGCTTTTTATTTTAATGGTTATATAATAAGTTTTGAGGTTACTTTTATTAAGGGGGAGGGAAACGAAAACAACAAGATACAATAGAGAAAAAATATTGAGAGTTTGAGAAACACTTGTAAACTTTAATTTCATCTTCTAATTACAATCTTGTGATTCTCATTAAGCTTTGGATATTCTTATGCTTAATTCAATTATGTAAGTACTCTATCATGTTATTCAAATTCATAAGCCTTGCATTTACACAAACAATGAGTGGCGAAAGCCAAAACTACAGTTGTGGGAACCATTAAGAACTAACAAGGTAAAACTGGATAATTCGTAATTCATAACATGTTTGCATATGTGTATCAATTAACTCTCTTCGTTTTGTTTCTAATGGTGGTCAACATTAAAAACCACATAGTGTTACTGATTGGACCAAGGTAGTAATGAATAGGAGAAGAGATTAATTAACTAGATTCGATCAATGTTTCTCATCTAACCAACCAAACTAGGCCAAGACGAGGTTGTAGTGGGACAATAGGTAAGAGTAATGTCACATTATGGGATGGACCAAATCACTTAGTAAAATTCACCTGTCGCCTAGGCCAAAGGGTTTGGTGAACTTAACTTAGTATTCGACATGATACACACTAGAAAAGAATTTGTTTATCCGGTGATACTAAGTTACGAAATCATGGGAACACAATACCCTAGTTTCTCTCTATGTTGTTTTATTAAACACTTGTTTTATTTTAGTATTAATTTCATTAGTTATTATCAAACCCCCTCCCCTTGGGGGTGATAAGTTGGTTAATAACCCAAATTCCAACATTGAATTCTTCTATGTCAACCATATCCTCTTGGGTTTGACAATAACCTTGGTTAGGTTCTATATAATGACAATGACTGCTTTAGACTAAAAAAGAAGGTGTATCTTGGACAACATCAAGATTTTAGTGTCGTTGATGGAATATGATAGACTTTTTTACTTCAAGTAATTTGAGTTAATCCTTATATCCCTTATTTTACATTTTTGTTGTTTTTGTTTTCTTTAAGGGTATAATTATAGTGTATGCCCAACATGCAAAGTCGAGGCATAACCTTGACTCTATTTAACCTAGAGATCCAGAGAAGACTGAAAATAATGGCCCAAAATAATGTCAATAATGCGGTAAATGCAGCTCTCAATCGAAATAAGAATGCAAATTCCAACAATGAGAACCTACCTCCTGTTGAGGACATTACTCCACAGCCACATGACTTTAATGCCGAAGCTTATCATTAGAATCAATATCGATTGAACCATATGGTTATAAAGGTGACTGGAGTTATTGTGTTACCACCACTATTAGTTGACACAAAGTTTGTGGTTTTGAGTGGGTTACTTCAGATGCTACGAAACCATGGGTTGTTTGCGGGCCTACCATCAGAGATCCTCAAAGACATCTACAGAACGTTGCATTTTTTTGTAAGAGTATGATGAGAACATAAAATCTGTCTACAGATGTTGTGGGACTTTGTGTCTTCCTATTATCTCCGACAGGGAATGCAACATTATGGCTATTTGAGCTCCTGCAGAGTTTGATCACCAGTTGGGCTGAGTTGCAGAGAGCCTTTTTGGAGAGGTACGTCCTAAGATCGAAGAAGCTCAAGTTGAAAAATTAGATCAACAACTTTGAGAAACCTCCTTGTAACTCAATCAGTACTACATGGAAGTGGTCCACTAAATGCTTGAGGAGTATCCTGGACCAGGAAATTGTTGATGACACCTTGGTAGAGATCTTCTACTGTGCCCTTCATGAAAATAGCCAAGTTTGTGCTGATACTATTACAGGGGGCATGTTCTTAGATCAACCATGTGCAAGGATTACTAAAGGATGGAGAGAGTGTTCAAGACCAATTTTGCATAAGGAAAAAGAGACAGATCATCAACTGAAAATTCATGCACTATTAGTATTACTTTAGAGCAAGCTAAAATAAATAAAGAGATTATGCAAGAGCTTGCCCGAATCCATATGGGTATGGAGGTGATAATGAAGCAGAATCAGGAATGAGTCAATATTGTTGTTCATCAGCCTCCTCGAGCACCCATATATGGTGATCCCTACTATGATGAGGATACTTGCTTAATTGCTGAAAAGATGGGGGGTTCTGGACCAACACACAAGGGTCCAATCAGTTCTATTAGCACTAAGGTCAAGGAAGCCAAGGTTGGAACGTTTATTGAGATAGAGCTTTCAGATAGAACCATGCAGGGTACTATGACAAGAATTAGGGCCAAGACAAAGATATAGACTAGGGCCAGAGAGATGGTTACAGAAATAGTCCTTATATGCCACAATATAACTGCAATATAGGTGATAATAGTTCTAGAGTTGAAGAGATGTTTGACCACTTGTTGAAGAAAGCTAAGACACAAGACATGTAATGATCCAAAAAAGTGTCCGAAAATGTACCTCGGAAGTACCCGGAATCGTGATTTCTATATATCTAAAGATTCATTCATTATTTCAAAAATATTACTTCATATTCTTGTTGAAGGAGTCAAATTGTGTGGTAAATAGGTCTAACCCAAATTTTAGAGCAACCGTATCAAAATACAAAAATCGCAAAATAAATTATTTAAGAGGGTCAACTTTCAAGGGGCATATCTCTTAGCATGCAAAGAACTAGGTGGAACCACAACCTACCAAACTAAAGCTATTTGAATTAGCTTTCCAATGCACTTGGTTTCACCTCATTCTGAGTTTGGATGAATGATTTATGCCTATTTTCGTAACTCGTTTATGCAGAAAATACAAATTTTAGTGGGGTTTTAGTGTTGCTTCCGCGACGTGCCCCTGTTGTTTTTGGTGCCTGTTTTAATTTTTTTTGGTACAAGACTCATAAGTCTTGGGCCTAAGGGTTCCCACACTTGCAAATACATAGCCTTATTTCACCCTCATATCATCCTTAACATTTCCCAATATCCTCACAAACACTTAGACTTATATTTCACCTTATATTCATATCCCAAAACTCAAGACCAATCTTAAGAATTTTTTCAAGGATTTCATTCAAGCTTCAGGTCTACATCTTCAATCTCTCTCAAGGGTTCTCCAAAGCTAAATTGTGTGGTGTTGAACTATTGGGTCCTTCCACCTATGGTACCCAAGCCTCCTTTTTACTAATATTGCATGATTTAAAAGTTGATTTTACATGAGAGTCTTGTATATTGAGAAATTTACTGCACAGTGATTTTTGTTCATGAAAGTATGGTGGTTTTAGCATGTTTTGATCTCTAAATCTTGGATCTAATGTTGGATTTGATGAGGTGTTTTGATGTGAATGTCTTGGGAGTATAACAAGGTATTGATTGATGGGTTTACTACAAATTTTCTTGCATGATTTCATCTCCAAATTTCATGTTCTTTTACCCCCATTACACCCCCCAAATGTTTAATAAAATTTTCGGCTATAGTTTCTATGGAATTGAAGGTCCAAAGCTTGAGATATGATATATGACTATGTGATGATGAAATGAGCTTATGAATATAATGAATTCTATATAAAGTGTTGCATTAGACCATACTCAACCAAGGTGGGGGTTTGTACTCATCAACTATGTAAGGGGTTTGTATTTCGCCACCTATGGTCATTGGTGTGTGACCATCCTCAACCGAGGTAGGGGTTTGTACTCATCTACTAGGTGAGGGGTTTGTACTTCTCCACCTAGGATGATGGGGTGTGACTATCATCAACTATGTGAGGGATTTGTAATTCACTACGTAGGATGATGAGGTGTGACCATCACAACCATGTGAGGGTTTGTACCATATCACCTGTAATGATGGGGCGTGACCATCATCAACCAACCAAGGTTGGAAATCTTTCTTGTTATATTCTACACATATGGTATCCTATATGAGCATGAGTTATTTAAGCATATTTTACTTTAGCATTGATCATACATGTCAAATTGTTATATTATGCCTATTGCCTATTATTATGAATTTTGATTATGATGCCTATCTCTTGTTGCGTTGCATCCTACATACTTAGTACATTCAAATATACTAATGCATACTCTTGCATACATGATATCACCATGTAGGAACCGAAGACCAAATTGATCATCCTCCTTCTCCACATAGCTAGTTCAGTGCTATTCAAGTTAGTTGATGAGTCCTCCACTTCGGGGACCTAGTCTATGCTCTCTTAATATGTACTAAGACTCTATTTTTTTGTTCTATTTGACTATAAGGCTGAGCCTGGTTACTTTGTCTTGTCCCCCGCTCTTATCTATGTAGTAGACACGTTAAGTATCTATGATATAAGTTTAACTCTTGCCTTTTGACCATGATATTGTGCAAGCTTTTCCCTTAGCCCCATTTTTCCCCATTCTTTAATCTTTGGATGCTTGATTTATATCATCCGCAACCAAGGATGTGTAATGATATACAAGACACATCTAGGCCCTAGGCTTGGGTCGTGACAGGATAAGACTCTAAGGGGGATGAAATCTAAAATATCCATTATAAATCAAAAAATCGAGTCTCATTATGTTGCTATCAAACAGCTTGAGCAATAGTTTGGTCAAATGTCAATTCAACTTATTTAGCATCATAGGGGTACACTGCCTAGTAGCACCATTCAGAATCCCAAGAACGAAAGGTAGTGCTTGAAGGTTACTACTCGTTGTGGTAAGAGTACCATTGATCCTCCCATACTGGTAGATGAGGATGATGTTTGAAAGGATATAGTTAAGGTCAAAGATGCATATACTGGAGATGATTGTCGTAATGGTAGGGTGTGAGAAGGTGAAAATATGCCACAGACGCTGAAGCCCATTGTTAGGTCTCCTCCTCCCTTCCCTCAAAGAATTTTAAAAAAAAAGGAAGAAGAAGGCAAGTTCAAGCACTTTCTCTTCATGTTGAAATAACTCTCCATCAACATCCCTCTCATCGAGGGATTGGATAAGATGCTAGGGCATGCAAAGTACATGAAGGACCTGGTTACGAAGAAGTGCACTGTGAGTGAGGAGTTGTCCCAAGACCTACAACATTACTGTTCAACTACTATGAGGTCCTTGGTTCAGAAGAGAGAAGATCCCGATTCTTTTACCATACCCTACGCCATTAGAGATGTGGATTTCACAAGGGCATTATGTGATCTCGGTGCGAGCATAAATTTGATGCCTTTTAGAGTGTTCAAGAAACAAGCACTTGTCGCCCCTACTCTGACTAGCATGTAGTTGTTGATAGCTAATCGTATCGTGAAGAAGACTATGGGGATACTTTATAATGTACTTGTTAAGGTGGATAATTCATATTCCTGCAGATTTTGTAATCCTAGATTGTGAAATCGACTTTGATGTCTTCATCATCTTGGGAAGGAAATTCCTAGCCACTAGTGCTTGACTAGTGGATATGGAAGCTTATCAACTCCGGCTTAGATTGAATAATGAAGAAGTTTTCTTCAATATCTGTCAGTTTATTTGTAGGCAAGATGATCTAAAAACGAGGTTTAGGTACTTGGTGAAGTCTGAGTAACCAAGTTGTGCTGCCACAATAAATTAGACGCTACTTGGGAGGTTACCCAGGGTTTTTGGTGTAATAATTGTAGTTGTAGTTTTATTTTTAGTTTTTTAACTTATAGGTAGTTTATTTTTTCACATTTTAGTTGTAGTTTTTAACATTGGGCTAGTTGCATATAAGGTAACAGTGTGTTCTATGAAAAATATGCAAGTACATGGCTAGGTCAACCATCTTAGCTGAAAAGGCATCAAGAAGTTCCTCTAGACTGGTTCTATGGGTCGTACATCACTCTACGACCCGTAAACCAGCCCCTAGATACTTCTAATGAGAAAATGTTTTGCACTCCCATCTGCAAGACAACTTTATAGCCCATAAAAACATGTACGGGTCATGTATGGGACTCACGGACCCAGGTAAGATTTCTGAAATTTTTGACTAAGTGTTAGGGTTTTTGCAACCAACTCTGCTAGTCATATTTTAATCCATGACTCATAGACTGTTCTGTGAAACCTAGGCCTCAAAACTGTAGTATAAACCTTCTACAAAATAATAATTTATGAGCCATAAAACATTCTACGGCCCTTAATTGTGGTTTCGTAGAGTCTGGGCCCATCAGTTTTTGACTGACTCGATCAAACTATAAATAATAGGGTCAAAATAATTTGACCATATTTCTTTCTCTAATTATAAAATCTACCCGGACAAACCCCGCGCCAAATCTTTTCAACCACCGACGGCAACACCACCACCTTTTTTTGATAAGCTTTTTTGGCACCCTAGGATTTCCAGTGTCTCATTACCTCCTTCAAATCCCATAATTGAATCACTTAATTTGGTAACTTTAAGGTTCTTTAAACACCATTGATATACAATTTATTTTATGGTTAGGTTGCAAATTTTTGCCGGGTACGGTTAACTTAAACACAAACCTATGTGTGCAAATTGATATGATTAATAATTGAAATGTGGTTGCCCATGCCCGAACATTATTTAGGACTGGAATTTGGTTTATTTGCCTTGTTGTGTGTTTTGAATGATATGTTGACACCCATGTAATCACTCACCATGTGAAATAAATCAATTATATGCTTGAACTTTGGTATTTGATGGCATGGTTTGTGTTTTTATTGTTAATGCATCCATACAGGGTTCGAAAGGTTGGGACAACATGCTTAATAATTTTCAATGGGATATATGTGCTAATTATCATGTAGAGGTGTTAGTTGTTGTGTTATGAATAATGTAGGGTGTGTGCATATTGCTTTGATGCTGGTAGAATCGGTTGAAAAGGTCACACGGGGTCCGTATTGATGGACTTAGAAACTTAGGTGACTGAGTTTTCTGGTTTACGAGAGTCTTTTATGACCCGTGGAACATTCCATGAGTTATAATTTCCCCTCGTATGAGATTCTAGAAACCTGAAGTTTTTTAGAACCTATCAGATGACACCTTTTATAAGTCATAAAACATTTTACGGCTGGTAGATAGGTCTTGTGGGTTCCTGCCTACAAAAGATTCAAACACTGAAATCATCAATGACTAAGGCTATGACTCGTAGACTCTTCTACGAGTCATACCTATCTCGTAGATTTCATTCCATTGAACAAATGTTATGGAAACTATTTTTATAAGAGCCTTCTATAGCTAGTAGCTTCCATTATAGCCTATAGAGGTTCTTTCATAAACCCTTCTGCAACTAAGGCTTGTATGTTCTTGCATTTCATTTTCTGATTTGTGGGGCTAACCAAGCTACATAAATGTGTATGTTTCAGGTAATATGGGCCCAAAAGCAAGACAAGAGGAGATCAAAGCCATGCGGAGGAGGCTCAGAGATGAGCCTCCAGGGAAGGAGAAGACCCCCACACTTAGTGGATCATTAGTGGAGCTTAGCTTCCAACTTGACCTAGATACTGACAGACCATATACTGGTATAGTCGCTAGAATTAGGTAGACCTAAGCTATTGTCGTTTGCACACCCCAGTCTAACGATGGAGACCACAATAAGAGTATCTCCATTCAGATGACCCCATCTAGAGAGGAGTCAAAATCAGAGACGAGATCCAGCGATGAGTCGAAGATAGAGTCCTCTGCCCATCTGTAGATATCACCATCACCCCTAGATTGTCTTGCTAGTCTTTAGCATGTTGCGGACATGTGGGATATATACACAGAGGACGTGCATACCACAAAGTAGGGAAAGCTAGCCCGCTTCATTTTTGAGGAGCCTGGAGTCATCTCTGCTAGATTAGATAATGTTCTCAATCTCTAGGACACTGTCGAACGATATAGGCTGCAGTGGCTGACCAAATCACTAGGGAGGTACTCCTTGATAATGGTGAGGTAGTTCTATGCATCTTACATAACCACCATTAAAAGAACTCTTCCCCTGGAACACAGCACAGACGGACGTACCCTAGAGTAAAGGGCTGGCAGGTGGATATCTCGGAGACTACTATCTATCATATGTTATTTGGGCCTGAGTTCTCAACCCCTAAATCTATAGTTGAGTTCGACCACAGAGGAGGGTTAGACCAGAGACTTGGCTCTGATAAGAGACCACGACTGTAGAGCTAGCTTGATAAGATTTGTGGCTAGTTTAATTGCTGAACAGGGTTAAGAACTTGCATGAGTAGGCACTCACTCGGAGGCTATTGTGAGGGCTTCTCCCAGTTTCACCATAAACTTTTAGTGGCAAATTGTTAGATCACGCATTTGGTCGATACCCATAGATAAAATTTTGATGCTGGAGTATGCAGTTCTAGTTACCAGTATCTTGGCTAGATATGAGATGGGTTGGGCCTCCTCATCGCTGAGCAGATCCACGAGGCGGCATTGAAGAGGTCTACCTTCATCCCCTTCCTATGCTTGATCTATAAACTCTATCTAAAGTTGGGGGTGGGGAGTCTAGACCAACTGAACTCATTGATTGATGTCCAGCGTATTTTGGATGCCAGCCTAGTTAAGGTTGAAAACCTGGTGACACTCTGTAGAGCACAACACCAGCCAGCTCCTATGCCATAGATTATCTCCCAAGTACAATTGCCTGAGGTTCCACCCACCACTACCATTATTGTTTCCACAGAGGAGAAGCCCCCATACACAGATGTAGATGAGGACAGGGGCCAACTACAAATACTCCTACACCACAGGCCACTTCATCATAGACAGCACCCGCGGGCATGGTTTACATGTCTGCAGTATCTATTCATGATATGGCACAGGGATTGTCCAATGCTGAGTCTTAGTTGACTTAGGTAATTTAGTAGATTAGGCCTTGGGTTTGCCAAGCGATTATAGAGTCAGAGTGTTGGATGAAGGCATACACAACAGTCGCTATTGAGGACTATCTTTCTACCATGGATGCTCGCGTTGATGCCTTCGAGTTGAGGGTCTAGCAGAGCCTGTGTAAGGCCCAACCAATAGATTTGAAGGCCATATAGACGGAGATCTAGCAACTCTGAGCTAACATGACATCAACATTGGTAGCATCGGTGACATTACTAGAGGCTACACTACCAATGTCAATGGTGGATCTATTTGATCCTAAAGAGCTTACATAACTTTTCCATGGGAAGTGGACCCACCCTTATGATGATCTAGAATCTATAAGATTACATACGGGGCTGACAAAGTTGGAGGAGCTCGAGCTTGTCTTGAGGAAATCAAGGCAGGAGGAGGAGATACCACAAGCTTGTGCACTCGAGCTTGTGAGGGGTACTAGCCTCGTTGGTCATGGTGCTACTACTGAAGAGGCCACCACACAGGTTAAATGTGGTCAGACTCATCCACACACTGGCGCTTAGGCTCCCAAGTATGTTTTTGACCTGGTACTTTATTTTTTTTAATTGTGTGCATTGAGTAGAATGCACCTCTTTTTTGATAGGGTGTGGGTAGTTATGGGCCTCAGTGAAGTCTTACTAGCTTTGGCCTATAACTAACCCAATTTTTAAATCCTAGGGGTTTTCATGCTTGTGTTTCTATTTCCCTTAGTTATTTACTTTTTGTTGAACCAACATGTTTAGGATGTTTAGGTAGTATTAATAGCATATAGTACTGATATCTGTGGCATCTATGTCCTTTTGGGCTTTTTCTGAAAAATGATACCCACCAAATTTTTCATTTGTTAATCTAACATGCATGTTTAAGTGTGTTGGCAGTGCTTGTTCTGATGAATGAGGATAAAATTTAGATAAAAGCATGGTTTGCGAGTCTGTGTTGATAAGGTAACCAGTATCATGTGAGTATGATCCTAAATTGCTAAATTCATATATTATGTTTCAATTCAGAACTTTCCCTATTACTTTGGTTTAGCCTTTAGGTTGGCCAGCAAAAGATCTTAGGCCATAGTTCAAAGCAGTCCACTTAGCTTAAATAACCAATCAAATGTGTGAAACATCCCTTGATCCTGATGTTTGAGCCTGACATGTAACGTTTCTTTGTGAAAACCTAAATGACCTAGCCTTATTAGTTTTAAAATCCTAAAATAGGCCCTGATCCTTCCTTGAACATTTTGCACCTTGACTGTGGCAAAAAACCTAAGTTGAGGGTGGCTACAAAAAGTGACCCTGGTTCTGAGGTGGATAGTGTGCACCTCAACTCAGGCCAAAAGCTTAAGTTGAGGGTGACTAGTGTAAGGGTATACAACAAAATAAGGGGGAAAGTTAGCGGTACATGGAAAAGTTATAAAATGTGTATTAGGTGCAAGAAAATTGAGTGATGCCTTAGTATGAGCCAAAAAGAAAAAAATAAAGTGTAAAAACAAGGCAAAAGGTTGAAAAAAATTAAATGAAAACACCCTGAAAAGCTTGAAATAGGAAAAAGGGAGAATGGAATAAAAGTAGCAGTGTTGGTAGGGTAAAAGTGTAGTAAAATGCATGTCAAGGAGGCTTTAGTCACATGTTCCAAAAATATCATACTAAATCCCTCTGACTTATGTTACAAGCCAGTAAAATCCTAAAGTGATCCTAGTCCAAGTAGTCAAAGGTCTTAGTCATGAGTATGTGGGCAAGCATATGGTATTGGGCATGATACATGAATATCTTTTGTGAGAGTGAGTGATTTTCCATAGTCCCAGGATTATACATGAAAACATCACTAAGAGTGAGATATGGGACTTCTTTCTGTGAGGGCACCTACATTGCATTATTAACATTAGACTTACTCAGAGATTATGACTTCTTAATAGTACCTCACTTATCATAGTTGCATTGTCACATGCATTGATCTATGTCAATTTGTTGGATAGCTATTGGGTTGTGTTTTGAAAAGTGGTATGGGTGTTTGTGCTTAAGTTTGATAAGATGTATGCCATTAGATTGAGGTTTGTGTGTTATTATGCTACTCATATAGATTAAGTTTTTCGCATGAGGACAAGCAACAATTTTAAGTTGAGGATGTTGATATTCTATCAAAATATAACACTTTTGATGCTTAACACTTGGAATTTTGTGTATTCTTGATGTTTCCCAAGTTACACCTCCATTTTGAGGATAAAGTGTTTGTCGTCAAGGAATAGAACCTAACCAAGGTTAGGGTGAACCAACAAGGAATAAGTAGACTCAATAGAATTCAATTACTGTAATTTGAGTGATTAACCGACTTACTTCTCCAAAGGGTGTTTTGCAATAATCAGTAGAAAAGTAAACCTAACTAACACAAGCATTCAATCAATACGGAGCGAAATTAGGGTTTTGTGTTCCCCGTAATTCCCTAAGTTAGTATCATCGAAAACCTAATTGTTTTCTAGCGTGTAGCATGCAGGACGGTAAGTTAAGTTCACTAAACCCTTTGGTCCAGGCGAGAGGTGAATTTCACTATGTGACTTGGCCCATCTCCGTAGTGTGCATTACTAACCCTTACCTATTAGTCCCGGTACAACCTCCTTTGGCCAAGTTCGATTGATTAGACGAGAAAACATCAATCGAATTCTATTAATTAATTTCTCTTCCTATTCATTACTACCTTGGATCAGTTAGTAACACTAGACGGATTCTACTGTTTTCCACTAGTAGAAAACATGCAAAACGAAGAGAATTAATTAATACATGCATGCACACTTTCCAAGAATTATGAATTATTAGGTTTTACTTCGTTAGTTCTTCATAGTTTCCACAACCCTAGTTGTGTATTTAGCTGCTCAAGATTTGTGTACATGAAAGACTTATGAATTTGAATAACATAATAGAGCACTTACACAACTGAATTAAGAACAAGGAAATCCAACTTCAAAGAGTATCACAATATTAAGATGAAATCAAAGTACAAGTGTTGTCAAAACTTTCCAATGTTATCTCACTAATTTTCATCTCTAATTATCGAGTTCTCGTAGTACTGTACGTAAAATTGATGAAAAGTACCCTAAAAATCTATTTATAATATTTAAAATTCAAGTCCTAAACACATTAGGACAACTTGGTCGGCACGCCTCACGAACAAGTTTATAGGTCATATTACATTCCACGGCCCATAGTCGGGGTCACGTACAGTAATGCTGGAATTTTGGACTTCATGTCCACGATACCCCTTTATGACCCGTAAAGTAATCTATGATCTGTAGGGGGGTTTCATCTAATTAATCTTCAGAAAGTCCCAATCTCTGATCCTTAGGGCACAAACTATGATCGACAACTTGTAAATCATTTGAAGACCTATCTGTATATTCATAGAATCAACTTCAAAAAATCATCCCTCATTGGAATTGTCCACGAAATCCACTTAACAAACCATAGAGTAAATTATGGCTAATAAAGGCTCTCGTACTACATCAAAATCAACAGCTTCTGTACTTTGTTCCCAAAATCAAGGCCAACCCTAGAATCCTCCAAATATAACACAAAAACACATATAACCAACTAACATCGCATTAAGAACAAACAAAATTTTATCTTCCAAGCATCAAAAGTGTTGTATTTTGGCTGCATATCAACACCCTTAACTTAAAATTGTTCGTTGTCCTCATATCATGGACTCAATCTATATATGTAATATAGTAACATGCAGAATTCAACCTAATGGCATACATCACATCAATCTTAAACTCAGATATCCACACCGCTTTTTCAAAAATAGAATCAGATAGACATATATCAAATCAATATAAACTAGTGCATATGACAACACAACTATGACAAAATGAGGTACTATCAACAATCCACAATAACTAAATAACTCTAATGCTCACAATGCAATGTAAGTGCCCCTCACAGAAAGAAGACCCAAATCATACTCTCAATGATGTTTCCATGTATAACCTTGGGTATACGAAAGCACTCACTCTCACAAAAGATATACATGAATCATGCCCAATACCATAGGCTTTCCCCTATACTCATGACTCAAACCTTCAACTACTTGGATTAGGATCACTTTAGGACTTTCTAGGCTTGTAACATAGGTTCAACGGACTTTAGTGTGGTATTTTGGGAACATAGTGACTAAAGGCCCTCCTTGACACTGTGTATTCCTACACTTTTGCCCTACCAACTCTGTTATTTTCCATCTCACTTTTCCTTTCACCTATTTCAAGCTATACTGGGTGCTTTTCATTTTTTAGCCTTTTGCCTTTATTTTACACCATATTTTTCTTTTTAACTCACAACTAAGGCATCATATATTTTTCTTACACCCAGTACATGATTTTCCCTTTTTTCTCTGTAGTACTGATATATCACCCTACACCTTACAATATTGGCACAATGCAAATGAAACATGACATGGTTTTGTCAAATTGACGCTAAATTTTAAAAGTGCTTGAATTCGCGTTAATGGGATATATGGGCATTTAATGCTTAAGAGGGTCGAGTGTATACATGTTTTGTATCAAATTTAGGAGAATATGGCCTTGACATGAAGTAAGAGAATTGAGGTGCTTGTAGGACTTAGAAGATAGTAGGTGAGTCACCTACTTGCTTAGCTTAAATTTGTTAGCTAAACGGAGACGAGGCGCGACGTCGAATTTGTCCACGTTCGATTATGAATAAAGTTCGTGTTAAGGGGGTAACTTTGGCCTATGTCATAGCATCAGAAATGGGACACATTGTCAGCCCAAGAAGTATAATAAAAAGTGCCCAAATACATCACATAATACTTAACAAATTGGGCCCAAACTAAGTGCAGGAAAAGTTGGAAAATAGGCGGCCCAAGCCCATCAACTTGGTGAACCATTTAGGCTCAAGTCTAAGGGCCAAGCTGCTGCATAAGTAGCTAAATAACATGTGGTTTAAGATGGTCAAAGAGTCAAAAGTAAGTCGGCCAAGCTAAGTCCTTAAAAGGGGATAATAACCAGCCTGCAATCTCATTTCAACTTAGGCAAGGAAAACTTTGTTTTCTTAGGTGGTTGTTTACTCTCATTTGAAGGGTTTAAAAACTATATTTTCAACCTCACAAGGGTCCCTAAAGAAGCTCTAAATCTTGAATTTTAAGGTAAGTAAACTTACTTATGCACCTAGTATGGTTTGTTCATCTAAGAGAAAAACTTCTGGACATATTGTATACTAAGGATTCTTGTGTACTTGTCTTGTTAATTAAGAGGTTTTTCTCTTATTAGCTGGCTTTATTATGTATTATTACTTAATTATGCAACAAAGATTGGTTTTACAGTAGTGTAAAAAGGCTGATTAACTACTTTTACAGTCCACAAAAGTGAGTCGTTATATGATATCGCAATTATGTGCTTCGTATGAACTTGTGGACTGTTGGAGAGCAAGCTGTTTCTTCATGTACTTAATAACTGATATGTTGCTATTCTGAAACTGGTTCATAGTTGGTTGTATGTATAAATGATACTGGAACAGTTAGGTTAAGGTTGGAACTGATTTGGAATTGTTAAGGTCGAAAGGTAGCGAGGGGAGGTAACATTATGCTGCCTATTTTCAGGTGATGTAGGATTGTTATGTGTTGTGTTTATGGGATGTTGTAAGGTTTTTATGGCATTGACACAGGCTGGTCATGATGTGTGTGTGTGAATGTGTGTTGAAAAATACGATTAGAGACGTAGAGGTTGGAAGAATACACTCGGGTTTATGAAAATCTGCTTGCTGCCCATGTGTTGTTTTGTTATGTAATTGAGCTGCCAAGGTGTGTCTATTAGCTGCTAATACTAGTTTTATCTCTTCCTATGTTGTAGATAAGTTTTTGGAGGAAGGAAAGGTTATCTTGGGATAGTTACAAGGTCCAACCACGAGGTATGTAAGGTTACTTGATTTCGTATCCCTTGGCATGAAATATAGATCTCTCCTTGGTACATAAAGGCACTTACCCACTCCAATGCAACTATTAACCATGTCTCCACTCTTTTACATGTTCATATGATTCCATATACAGTTACCTTGAAATATGCATACATGTTTGGGTATCAAGTTACATAAGTTCCTGTTTCACTATAAAGTTCATGAGTTGTTCCATTTCATACACATTTCATCATTTGTGTAATGTACTCTTTTCCTTGTCATATTGTCTTGTGTGATCATCCACATGTCATATGCTACATATATAGTCCTACAGCTCCAATGATATGGCCACCAAAAGAATCATCTCAAAGGTAATTGAAAGTAAAGTATACAGTTCTGATAGGTGGTAGCCCGAGGGGTAGAGATAGCACCTAGCTAGGGACGATCCTATCAAAGGGGGGTAGCCCGAGGGGTTGACTATAACCTAGCCAGGGACGAACCCTATACAGTTTCACCACTGATCAGTTGGTCATTTGTTTTACAACTATACACAGATTTTATAGTAAAGGCAAAGTAAAATAAAGAACATAAATTACATGATCCCACAGTACAATTAAAGGTGGTCTCTTATGCTACACCAGTGTACAGTTTTATTTGAGTTGTTACTTGATATACAATATATCCTACCTTACATACTCAGTACATTATCTCGTACTGACATCCCTTACGGGGGACCTGCATTTCATGCTGCAGGTACAGGTGTTAGTTGATCTCCCCAGTAGGAGTTTAAGATATTCAGTTGTGGTCACCAAGCTCCAGGTTGCTTCGGGGCTTATATATGTCTAGAGTTTACATGTTATTATTGTACAGCTTGTTGAGGCAGGGCCTATCACGACCCTTATCAGATGTTTTTCTTTATTTAGAGCCTTTGTAGACTAAGTAAAGCAAAGTGAAGTCATGTCTCGTACCATAGACAGTGGGACTCCAATGGCCTAGTCATATGCATTTCTTTTTGGCTTGTTATCATTTTTTATCTTATTAAAGGCATGTAAAACGTAGAAACCCCTCATGGTATGTATAGAAAACACATAGACACAGGTTGGTTCTCCCGAGCCTTATCGACAACGGGTGCTAGTCTGCCCTAACGGGACTTTAGGGCGTGACAGAAGTGGTATCAAAGCAGGTCATCCTAGGGAGTCTACAAAGCCGTGTCTATGTAGAATCTTGTTTATCGATGTGCTATGCACCACATTTATAAGCACGAGGCTATGGGGGCATTTAGGAGTTGTTACTTTCTTTCCATTCTTTAGATCATCCTATAAAGTAAAGTGTAATAGGTGCATTATGTCTAATTCCTAAATTCTTTTGTATAGCAAATATGCCAGAAACAAGGCAGAATAAAGGTAAAGGGAAGGGAATAAAAGTGGTGGTTTGTATACGCAGCCAGGGGAGACAATGAGATGAGGTTCGAGAGGAGTATTTGTCACAAACATCTCCAACTCCTCCAGTTCTTGATGAATCCGAAAGTGGTGGAATTCCTCCAGAACCACCAATTCATGCTACTGTTCAGGACTTGAGAAATGCAGTCCAACTATTGACCCGTATAGTTGCTGGTCAAGGCCAAAGGCAGGAAGGTCCAGTTGTGGGTACAGGTGGTAGAAATAGGGAAACTGGCACAAGGATACATGTTTTTCTTAACTTGGACCCTCCATCCTTCACTGGGTCAGATCCCAATGAAGACCCCCAAGATTTTATTGATCAGATTCAGCGTACTTTAGATGTTATGCACGTGAGTGGTATAGAAGTTGTCAAGTTAGAAACCAATAGGCTGAAGGGTGTGGCTATATTATGGTATGAAGATTGGAAATAATCTAAGGGTATAGATGCACCTCCAATCGCCTAGGAAGAATTCAAATAGGCATTTCTTGATCATTACTTTTCATCTAAGATCTGAGAGGCCTGTGCAGATCAATTCTGAACTTCCACTAGGGGAATATGAGTGTGAGGGAATATAGCCTCCAATTTCATTCGCTGTACAGATATGCTCTTAATGTAGTTGCTACAATGGTAGATAGAGTTCATCGATATGTATATAGGTTGGATACGTATCTGGTCAGAGACTGTACCATTTCTTCCTTGAATAAAGATATGGACATAGCAAGAATGCAGGCTTTTACGCAGAAATTGGAGGACAAGAGACAAAGGAGGAGAACACAAGAGTTGGAAAGGGGGCAGGCTAAAAGAGTCAGATCTACAGGGCAGTTTACACCACCCCAAGGTGAGATTAGGCCTCGATTTTCTAGTAGACCGCCTAGGCCATCATCCTCCTACTCTGCAGCCAGTGCTCCACCCTAATTTCAAGGGTTTCGAGGTAATCAGTCCGGTCAATGGGGTGAAGGGCAAGGTTCCTGGACAACGGGTTATTCGGTAGGCTAACCAATGACCCCTAGGTAGTCTTATAAATAATGTGGCAGGAGTCATCCAAGTATATGTCATGTTGGGACAAATGATTGTTATTAGTGTGGTGTGCCAGGGCACATAATAAGAGATTGCCCGAGGAGGCGTATGGGTGGTATGGTACAATCTACTGGGTCAGTTGTTGCATCATCATCATCA
>JAOTQR010000011.1:11970668-11984261 GCA_025774065.1 Solanum ossicruentum
CACTCCCGCACCTTAAGTTAATTAAATTTAAAATATACTTCAATCCCAACAATTTTTCCCGAATTAATAATTGACCGATAAGTGATTACGGGGTCTAACAAAGGGCTCAAGTAAACACTCAGGAAGAATACCAAACTTTCTAGCCACAAAAGGAGTTACAAAAGATAAGGTGGCACCTGGATCAATCAAGGCATAGCAATCATAAGCAAAGACACAAAGCATACCCATGACAACGTCTGCAGCAGCCTCCTGCTCCTGATGGTTACCCGTAGCATAAAGGCAATTTATCCATCCTCCTGTACCTGTACTAGTAGCACCCCTCTACTGATTATCTGTTGGAGGTGCTGTTAAATATTGAGCTCTGCCTCTCCCCTCACCTCGCCTCCTCTTCGGGTACTCATAGCTGAAATGACCAGCCTGACCACAGGCATAATATACATCCTTGCCAACATGACACTCTCCTAGATGAAGCTTACCACACTTGCTGCAAGATGTCGTTCCCCTAATACCTTGAGTCACACTGGCCTGAGATTGGGCGTCTGGTGTCCTAAAATTCTGATAACCCTGAGATTTCTTATCATACCTCGTTGGTTGTGTGGGCGTATTGGTCGTGGATGGTGCGGGATGTGATTATATCTTCCAGAAATAAAATTTGTCACCTCTGCTCTGTCTCTGCGAGTTAGATTTATGTCCCACTGACTTTGCATTTCTTCTCAAGTGCGCTTCCCTATCCCTCCTCTTATTCTACTCCGTCTGCTGCGCGTATACTACCAATCTGGAGATGTCCATACCCAGAATCAGCAGGGCAGCTTAAACTCTCTCGACACATGTCTAGCCAAGCCAAACATAAATCTCCTCATCTTCTGCCTCATATCTTTCACCATCTCGGGAGCATACCTTGACAGTTTGATGAACTTAGGGCTATACTCTTTCAAAGTCATCCCTCCCTGCTTCAGATTGATGAACTCATCCGCCCTCGCCTCCCTCAACTCTAGAGGAAAGAAGCGATTGATATAGGCGACTTTGAACTCATCCCACGCTATAGGCTCCGCATCCTCCACTATACTTCCCTCCCACTGAATGTACCACACATTAGCCACATCCTTCAGATGGTAGGATGCAAGCTCAACTCCCTCGATCTCAGCCGCATGCATGGCCGTCAGGACTTTGTACATCTCATCAATGAAATTCTGGGGGTGCTCCTCCACCTTCGACCCCGTGTACACTGGCAGGTTCATCCTTAGGAAGTCCCTAAGTCGGGTTGCAGCTGAGGGCTCCTGTGAACTAGAAGCAGGAGCCTGACAACTGTGGCTATTTCCCTGGGAGGCCACCAATTGAGTTAGCATAGTGATGGCTCCCATTAATTTTGCCTTAGTAGTGGGAGCAGGCCGCGGCTGAGCAGGGGACACTTGAGGGACCTCAGCAGTCCTAGCGGGGCGTCCCTATCTTTATTATAGACCTCCTTCCCGATACTCAACCCATTTCTATTCCCCCTTACCGTATGGCCCTGGCGGAATATAAAAAGCTAAAGGCTCAATTGAGGCATTTGTTGGAGAAAGGTTTCATAAGGCCTAGTAAGTTACCCTGGGGTGCACCGATGTTATTTGTAAAGAAAAAGGATGGTTTACTAAGAATGTGCATCGATTACCAGCAACTTAATAGGGTTACCATAAAGAATAAGTACCCTCTACCAATGATTGATGACCTTTTTGATCAACTACGAGGGGATAGTCACTTTTCTAGGATAGATCTTCAGTCCGTATACCAGCAAGTGAAGGTGAGGGAGTATGATATTTCCAAGATGACTTTTTAGACTAGGTATAGACACTTTGAGTTTGTGGTTATGTCCTTTGGATTGACTAATTTACCGACTATATTTATGGATCTCATAAATATGGTCTTTAAACCCTACCTTGACATATTTGTGTTGGTCTTTATTTATTATATATTGATTTATTCCTTGAGTGAGGAGGAGCATGTGAATTACTTGAGGGTGGTACTGCAAATCTTCAGAGAGGAAAGGTTGTATGGTAAATATGAAAAATGTGAATTTTGGTTGATAAACGTTGCTTTTCTAAGGCATGTGGTGTCAGGTGAAGGTATTAAGGTGGATCCTAAGAAGGTGTAGGTGATTAGAAATTGGCCTAGACCCTTTATTTCATCAGATAATTAGGAGTTTCTTGGGTTTAGCGGGTTACTACTGGAGGTTCGTGAATGGTTTTTCTTCCATCTCTTATGACTAAGTTGACTCAAAAAAGGCAAAATTCACATGGACCAATCAATGTCAAAAGAGTTCTTAACCTTGAAAGATAAGATTGTCTCCGCTCCTATCTTGGCTTTATTAGAAGGGTTTGTTGTACATTATGATGCATCAAGAATTTTTTTGGGGTGTATTTTGATGCGAAAGATGATGGAGAGTTGACCGAAATGTGCACTAAATACTTTTCGAGAAATCTCCTCCAAATCACTGGTATGGCTATCGAAATCGTGAGCATCAGCATATAGGTTCCAGATCCAAGTGGTATTATCGGGCCCTTTAGCTATTGTTCTTGAGAAATGACCCGGTCTGGCCCATTCCTCAAAAGAAGTTTTTACGGGATCCCTATCTACCAAAATTTTCACTTCTGGTTCCGGCGAACGAATAATCATTGAGTCCTCCTCTTTCCGGACAACACATACAAAGAGACCCGCCAATGAAAGTATGTAACTTAACGCGAGAACGACTAAGCGGGGCCAAATAAGGTGATAGCATATGCCTCTAGAAAACTTAAGGTACATAAGAAGAATTATCCCACCCATGATGTTGAATTAGTAGTCCTGGTATTTGCCTTGAAGACTTGGTGTCATTACTTATATGGGGTTCATGTTGATGTGTTTACCAACCACAAAAGTCCCCAATATGTGTTCACCCAAAAAGATCTTAACTTGAGGCAAAAAAGGTGTTTAGAGCTCCTTAAATAGATTGATATGAGTGTGCCTTATCATATCTGCAAAGCCAATGTTGTGGCTCTAAGTAAAGTGTCCATGGGAAGTCTAACTCATATTAATAATGGTGGCAAAGATGTGGCTAGAGAAGTTCACCAGTTGGCTAGATTGGAGGTTAGGTTTGATGATGTTGAAAACAGTGGTGTAGTGGTGGTTGATGGTTCTAAATATTCTTTGATTGAGGAGGTAACATCAAAACAAGATCCTGACCCTGCCTTGCTAGAGTTGAAGACCCTGGTGAAGGATGGAAATGTGGAGGTCTTCTCCCAAGGAGGAGATGGTGCCCTTAAGTACCAAGGTAGGTTGTGTGTGCCTAATGTTGATGACTTGAGGGAGTTGATCTTCAGAGAGGCCCATAATTCATCCTATTCTATTCACCCTAGTTTTATAAAGATATATAGAGACTTGAGAAGGTATATTGGTGGGGTGTTATGAAAAAGGACATTGATAAGTTCATATCAGGATGTCACAATTGCCAACAAGTGAAAGATGAACATCAAAGGTCGGGTGACCAAGCAAAAGACATAGAAATTTCTACATGGAACTGGGAAGAGATCAACATGGATTTTGTGGTTGGGTTGCCTAAGACCAAGAAACATTTTGACGCTATTTGGGTTGTTGTGGATAGAATGACAAAGTCAACTCACTTCCTACTAGTCAAAACAACTTATGGTGCGGAAGATTATGCCAAGTTGTACATTCATGAGTTGGTTAGATTGCATGGGGTGCCCTTGTCTATCTTTTGGGATCGTGGTGCTCAATTCACTTCTCACTTTTGGAGGTCCTTCCAAAGAGGTCTTGATACCAAGGTTAAGCTTAGCATGGCTTTTCATCCTCAAACGGATGGTAAATCTGAGAGGACTATCCAAACTCTTGAGGATATGATTAGAGCTTATGTTTTGGAGTTTAAGGTAGTTGGGATGAACATATTCCAATTATTGAGTTTTCTTACAATAATATCTACCACTTAAGCATTAGTATGGCTCCCTTTGAAGCTTTATATGGTAGATGTTGTAGATCTGCGATTAGGTGGCTCGAAGTGGGGGAGATGGCTTTGCTAGGTCCGGATTTGGTCATGGAGGCCATGGAAAAGGTGAGGTTGATAAGAGAGATTGAAAACATCCCAAAGTAGACAAAAGTCCTACTCGGATGTAAGGAGAAGGGATCTTGAGCTTAAGGTTGGTGATTGGGTTTACTTGAAAGTCTCGCCCATGAAGGATGTGGTCCAGTTTGGTAAGAAAGGTAAATTAAACCCAAGGTTTGTAGGTCCTTACAATGTTTTAAGGAGAGTGGGTAAGGTTGCATATGTGTTGGAGTTACATATGGAAATGAATTTGGTCGATCTGGTCTTTCATATGTCCATATTGAGAAAGTGTGTGGGTGACCCAAGTGCTATAGTGCCCCTAGATGTTGTAGAAGATAACTTGACCTATGAAGAGGTCCCTGTGGAGATTTTTGATAGACAAGTGCAGAGCTTGAGAAACTGAAACAAACCCAAAAAGTTTCCAAAAATGTGCCTCGCAAGTGCCCGAAGTCGTAATTTCCATATATCTCAAAATTCATGCGTGATATTTTTAAAATCCGACTTTATATTCATGATCAGGGGGTCAAATTGACTGGACAATGGGTCTAACCCTGATTTTAGAGCAAACAAATTGCAATTTCATTTTCTCAAAAATTGATTTCCAGAGAGCTTTTCGTGCCCCTAGCGCGATGCGCCAAGGACGTGCCATAGTGTAAAAATGTTGCCAGTTGTCACTTCGGTCCAAGGATTTTTGGTGTTGGACCTAAGACCTCCCATGCATGAAATTACCTATACTTAGCAACATTTCACCTTCATATCATTCTAAAAATTCTCCAATACTCATTCAAACACTTGGAAAAATATTTCATCCCAAAACTCAAGTCCCAAAACTCAATCCTGATCTTAAGGTTTTCATTCAAGCTTCAAGTCTATATTTCTAATTTCTTCAAGGATTCTCCAAAGTCAAGGTATGTGGGTTTCAACTATTGGGTCCTTTCACCCATGGTACTTAAGCTTCATTTTTACTGAAAATACATATTTCTAAGTTGATTTTACATATCGATTTTCTATTTTGAATTTGACTATGAACTATGTTGGAGTTTTGCGAAAGTATGACTGTTTTAGCATGTTTTGAGTTATAAATCTTTGATCTATCTTGAGATTTGATGAAGGTTTTTGATGAATATTGTATGATGATGTTACCAAATAGGTGGATGATTTACTTTAAGACTTCTTGCATGATTTCACTCTTTAATTACATGGTTGTACACTAGCATTACACACCCACAAAGTGTTTGACAAAATATCCAGTTTGCCATTCTTGAGCCATTGATGTTCTATTGCATGACCTATGACTTAAACGATCTTATGATGATGAAAGTATGGTATAAATGTGTTGATTTCATGAAAAGTACCTATATTGTTGAAAGTTGGCCAATTGCCTCGCTCAGGAGGTAGTGGGCCCGTGCCAATCGCCTCGCCAAGGAGGTGTTAGGCCTTGTTTACTAATTATGGTCTCTTCCTCCACATGTAATATGTTCTATATACAAGAATGTTTACTTCAAGTATTAGTGATGCATTCCATATTGTTATATGTTCATCTATTGCCTAATTATACATTTGACTATGTTTCTTATCCATTGTTGCATTGTATCCTACATACTTAGTACATTGAAACATACTAACGTATACTCTATGACTACATGATGTCACCTTGTAGGAACCGGAGCCCCATTTGATCCTCCTCCTCCTCCAGGTGGCTAGTATAATTTATCTACAAAGCAAGTGGTGAGTCCTCAACTTCGGGGACAATATCTTGATCTTGTTCTATGTATAAAGACTCTTTCCTTTTATTTGTATGCTTGACTATGAGGGTGAGCCCAGTTGCTTTCTTGGCCCCCGCTAAGTTCTATGTTTAGACATGTTGTTGGATAAGATATGTGTTGATGTTATGAGCTTTAACTCTCTTGACTATATGATGTTTTATGCTATGAATGATGTCCCTTAGCCCCGGTAAAGCATATTTTTATCATTTATTGTTATTTATTGCCTCGGCGACAAAGGATGTGTAATGATATGTTAAGATAATTGCTTGGGGTTACTTTGTGTTCCCCATATATTGTGTAACATCCAGAACCTAGGCTTGGGTCATAATAGAAACAAAGATGTAGCTTCCATCAAGGTCCTTTGGAGGAACTAACAATTAGAAAGTGTCACATGGGAAGTTGAGGCGGACATGAGAAAGAGACACCCGCATCTCTTCCACTCTACTCAATCTAAAGGTACTAATGTAAGTCCCCTACATGATTTCAAGCTGTAAGATTTATCCCTTATGTCATTTTGCATGCATTCATATTCATGGTAACAAGTTTATGGTGATTTTTGACATTGATGTTGAGATTTTCGAAAGTGATGTTTAAAGGCATTTGTTGCATTCATGTCTGGCTGAAATCTTCATGATTACCTCTATTATTCATGTTTATTTAACATTTTAGGATGAATGTTCCCAAGGAGAGATATTGAAACGCCTAAAAGACGTGTTTTGAAATGCCTATAATCGTTATTTTTACATATCTCAAAATTCGTATGTGATGTCAAAAGTTCGACTTTATATTCTCGATCAGGGGACAAAATTGAGTGGGGAATAGGTATAACTTAGATTTTAGAGGACCTATAGTGAAAAATAATTTTTGTTAATTTCCAATTTCCAGAGAGTAACCCCACCA
Organism: Solanum ossicruentum; assembly: GCA_025774065.1. Taxonomy (NCBI): domain Eukaryota; kingdom Viridiplantae; phylum Streptophyta; class Magnoliopsida; order Solanales; family Solanaceae; genus Solanum; species Solanum ossicruentum. The sequence goes on from JAOTQR010000011.1 coordinate 11,977,404, forward strand.
TGGTCGCGATCCGACAGCGGTGCGATGCCACAGCGGCGCGAAGCAGTACAATTTTCTCCTTCGCGTTTGGTCCGTGTCGCGGACTAGATACAGACCAGTAAAATAATTTCCTTAGTTTTTTCTATGCACCCAAGGGCATTGGGGTCATAGCCCCATGCCCATTAAAACATGAAATCACCTATACTTAGTCATTTTTTCAATTCTATATCTCACAAAACCCTATCTCAAACCCCTTTAAAACTGTCAATTCTCTCATTCAATTCAAGGGATATCAACCTCAACTTTGGAACTCAAGGATTCATTTCAAGCTCTAAGACTACTTCTAGTTCACCTCAAAGAATTCAAGGTTTAAGGTATATGGGTTTCATCCACTGGGTCCCTTTCACCCACGGAGCTCAACCTTCCCTGTTCATGAATATTGCATGTTTTCAAGTTGTGTTACATATGGGTATCTTTTATTATGAATAATGAGCATAAATTATGTTGGGGTTTTATAAATATCGATTGCTTATGCATGATTGTCGATTTCAAGATTATACCATGAATTGATCTTGTCCATTGGGACTATGCATATTTTTAGTTATGAAATCACGAACTAATATGAGCTTTTATGATGGATTTCAAGGTACCCTACATGAGGGTTCTACTACATATTGGAAGGTTGTTATGCATTACATTTATTTATCTTATTTCACTCTTGAATTTCAGGATTTTGACCAAGTATCATGAACCCATCGTGTGTTTGATAAAATGTCAAGTCAAGAATTCTCAAGTTATTATGGTCTATTATATGATTTACAAGTCTAGTGACTTCATGATGATTAAGGAATTTCAAGTATGTATTGAATTCATTAAAAGTATCTATGATGTTGCAAGTATCAAGTTAGGCCCTATTTCAAGATTTCTACCTTTTGTGATCCATTCATGGTTAAATAAGGGATCATGCATGATTGTTATCTACTTTCATGGTCAAGTTAGGCTCACTATTAGAGGTCAAGTATATTTATGAGCTACTCAATCCATGTTATCACATCTCTTATAAGTCATTCATGTTATGATTAAAGTATGATTATTTCATGTATTCTGTGGGATTTGACTTAGCATCGATTGAGACTCAAGATGGGGGATCGACTCAAGGGCTCCTTATGTAAAGTCTTAGTCTCTAAGCTATGTGCTACCATAGGATTATACATGATCTCTCTTATAGCTTTCTAGTTGATCCGTCTAGTTATACCACACCATGTCGAGGGAGTGACAGGCCTCGATCACCTTGGTGAGGGGGTGACATGCCTCTTATTATTCATTGTATAGCTATTATGGCAAGTAGACCACACCTTATCGATGAGATGACATGCCTCGATCACCTTGCCAAGGGGTTGACATGCCTTGGATTCCAAGTCGTAGCTCGCTAGGTCTATGTCAGTTAAGGTCTCTTCCCACAAATATATCATGTACTATGAAAATTGGATGTTTTAAAAGTATTTTTTTATTACAAGCATTGATCATGCATGCCATGTTGAGATTGAATATATACATTGCTTATGATTATGCATTTTGAACATATTGACTTATGTCTATGTTGCATTGTATCCCGCATGCTTAGTACATTCAAATGTACTAACGCATACTCTATGCATACATGATATTACCATGTAGGGAGCGGAGCACTTTTTGACCATCCTCCATGTGGCTAGTTCAGTACTTTAGAGATAAGCATTGGTAAGTCCTCAAGTCCGAGGACACTATCTACATTACTCTTGCTATTTGAAACTTCTTATGTTGAACACTTATTACTATGTGGGATAAAGTGTCTTGGCACTAGCTCCGTTCCAAGTTAGAGGTGTTATTGAATATTATGATGTATTTGTGCTATGAGGTTGACTCTTTTATGCTTTAAAGATTATCAAAGACTTACCTTAGTCCCGCTTCCCTTTTTATTATATCTCTTGTTGTTGTTTATTTTATTTTCGCGACCAAGGATGTGAGATTGATATGCTAAGAGGCTTGTTTGGGGTCCCATCAGCTTTCTATTTGTCATGTCACATCTAGGACCTAGGCTTGGGTCAGGACAATATTAATGCATAATGTCTAATACCATAAGTTTTTCCTATACTCATGACTCAGACCTTCAACTAACTGGACTAGGATCACTTTAGGACATTCTGGGCTTGTAACATAGGCTCAGGAGATTTGGTATGTGATGTCACCCAAGTTATACCCTTTTTTTAGGGGATAAAGTGGTCGATACCAAGATATAAAACCCAACCAAGTTTACGGTTGAACCCATAGGGAATACGTAGACTCAAGACAAATTCGCCAATAAGCAATTCAAGTAGTTAACCAACTCAATTCCCAAAAGGGAGGGGGTTTGCAATAATCAATAAGAAAATAAACTAAACTAACTATCATGAGAGACAATCAATAATAGAGAGCAACTAGGGTATTGTGTTCTGCATGACTCCTAAAACGACCCTAAAAAGTTCCCGAAAATATGCTTCTAAGTCGAAATTTTAAATTCCACATATCACAGAATTCGTGCACGATATCGAAAATTTGACTTCATATTCTTGTTCAAGTGGGTCAAAATTGGGTGAATAACGGTCTTACCCCGATTTAAGAGCGAATGATTAGCAATTAAAATTTTTCAAAGTGCGATTTCTAGTGAGCTATGCACGCCACTCCGCAACGCGCACAAGTATATTTTTGTGACTTCTAAGTCGTGGACCTAAGTGTTCCCAAACATGTTTTTATCTATAGTTAGCTCTATTTTACCCTCATATAACCCTAAAACATTTCTCAGTATTCAATCAATCACTTAGCCATATTTTCACTCCTGAATTCAAGTCCCAAACCCTCATCCGGAACTAAGGTTTTCCTTCAAAGTTCTTCTTCAAGCTTCAAGTCTCCATCTCCAATCTTCACCAAGTTCATCTCCAACCTAAGGTATGTGGGTTTCATTCATCCATGATACCCAAGCTTCCTTTTACTCAAATTGCATGATTTAAAGTTGATTTATAAGTAGGTCTTGCTTATTATGAAATTCATTGCACATTATGCTAAAGCTATGATAAATTCTAGGTTATACGGGGATTCCTACTCATCAACCTAGTGAAAGGTTTCTACTTCTCCACCTAGTGATAGGGCAACATCATCATTAACCTGGACGGAGGTTTTTACTCATCAACCTAGGGAAGGGTTTGTACTTCTCCAGCATGGTGATGGAGCGGCATTATCACCAACCTAGATGGGGGTTTGTACTCATCCACTTATGTGATGGGACGACATCATCCCTAACCTACCAAAGGGTTGTATATTTGGAAATTGAGCTTAGTATCTTCTACACATATAATATCCTATATAAGCATGAAATGCAGGTCCCCTGTAAGGGACGTCAGAACGAGATAGTATACTGAATATGGAAGGTAGGAAATACTGTATATGAAGTAACAACTCAAATGAAACTATACACTGGTGTAGGATAAGAGACCACCCTTAGTTGTACTATGGTATCATGTACTTTATGCTCTTTTTATTAGTTTACCTTTACTATATAATCTGTGCACAATATGTAATATAAATGACCAGCTGATTAGTGGTAAATCTATTTTGGGGTCGGCCCTGGCTAGGCTTTTCCTTTAACACCTTGGGCTACCCCCGTGATAGGATCGTCCTTGGATAGGTGATTCTTCCACCCCTTGGGCTACCACCCATCAATAAGCAATATACTTTACTTTATCTTTCAATTACCTTTGGGATGATTCTTTTAGTGGTCGTAATATTGGAGTTATAGGACTATAGATATAACATATGACATATAAATAATCACAAAAGACAACACCACAATGAAAGGAGTAAGTTACACAAATAATTAAATGCATAAGAGTTAGAACAATACATGAACTTTATTTAGTAGAATGAATTCGTGTATCTTGATATCCAAGTATGTATGCAGGTTTGCAAGTGACTATATATGGGAGAATATGAACATGTGAAGCAGTGGAGACATGGATGTTTGTTATGTCGGAATAGATAAGAGCCTCTATGTACCAAGGAAGAACCTAGGTTTCATGCCAAGTAATATGAAATCGAGTAGCCTTACACACCTCATTGTACGACCTCGCTATTACCTTGAGATAACCTTCTCTTCCTCCAAATATTTATCTACAACTTAATAGGTGATAAAATTAGCATTAGCAGCCAATAGATACATCTTGGTAGCCCAATCTCATAAAAAAAATAACACATGGGTAGCAAGCGCATAATTATAAACCCAAACGTATTCTTTCAACCTTTCTGCCCCTAATCATATTTTCTAATACACATTCTCATTTACATATCATGTGCAACCTCTTTTAGTGCCATAACAGTCTTACAACAGCTCACAAAGCACAACACATAATAATTCTACACAACATACAAATGGGCGGCATAACATTACGTCCCGTTGCTCCATTTTGACGTTGACAATCCCAAACCTGTTCCAACTTTAACAAAAATTTATCCAACATTTTTCACATAAAACCAATCTTATAATAGTCCATAAATAGTCTCAAATTAGGTGAAAGTCGTGGAACAACAAATTACAATTATTAGCTCTTAATACGACTTCGTACAATAACTCATCTTTGTGGACTGTAGAAGTGGTACAGCAGCTTAGTTACATCACTAACAAACTATGCCTTGTTAATAACATAAGTCTTACTTCATAATTCAAATCCAACCAAGAAGAGAAAATTATCTTAAATAATAAGAAAAGTTCACAACAATCCTTAGGACACATGTTGTCCAAATTTCCAACACAAACATACTAGCATATACTTCTTGTTTTTCATGGGATAAGTATAACAAATACATGGATATTTTCACTTACCATAGCCTTCAAGATTTAGGTCTGCGTCAGGAACCCTAGAGGGCTATGTAGGCTGCCTTATGAAGTGAAATAAAGAGAGAATAGGATGCTTTAGCAAAGCTGAAAATTGCTCCAAAGTAAAATGATTTAAGGTGCTGCTTTTGAGCCCTTATAAAGGCTCTCTTTGGCCGATTTTCTTTATAACTTTTGACCACATATTAACACTTATTAATAGCCTTATGATGCAATAGCTTGGCCCTTACACTTGGGCCTAAATGGGTCTCAAAGTTGATGGGCCTTGTGTCACGGACTTAGAACTCACGCTAGAACTTCCATGCGGCACTAGTCAGTTTGCTCATGAATCTTGCACGATCTTGCAAACACTAGTAAGACTTTCACCATTGGACCATTAAGGGAACGCTAGATAAAGAAAAACAAGAGAGCTTTTGGGAAGAAAGACTTATATTGCTTGAAAGAATACTTATAAGTCTAGGATTTTTGGATGCCTAAATAAATCAAATGACCCTCTATTTGCACAACTCACTAGGGGCCAAGGTGTAAATAATATTTACATAAGAAGTTCCTACATATTTACAATTTAGTACCTCTCTAGATTCTTCCACACAAGTCTAGAGAGGGTTGCCAACTACAAGAATGCCCTACACATGTCTGGAACCTTCCGGGTCTCTCTAGTCTACTCTTCAATCTTCTGCATAATTCTAGAGAGTTTTGGAGTCCTCCAGGGCACGCCGGTCACGTTCCTGCACTATTTTGGCGCAGAATACAGGTGGGACATGTCATTCTCACCCACTTATTAATATGATGACCTCGGCGATTGCTGCTATTGGAACTCCCTCGTCTCCACCTTTGGACTGCCGCAAGTCTTCATGTTGTCCCCTCGTGGTCTCGTCCAGAGTTCGCACCCTTTTTATGCCCGAGGCATCCTGCTGCAGTGGGTTGTCCTTACTCTCGCTTGGCTTCCTTCGACTGCTTCTCCTCCAATGACTCTTCCTCCCAACGAGTGTGGAACACAACAATGGCCGGCTATCCTGGATCCACTCCACTAGCCACAAGGCCGACAGCTGAACTTGTTCCTTTGACTTGAGCATCTGCACTAAGGGCACAATGCAGGAACCACCATGCTCCAAGACTACGAGTTGTTGGAGGTAGGGGTCGATCACCACATGGCACTTCGGAAAAATTTTCGCCCAAAGATGATGTCAAAGAGATCCACCGGGGCGACGTGAAAGTTGGTCTTGCCACTCCACTCACCCAACATGATATTGACTCCCTGAGCTACGCCACACACAGGAGTCATTAGCGCATTGACCGTCCTAAGTTGCGCATCGTTTGGGTTGTATTTCAGTCCCAACTTGGTTGTTGCAGACTTAGTCACTATGTTAACCTCTGCGCCTGTGTCAACCATGGCACGAGCGGGACACCCATTGATCGTCATGTCCACGTATTGCGCATAGTCATCCGTCGGCTTTTATGGCTGCCGCGTGATAGTGACAATTGACTTCATTACGTTGTTTTGCTTCTCCTATTTCATATTGTAAATAGGGAGATTAGATACAAATCATAGAATTTACCAAAATATTTAAATAATTCTTATTTTAGTGTTACAGGAAATAGAAAATTATGGAAATTTTTAATATAACTTTTTTTAAGATTTTAGTTACACAAATTTTATTCATAGTATAATTGTTTTTCATGACAATTCAAAGATTTTTTTTTTCATTTGAAATATTTTCTATTTAACCTTACAAGTAGCATGTTAGAAAATTAAAAGATATTTGGATATTTTGCATAAATACTGTTAAATTTAATTATATTAAAAATCCTAACATTTAAACTTTCACTATCTGTCACGACCCGACCCCGGGGCCGTGACTAGTGCCGATTAGACACTAATCCAAATCCTAAAACACCTTTACTACTTATCAATCTTACAGAAAATTCGGCAGAGTTTCCTCTGTTTTACTGACTAAACCCACCTGCAAGAAAAG
>JAOTQR010000011.1:11984361-12003283 GCA_025774065.1 Solanum ossicruentum
CAACTTTTCTTCACCTTGTAAAGCAGCTAAAAACTCTCCTAGGGTTCTTGGAGAATCCCTACAGCTTGAAGTAAGTGGTAAGTAAGTTTATACATGTGGTTACTATGGTTTTCTTATGAAAAGCACGAAATAGATGCTAGCTACGCTGCTGAAATTTGTTGGACAGATTCTGTGTAGAAAGTTGCTGTACCTTTTCCTTTTTTTGGTAATTTCTCTATGGTTTGTAAGTTTTATTATGAAGAGAACTTGGTGTTATTATCATGGGTTCAGTTATAAATATCACTCTAGGGATGCTTCCCTGATTTTGGTTTCATTTAACAAGCGCGTTTTACCGAGTTATATTATGCGTTATGTTGATTAGAATTTGCGGGCTGTTGTATGTAAAGCTATTAGCTCACGTCCTTCATGAATTCTTAAGTGTAGATACAAGACTATTTTAGGTATGTTTATATGTGTGAATGTTGCTGGAATAGTTTGGTTAAATTTGGAATAAGTTTGGAGTTGTCGACGTCGAAAGGTAGCGAAGGAAGGTAACATTATGTTGTCCATTTTTAGATTGCATGAAATTGTGATGTGTTGTGCTTTGTGGAATGTTGTAAGACTATTATGGTATTCAAATAGGTTGTACATGATGTGTACATGCTAATGTGTATTAGAAAATACGATTAAGGGCGGAAAGGTTAAGGGAATACGCCCGGGTTTATCAACACCCGCTTGCTGCCCATGTATCATTTTCTTATGTGATTGGGATGTCAAGGTGTATATATTGGCTATTAATTCTAGTTTTATCATCTACTATGTTGTAGATAACTATTTGAAGGAAGGGAAGGTTGTTTTGAGATAGTAAAGAGGTCCAACGACAAGGTATGTAAGTTTACTTGATTTTGTCTCACTTGGCATGAAACATAGATCTCTCTTTGGTACGTAAAGGCATTCACCAACTCTGACACAACTACCAACCATGTCCCCACTCTTGTACATGCTCATATGATTCCATACATAGTCACCTTTAAGACTGCATACATGCTTGAATACCAAGTTACATGAGTTCTTGTTACGAAATAAAGTTCACAAGTTGCTCCCTTTCATATGCATTTCATTGTTTATCCAATGTACTCATTTATTTGTTATATTGTCTTATATGATCATCTACTTGTCACTTGCTACATATACAGTCATACAGCTCCCATATTAAGGCCACCAAAAGAATCATCTCAAAGGTAATTGAAAGATAAAGTATACAGTTTTGATGGGTGGTACCCCAAGGGGGTTCGTGAAGAACCTAGCATAGGGACGATCCCGATACAGTTTTGATGGGTTTTAGCCCGAGGGGGTTCATGAAGAACCTAGTATAGGGATGATCCCGACACAATTTACTACTGATCAGTTGGTCATTTGTTTACAGCTGTGCACAGATTTTACAGTACAGATTTTGCAGTAAAGGTAAAGTGATACATAGAACATAAATTACATGATTCCACAGTATAACTAAGGGTGGTCCCTGATCTTCCATAGATGCATGGTTTCATTTAAGTTATTACTTTATATACAATGTTTCCTACCTTCCATACTCAGTACATTATCTCGTATTGACGTCCCTTACGGGGGACTTGCATTTCATGTTGTAGGTACAGGTGCTAGTAGATCTCCCCAGTAGGAGTATAGGATATTCAGCTGCTATCACCAAGCTCCAGGTTGCTTCAGGGCTTGTACATGTCTAGGGCTTACATGTTTCTGTTGCACAGTTGTTGAGATGGGGCCTATCCCGACCCTTGTCAGATGTTTTTCTCTATCTAGAGGCTTTGTAGACTATGTAAAGCACAGTGAAGTCATATTTTGCACTTTAGACAGCGTGGCCCAACGGCCTAGCATATGCATTTCTTTTTGGCTTGTTATCACTATTTGTCTTCTTAAAGGCATGTCAAACGTATAACCCCTTATAATATGTATAGAACGCATATAGTTACAGGTTGGTTCTCCTGAGCCTTATCGGCCATGGGTGTCGGTCCGCCATACGGGACTTTGGGGCATGACATTGTGGATGCTTCATAAAGTCAAGAAATAGTAACAAAGAAATTTTGTAAAATCTAAAATTTTTCGAAGTTTAGAATGACTTAATGAGCTGGTGTTTAATCCCTTTTAAAGGGACACTCTTGGCTGAATTTCTCCTTCAATTTAAGCCACATTTTATCAAGGTGTTGATGCACTTTCTTGGCAAGATCTTGGGCCTTAATGGACTCCAAGTTGATGGGCCTTGGCTACGAAGTTTTCTCTTTTCCATTCACTTAGTTTGGGCCTAAATAGTGAAGTGGGTTGTGAATGTACTTGGGCACTTTTTCTATTCCTCTTGGGCTAAAAGTGCACCCTTAATTTGGCTTTATTCATTATCAAAATTGGATAGGTTCGATGTTGGACCTCATCTCCATCTACCTAAAATATTTAAGTAAAGCACGTAGGTGACTCACCTGCTAGCTTCCAAAGTCCCACAAGGACCTCACTTCTTTCACTTCATCTAAGGTTACGATCTCCTTAATTTTACTTAAAACATATACACACTCTCTCATCTTAAGCGTTAGATGTAAATATGGCCCTCCAGTGTAAAAGTTAGGCACTTTTAAAATTAGTGCTCCTTTGGCCAAATCATATCATGTTCCATATGCATAGGACTAGTACACAGAAGATGTAGGGTGTTACAAACTTGGGGACTAATTATGCTTTAAATGGTGTACGTTTTAGGTACATATGGTTTATAATTAGCTTTTTTGGAAAGAATTGAAGTTGAAGATGGATTGGAGCTAATAGGAGCTGAAACTGTACAAAATGGCACCTATCATTATTACTCTCTATGATCGCGGCCTTCTAGCCTACTAATGTGGAGTAGTGGGTAGTTTTGAGGTGCAAATTCTAAGCACATAGGCAGAGCTTTGGACCTTATTTGACCTTCGCGAACGCAGTCAAAGATCCGTGAATGCTGATTAATTCGGCGACCAACATCAGGGATGATTCATAAATGCACCATTTCAACCCCAATTTCTTATATACTCGTACTCCCAGCGTTCTACTTGAGGGATTGATTGGTAGATTCAGAGAATCCATACATTCTTGAACAGAAAAACACACCTTAGTGTAGATTTTAGTTTAGGGTGAGGATTTAGAACAATTTTTCTACAAATTCTTCAGTGGATTGAAGAGTGTGGGCTTCCCTTGTATTTATAGTCCAGTCACTCTTTTTTTTTCCTTGTTCTTGAATGCATAATTTATAGATTCAATTGAGCTTGGATGTTAGTTTATATATGGACCTTGGGTATTTCTCTTGCTTTCATGCTTAGTTGAAGATTTACCTGAAAAATCAAGTGGATTCTTCCCAAATTGCTTTGATTACATGAATTATTTTATGGGTTCATGCATATATTCATGTATAACCTTAGATTTTAGTTCGTGAACTTGAATCTTGTTTAGATCTTCAATTATTGCTTTAGTGAGCGTAGTTTAAGTGTAGGCTTGCATGATAGTCATGGGTTTATAAGTTGATAGCATCAAAAGGGACACAATGGCTAAGGTCTTGGGAATTTCTCTTTGAGGTGCTCAAGCCAAGTGTGTCTTTGAGTGGCTCGTGTAGAAAGCCATAGTTGGCTCTTATGAAACATTACCTTCATCCTAGCCGAGGAGTGATTACAAGCAACCTAGCGTACCCATAGAGTTAATTTGATACTAAATGTGATGGATTAGTTGAGTTTTGGTTGATTGTCATATCCCCTATCCTTCTTCTTTCTCAATCAATCCTTAACCAATTGTCTCTTAGGAATAGTTGTAATCTTAGTTGCCTCCCCCCCCCCCCATTTAGTTAGAACTCTTGCTTCGTTTTTGCTTATCTAATCAAAATCTAGCACCCATAGGTCCTTGCTCTACTCAATTGCCGACATATTATTTTCTGTGTAATCTGACCCGGAACTTTAAATTGGGATATTATGCTAATGATGACCGCCCTTGCTTCCTTTGAGTAGCCGAGTTGAGCGACATCAAGGACGACAGAGGCCGGCATACCCGGATAATATTTGAGGAGCTCCGGATACTGACTTTGAAATTCAATGGTGTGCCAATTCTCTAGGATACCTCTCCCACCACAAGTTGGAGCAGTTAGCAGTACCATTAGGGAAGTACTCCCAGGCACTAGCTTGAGAGTTCTAGGCAACATATGCTGCTACTATGATAGATATGCTGAAGAGGCTAAACCTATAGCTTAGCCTTGATTGACCTGGGTGCTAGTGTGTGGAGTACTTGTTGATTTGCGAGAGACTATAGTCTTGAGATTTCATTTCAGTCCCAACTATCAGGCCCCCATTACCACTATAGTGCTTGACTATAGATTGGGGCAGGAACAAGATTGTTTTATGATTAGAGATATGGCCCAAAAGGTTAATTTAATGAGATAGGATGCCAGTCACATTGTTAAGCGAAGTACAGATGGCAACTGAGTGTTAGGCTTCACGCCTATTATAAAGGCCTCCCTCAACTTTGCTAGCATGTTTTGGTGGTTAGTGGTTTGCATACGTATCTGGCCAAATCGGATAATACACTTTTTCCATACCAACCCTTACTTTTAGCCAACATCATAGATGGTTACAATATTGACTTCATTCACTGCATAGTAGAGAAGATTCATGAGTGAGCACTTTGGAGGTTGGCTTCCATTCCCTTCCCTTGCCTGGTCCACTTGTTATGCATTGATGCAGGGGCAGAGATCATTCCTAATGTCTTATTTCATTATAGATGTTCATAGGACTCACGATGCCAACTATATTAAGGCAAATTAAAAAACCATTGCACTGAGATGAGCATCACACTCCACAATCTGATTACCAAAGATGATTACCCATCCCCCTAATCCTGAGGCTTCCACTACTACTATTACTGTTGCTAATAAGTTTGAGAGAGCCCCACATACAGATGTTGAGATGGAGATAGGCCCACTTCCACTTTCTCTATTTTACTAGAGGCTGCACCAGTACATCCTCTTATGGTCTACCTATCTGTGGAGTCTATTAAGACATTGGTGCATTGCTAGGCTCAGATTGAGTCCCAATTGACTCAATTACTAGAGTAGATCAGGCCTTGGGTTCACAAGGCCATTCGGAGTCAAAGGAGTGTATGCCGCAGTGCTTCATGGACACACTTCAATAGAGATTGTAACTTCTACATGACCATGTTGAGTCATTTGAGAGGCATGTAGAGGATCACCTGAGTTGAGCTCATAACCCAAACTTATCTACTATCTAGACGAAGATCCAATAGCTATGCAAGGAGATGAGAGAGGTAGAACAAGTACAACATGATTCATATGCTTGTTATCACTAACGATGGTCGTTGTCTAGGAAACAATCATAGGTTATTGTTCATAATAGTCCACTTATCTTAAAATATATGACAATACACTATGTATCCCTTAATCTTATTGTTTGAGCCATACATGCACCATTTCTTTTTATATACCTAAGTCACCAAAACCTTTTTGTCTGTGCAAATATTGAATTTGGCCCTAGTCCCTCCTTAAATATTGTACAATACAACTTAAGCTAAAAGTCTAAGTTGAGGTTGGAAACTAAAAGTGGCCCTGGTTCATAGCGTAGATATTGTGCACCTCAACTCAGGTTAAAAGTCTATGTTAAGGATGCGTACTACAAAGAAATCAAACAAAGATCGGATGGGAAGCATAGTAGTACAACAAAAAAGGGAACAATATGAAATGGGTAAGAGAAAAATAAATAAATGACAAAAAGAGATCAGACAAGGAAAAATTGAGAGAAATGAAAGGCAATAAGCTTATAAAATAGAAAAAGGTACTCAAAATTGTTCGAAATAGGTAAAAGGGATAATGAATTTTCATAATGTTAGTGTTGGTAAGGTGAAGTTCAAATACTATACTATTAAGGAGGAAACTAGTCACTATGTTCCAATATAACATACCAAGCCCCCTAAGCCTACTTTACAAGCTAAGAATGTCCTATAGTGATTTTAGTCTAATTAGTCAAACAATGTGGTCGCTAGTATAGGGGCAAGCCTATGGTATTATACATGGTATTTGAATATCAATATGGAGTATGAGTGTATTTGTTCAGTCCCTAGCATTGAATAGAAATACATCAACTTATGTGAAATAGGGTCTTCTTTTTGTGAGGGCACTTGAATTACATTGCCTGTAGACTACCTCGGTGATTATTGCTTATATACATTGCCTTAGCTATCAAAATTACTCTGTCATGTGTTGATCCACATGAGTATTCTTGATAAATATCTTGCATATGCACTAATGGTTAGAAAGGGTATCTAGGATTGATTGAGATGTGATCTATGCCATGAAATTGATGTCTATGTTTCTATTGTATTGCTTATTCATATTGAGTCAGTCGCTTGAGGGCAAGCAACAATTTTAAGTTGAGGGTATTGATGTGTGGCAGAAATAGAACACTTTTAATGCTTTAAACTTAGAATTTTATGTGTTCACTAAGCGATGTTAGTAGATTCGATGTGTTTTTATGATGGTTTTATAGGATTATAGGATTCGGGAGGGTTTTGTAAAGATTATAGATTTATCATCTTTTTGGTGATGTATGCGACCACCTACAGACATGGTTTGATCCACAAGCCATAGGTGGAGGGTTCATGGTCCTGATCCATGTGTTAGGCATGTTTTCAAAAGTTGAAGTTACTATTCACAAGACGAGCCGTGGTTCATTCCACGACGCATAGACTTGTTCGCGGAAAGAAGGCCTAAGGTTTGAAGGTTTCTAAAAGTTAACAAGACGGAGGAGTCTACAGCCTGTAGTCAAACTACGAGCCATAGAAGGAACCTTATGCATGGAAGATATTTTTCACAAGAAGTAGTCTACGAACCCCATCCACGAGCTATCAATTGAGTCACAACCGTACATTGGCTCGTGGATTGTCCCAAATCTAGTTTTTTCCAATCATGTTAGGATTTGGTTTTGTTTTCTTATAAATTGGTTTTTTTTACTTACAAAATATCAGAACACATTATCAATTTCTTTTGGGTTGTTCTTAAAGACTTTGAGATTATATTATTTGCACTTAACTTTGGATCTTGATATTGTGATTACGTGGAGATTTTTGATTTTATGTTCTGAAATTCTTCATTGTATGTGTTTAATTATGTAAACATCAAACATTATTTCTTCATCTACAATGAATATAAGTAATTAAATCCACAACTAGGGTTATGGGAATAATGAAGAACTAATAAAGTAAGAACTGAATAATTTGTAATCCTTGAAAAGTGTGCATACATGTATTATTTATCTCTTCGTTTTGAATACTTTTTAAAGAATGCAAACAATAAATGGGATAAGAGATAAATAACAGGATTCGATATGAGTATTGTCCTCTAACTAACCAGAACAACTCAAGGAATGGATGTTCTAGCGCCAAGGTAAGGGTTAGTAATGTGACACCAGTAGACGACCCAAGTTGCATGGTAAAATTTGCCTACTTTCTGGCCCGATGAATTAGGTGAATATAACTTACCAGTTCTACATACTGCACACTAGAAAATATTATAATTATTAGGTTATACGACGTTAGAAGTTCATGGGGAGCATAATACACTAGTTACTTCTCTCACTGAATCAGTAATAATTTCTTTGAAAATTGTTCTTAGTTTGGGTTTGAATATTTGCTTTTTACGCATAAAACCCCACTTCTGAAAGTAAGTCAATTAATTCATTTACTCCAAGTCTAGACCATATTCTTTATGGGATCGACCCTAACCATGGTTAGATTCTGTATTTAAAACAACGACCGTGTATACCTTAATTGGGAGGTGTAATTTCGTGTGATCAATATGTTATTTTATACTTTCCTTATTCATGGAGCTTATTAGTCTATGCTTATTGAGTACTATTTATTTGGCACTCATACTATTGTTTTGCCTCCTATAAATTGATTGTGAGTACCCACTGTTGATTATCTTCATACAGTGTTGCTATGGATTTTGAAAATTTTGGTGAGCTCTTGGCATCCTCAGTTATCGATTTTCATCTATTTCGTTCAGGATATTTAGTATTATTACTCAGACATAACCTATACTGATCTTCAGTTTTTAAAATCTTCATACTATTATTTTGTATAGTCCATGATTGATTACTAATTGATGTTAAGTCTTAGGGTAGTGTACTATTTTTGTTGTTATCCTCACTCTTATTTTGATTGTTGGCTTTTTTGCTTCATCTCACTGGCTTTTGTGTGATATCCTATTGCCTATGGTTTCATGCTTTAGATTAGACTTAGCTACTGGTGGACTACGATGGGTGCATCATGGCTTGAGGATTCGGGGCGTCACAACGAATTCATCCCAACTAAAGAATAATCACCACTGATGTAACACTAATTAAAACAATATACCATTATGCTTTTTTTTAATTATAAAAAGACACTATTTGAACTTTTCATTAATCTATTTAACTTTTCATTATCATCCTGAATCGTAAGTGATGTTATTACTAAATTATGTAAATTTGGATATAAAGAAAAAAGAAATATATAGTTGAAATAACTAATTATTTTATTGAAAGAAAATATATTGAGATAAAATACACAATGTATACTTAACAAAGTTAATGATAATACAATTAGAATAAATATGACATTGTATTAGTTATGTGACAATGAACAATTGAAAATAGCATACTTGGTAACTTTGTTTTCTATGTTTCATCAGTCCCATATGCCTAAGAGAAAATGTACTAATCCTATTTGGCACGTCAATATTTACGACCCTGGCTATCAAATTTTCAAGTTCAAAGATTATTATTCGAACGTAACATTTATTTTCTCCATAAATATAATGTGCCAAGTTCAAGGAGGGTTTGATTTGTTCAACCTTTCTTTCAGGAATAAAGTGGTCTCAGACAAATATTTTACTTAAAAAATAAACGTGTTGATTCATTTGAAAAATAATGTAAAAATTTATATTATTACTAATCATCTATTTTGAATGTTCCTTATTGAAAACAAATGTATGGAAAATAATGAATACCGTGTTCCTTGCATTGTAACGCAAGATGGGCCTTGAAATACAAAATTATATAACAAGAAACTGCTATTGTGAATATAAAAAATTTGAAAAAATAAAGAAAAGTATTTAAATTGGATACTGGAGATCCCCTTATTGCAATCCTTTAGAGGGATTGCAATTTTGTGGAAGAGGGATTTGTGAAAATAACCTTAGGAGCAAGTGAAATGGGGAATAAGGTGATGTCACCAAAATTAAACATGCACTTATTGGGAATATCCCCATTTCATCTGCTCCTTTTCTTTGTGTTATATTATATCATTTCTTTTTCTGTGGTTGTTCGTGGTGAAAAACTAATCAATCTATTGCAATTGCCTTCTGAACACGACACTCAAGAAATATGCCCCATGATGATAGATGACCATTGTTCCTGTCCTATAAAGTGCTTTCGTCCAGATCCTGTATGCGGGGTTGATGGTAAAACCTATTGGTGTGGTTGCGCTGATGCACGTTGTGCTAGCGTACGTGTCGCCAAACTAGGTTTTTGTGAGGTCGGGAATGGAGGGTGTGCACCCGTTTCAGGCCAAGTCCTTCTTTTACTTCATATTGTTTGGCTCATATTGCTCGGTATTTTTGGTTTATTTGGCCTTCTTTGATCAAATGTATTGCTTTTAGCATGCTCGGAGGAAAGGCAAAAAGAATGATTAATTATCTTTCTTCATTTTTGTTTTTTAATTATTCTTATTAACTCATAGTCGTTAGCTTTATTATTTTGGACAGAGTAATTTGTACATCCATTATTTTATTCCCTCAATATTTGTATATCCATTCTCTGGAGTTGTATGTTTTTAATGTATCTATTCTCCAGGGAAAATTCACGAAATTCAATTTTAGGGGTTGCATTTTATTATTCTTGTCTAAATCGATATCATTTAGATATTTCATATCATTTTTGTCTCAATTAAATTATTTCTAACCAATATAAATTATATGTTATATCAATTAAATATAACCAATTCATTATTGCATGAAACATATCTGCAAATGAACTTCAATTTTATTAAAACAATTGTTGACCTTGTAAGTGAAGGTGATCAGAATTGGTTGATCAAAAAAAAAACATACCAACGAATAGGTTTAGCGCACTTCATCCTTCTTCTTTTATTGATTTTTCTCTATCATTTATTGCAAAATTATTCCCCATAAGTTATTCAAACCCTCTCCTTTCATGATTTTTGTGGTCTCCTTGCTAAAAGGCCTTTTCAAAAACTCAATTTTCTTTTTATACACAACTTTAGTTTTATTAGCACCTGTGACACCATTTATGATATTGTTCTTTCAAATAGAAGTTGTGTCACAACCCAACATAGGGCCTAGTAATGATCTGGTGAGTGAGGAACTCGAAGGTGTCTCAACCAATCTCTTAACATTCATCAAGCATTTCATAATTATTCACTTACAAAAAAATGAGGAAACAAGGTGCATGGGACTAAGAGAAACTCAATCATACAACAAGTACTAAATCACTTTGAACTCGTACATGTCCAAAGATAACTCTAACATTAGACTTGGGCAGGGGCTAAGATATGACTCTAGATCAGCCAAAATAAAATTTGCAAGAAAAGTACAATCATGGAAGCCATAGTGTCTCATAACAACTCAAGCTTGAATGAAATATTATATTGTCAAGGAACTAGAGGACTCACCAATACTATTCTTCAATTTTACCGACGACTAGCCACATCTAGGAAAAGGAAGGGCACCATTCCTTACATGTTGAAATCATGTAGTCAAATGTATATGTCAGTATTTGAAATTTATTAAGTATGTAGACATATTATACAACAATGTCCAAATAGCTCAATGATTAATTTATGTACTTTAGTCATAGCTATGTGAAGCATGAATAATAACGGATAAAAAATGCATGGGATAGATGCAACTGAAGGCATGCAAGTATTTAAAATAATCATACATATGTAGAATGGGAGTATAACCGACATACACAAGACAAGCTATAAGATAGAATCCAACATAACCCTTATGTCAAAAGGGGAGACTATATGTAAGGTAGAACTCTATCAACATTCATTCGTTCGTTCGTTCGTTCATTTATTCATTCATTCGTTCATTCATCATTAGGACTTTTGGGGGATCTACTAGTCATGCCTACAAGGCTCTTATGGTGGCATATAGTAAATAATACAAGAGGTAGCTACTAGAATTTCCTTACCAAACACCACTCCGAGTTTCATTCGATGATAAATCAAATCCAAAGAATAATATATAAGTACTTAAGGTCAAGCATATACCTTGATATATAAATACATCATTCAGTAGAATAACTCATTTTAAATCTTTGGTTATAAAAGACATGAGAATTGGCCTTCCACAATCTAGAATCCATCACTTTTGGTGAGAAAAAATATTCACCAACTTGAGTCATTCATGTGAAACCTTCAATGAACATTAACTAATCCTTAGCAATATTTTGGGTAAATCCCCCTTTTCAAACATGACATAGTTCTTCAAAAATAGAGTAAACTTAGGTGGGTCCAAAATAATGAAATTTAAATATTCAATTCATGAAAAATCATGCATGTATGCAATGAAAATTATCTATTGGAATCATAGTTGAATAAACCCAGCATATTATTTAAAACGCTAGAATGCTTGATAAGGAAATATTTCACTAACCATCAACTTCATGCGATTAGATATCCATTCATAGCATAATAGGTAATTAATGATCATATTGAATCATAAGCTAAGCATTTATCATCTTATAAAAATATTCGCATAATTTCACAATTGGTATTTGTAAACATTCTGGAAGGAAATCTATAGTCTCCATGGGTAGA
This sequence comes from Solanum ossicruentum, assembly GCA_025774065.1. NCBI lineage: Eukaryota > Viridiplantae > Streptophyta > Magnoliopsida > Solanales > Solanaceae > Solanum > Solanum ossicruentum. The sequence continues at coordinate 11,996,248 of JAOTQR010000011.1, forward strand.
AGGATCCATGAATCAAAATTAACATACCGAGAGTGAAAAAACATCATGAAATACCAACAATGGAGGTCCAAGCGTGAAACTCTAATCCTTTTCCTTGAAAGAAGCCTTGAGAGTTGAGAATGTCGAGAAAATTTCAGTGAATTTGGAGTTGGAATAGAATGAGAGTTCAATTGTACTGATTAGGGTCGATATGGGTAGATTTACACCATGAGCAACGTAATTTAGGACTTAGCACATAACAAAATATCTAAAATACCTTTTATCAAAATTGTTTAAAAGGAACCACGACCCGAATCTATAGATTGTAGATCAAACTATAGCTCAGAGATGGGGTTTTGTCCTAGTTACATTTTAAAATATCACAATCCTAAAACCTAAACCTCAATCTTTGACTCTCATTTACCATTTGTATTTCAATCTACGAGTCATAGATACCCCTCATAATTCACCTAAAACTTTGAAAATTTGACATCTTAAGACCACAAACTACGAAATCTATCCATGACTCATCAACCAAACAATGACTCATACAGGTCTCATTTTGGAAACAACCCTTAATATCAGAAACTAGAATTTTGGTCCTTCAATTTATGAGCCTCTTTATGGATCATATTTCTATTTAAAGGCCATACATACCCTTCCTTCAACAACTCCTAAACATTCAAAATTTTACCAAATACATACCCCATCCACGAGGCTTATCTATTACCCATAAGCAAAATCACATGCCATAGATGGACTCATACATGAATGCACAAGAAATTGAATTTGCTCCTACCTTGCCATAATTTGACCTTTTAACATGTGGGGCATTATAATATATCCTTCTTGGGAATATTCATCTTTGAATGATACAAAAGTAGGCTTGAGTGGAGTAAAGAAACAACGAATAACCTAGCATAAATGCAATAATGTAACTTAACCATCATTTTCATTATGTTTTCAAACTTATTCATTGAACATCATTCAAATGCAGTCTACAAGTATTTATACTTGCATAAAGACATGAAACCTGATATCTGAGGAAATTTGGGATATTATAGCTTGATATATTAGGCTTGAATAAAGTGCAAATGATAGGAATATTGTTTCTTCATATCTACCTCTGCTTCCAATGTAGTACTCTTGACTTGTTGATTTCTTCGAAGGACTTTGGTAAAAGTGACTTCCATTTCCTCAACCTCTTCAATTGCCAGCCTAAGATTCCAACTAGAACTTTTTCATAGATCAAGTTCTCTTCAATCCCCATTTCTTCCAATGGCATAATGGAATTTCGATCACACACGAACTTTGTCAATACAGACACATGGAATACCATATGAACCATACTCATTTCTAACAGTAATTCCAACATAACCCACCTTATCTACCCCTTTAAGGATCCTAAATGGTCCTATATATCTTGGACTTAATTTCTCATTTTTACCAAACAAAACAACACCCTTTATGGATGAAACCTTTGAGGAGACCCAACCATTTACATCGACCTTAAGATCCCCCTTCCAAACATCAAAATATGACTTTTGGAAACTTTAATCCATCTTAAACTGCTCCCTTATAAGTATCACCTTTTCAATAGTATCAAAACAGTGTTGGGGCTAATCTGTTATGACCCAAAACTTGGACCTAGTCATGATGACGGTGAATCTGGTACACCAAGGTGCTCCATCTGAGCCTTTTATTCATATCATAAAATAATAAGAAAAATAAGCAATCATAAGAGTAAGCAAGTTGAACATAGTATCATAAGAGTCAATATTTCTCGTTAAAGGGTATTACATCAACATAGCGTCAAAAATATGCCTCTACATTGTAGATCTTGGGGGTGAGAGACTAGAACATAGCTTTACTAGCTCAGCCTCAAGATAAGTAAAGTACAAAAGTCTTAGAAACATCAACATATGAATGAAACATAATGGCTTGTTGCAGAAGCATGGCAATTCACCAACTCTTCAATTGCAACATCAAAAGCTCATCACAATATACCATCATCCATCCCTACAAGGTGATATCATGTAGGCAAGAGTATGTGTTAGTACGTTAGCATGTACTAAGTATGTAATACAATGCACTAAAGAACATCGTATATAATAGTAATATGCATTGATATAGCAATAAAATAAGGAAAAGATATATATGAATAAATGCACTTTTAAAATCATATGTGGAAGCATCATAAAATACTTCATAGCCTAATAGACCATGGGAATATAACTATAACTGACATATGGGAATTTAACCATAACTAACATATAGGAATATAATCATAAATAACATTAAGACCATGCGGACTATTACTTGAAATCCTGATGTTCCCTTTACTTTGAGAGAAAGTGGAGTCTGCTTTGCAAAGGTAGACTCGATTCTCACTCTATAGGCTCTATTCTAGTATGGTAAGAATCCATCATTTTGACCTTACCCTTTATGTTCTATCCTAGCATGGGGAGTGTCACACTAATAAGATATATGGATCAATTAACAAACCTTTAAGGCATATGAATAAGAACATCATTCCTACGGTGGCATGTAGTTATGAGGCTTGAGGATTTATATAAGAAACCTTGGAGATAGTCCCCATCAGACAAGCTCATTCGGCATGGAATACATAATCATGCATAAAATAAACATCATCATAATTCATACTGTATCAAAATTATACTTTCGTAGTTTGTAAAATAGACATCATGACATTATCATAACCAAGGAATTGTCCATCTATAGATCTTTTCATATATTATGGGTATACACCCCATCTTATCATCATTTCATAAACATTAGGGTCATAAGTCACCCTCATCATCATAAACATAAAATCATCATCATCATTAAAACATACTTTTCATACCTTGAATCATAATTCATGAAAATCATAGCTTTTCCCATAAAGAACTAGGGCTAAGTGTGGGTTCATGAATAATTGAGTTAAAATCATGCAATTAGATAAAAAATCATGCAGGAATCATGAAATTGAAATCTCATTCGATTATTCATAAAGTAACCCAAACAAATTTCAAAAATCCCTAAGCATCACATACTTGAAAACATTCATGAAAAATCATCAATTTTATGCAATTGACTTGAATTCAATATTAGGATTGATCAATAGGTATAATCTCCATCATAATTGAAGAATTTGAGTAGAGGTAGAGATGACCCATACAATTTAAATGAATTAAGAATTTAGAAGGAGCTCCATAGAAGAAAGATTTCTATGAATGAAAACTCGTATACCATAAGTGATTATCATGGAATACTTAAAGAAAAATGGTGGATTATGGTTGACTTAATCTTCAATGAAGTTATTACTTGAAGGAGAAGAAAGTCCTTGAGAGTAGTTAGAGAGAATTTTTGTAATGTGTGACTTGTGAAAGAATGGGGTTGATTTGGGGGTTAAATGCATTAAGATAGATTTAGTGCCAAAAATCACGCAAAATCACTTAAACAGGCTTATGGAAGAGTCTAAGAATTTTTCACTTAATACAAGAATTTTAAGGATAAATTTGAATTGTCATTGAACAATTCCATGATACGGAGTCGTTCCACTATAGTCCATTTTTTTCAAAATTCAATTTTTACCTTGGTTTGAACTATGAATGAGTTTAGGTCATTTTTATATTGAAATAAACCGTCTTCGCAATGCAGAGAGGTCGTGTACTCTTCTATAAATGTAAAACTGTATGGAAGATTATTTTCTGATACGATTGATCTAAAAATCAAAAGTGACCATTTTCCACATAATTTTACCTCTTGATTGAGAATCTGGCCTCAGATTTGCAAAAAATGGTATGGATAATATGTTATACAAGACATTTTTCTTAAGGTGATTTAGAGGCATTTTGAGAGGTGTTATAATATCTCCCCCTTTGGAATATTTGTGTTGAATAAAATCAAGATTAGCTTGAGTAAAGTAGAATATGCAGCCATCATTGCATGTACTCTAGATCATTCCACGAGAGATTTACCTCGCCGAATTGCAACCAAATGTCACTCAGTTGTTAAAACATGATCATAATATAAATATGGCTTTTTGGCTATAATATCTCATGAAACAGGGGAAAATATGTAATTGCTACTAAGATGGGGAAAAATGGAGCCCACGATTGAAATACCAAATAAACCGCTATAAAATGATCTGTACATCACATCGAGTCTATAGCAAGAAATTGAGCTCAAAATGATGCTTAGAACAATGAAAAACAATCCAAAGATCACACTAGATTTCTTATCAAAAAATATTTACATACAACAACTTCTTCATACAATTTCATAAACAATACAATCAAACCAACATAATCTGATACACCATAACATCAATCTAAAAGAACCTACTATTTAGACAAAAATTTAACTCAATTCTGATGAGAAATAACAAAGATATCGAAACTCAAAGTTTTCAACAATTTACAATATTGTAATCAGCATAAAAAGTGAATCTTACCTCAAAAAACGTTTAAAAGCTAAAATCCAAGGTCACCATGATGTTCTGCAGAAATTCTGCCACCTCCTAGCCCTTGGCCTCCAAAGAACAAGAAGGGCTTCGTGAACATGGGCGTTTATGCCAGCTGCCTTTCACGAATGAGGGTGCTGGGCACGTGAAGCCAAAGCTTTAGCTCTTGGCCACTCTATGAATGTAGGAAGTCATCCACGAAGCGGATGGCTGCCTATACCAGCAAACTTCAAAAACTCTCTGGGTGTTTCGGGCCTATTCGATGTCCATTTTCGCAAACCAACTACCTAACCATACTGATTTTGACATTTTAGATATAACATTGCGGTCGGAATTCCCAATGAAGCTCATACAATAAAATGAGGGTCCCACTTCTTTTAGACTAATTTTAATTAAAAGTACTTAGGGGGTCAAAATGCATCCAAAAATCCTAGTAAACCAATGTAACATCATCATAGACGAAACCCGGCATCCTGGAGCTAACCATTCCATAAAAATTCTTTTCCCTTATGAGAATTGTTACCTAGGTTATTCCCAAACACCATTTTTTGCTTATTTCTGAACCGATTTTACAAATTCTTATTTAAACTCACACTAAAACACACAAGTCTCGGGCCTACCATGCTCCTAAACTAATGATGTACTATTAAAATACAACAATTTTGATGCTTAAAACTCATAATTTTATTTCTCCTCATAGCGATGATTAGTATATTTAATGTGTTGTTATTTTTGTTTTGTACGAATACAAGGTTGGCATGATTGTTGGGCTAACTATGCTGAACTTGAAGAATTTGCTATTCTATGACACCCTTTACGGGATGTGGAAGTTTCCACAGGCCGTAAAGTAGGTTTTGTGGAAAAATCTAGTGAAGGGAAGATTTTTCAAAAGCTGAGTCTACAAATATACAGACAAGCGTAAGATATTCTACGAGTCATAGACATGGTGTCGTACCCTGAGGATCAGAAAGTAGGGAGTTGCTAAAAAGTCATCAGATGAAACCCTCCATGGTTGTAATACTTTATACGGCCCATAGATAGATCTCATAGAATTCAACCCCATAATTGCATATGGAATCCATGAAGCCCCGATTAAGGGCTGTATGAGTTTATACGGCCCGTAAAGTTGCCCGTAGAGCTTGCCGACCGAGTTCTCCCATTTTGATTTGGCTTTGTACTTTAAATACCATAAATATATTTTTTAGGTCATTGAAACCCCCCAAAGGCCCGAAAATATGCCTCGGAAATGCCCATAATCATAATTTCTATATATTTTAAAATCCATGCATGATATCAAAACTCCGACATCATATTCGTGGTGGGGGGCATAATTGAGTGGGAAATAGGTATAACCATGATTTTAGAGAAACCATATTGAAAAATAATTTTCATAAAATTTCACAAAATAGTGTTTGTCCATGCCCAGGGCGGGATGTGCTTGGGGCGCGGACCACTGTTAGTTTACTCATCGCGTTGGGTCCGCATCGTGGACAAGATACAAACCAATTCTAGTTTTTCCATTCATGTTTTTTCATTTAAGCCTAAGGCATTCGGGTCTTTGTCCAATGCCCACATGTGCGTAAAAACACCTGTACTTAGTCTTTTTAAACTCTATATCATTCAAGACATTCTCAAAAACCTCTGTAAAACTTAACCAAATATCTCATCCAAATTCAAGTATCCCAAGCTTAATTTTGTCCTCAGGAACTTTTTTCAAGATTCAAATTCTCTTCAAGTCTACATCAAGGAAATCCCCAAATTTAAGGTATGTGGGTTTCAACTATTGGGTTGTGGGTTTCAACTATTGGGTCCTTTCACCGATGGTGTCTAAACTTCCTTTTTCGTGAAAATTGCATGTTTTCAAGTTATATTACTTATGGGTATTACTTATTATGAATTTTGATTACAAATTATGTTGAGGTTTTATTAAATATTGATTTGAAACACATGTCTAACTATTTCAATCTTACACTATGAGATGGTTTGTCTATTGTGACTATGCGTGGTTTGGGTGATGAAACTATGATCTAGTATGAGATTTGATTATGGATTTCATGGTATCTAACATGAGGGTTTTACTATGTGTTGGTGGGTTGATGTACGTTAAGATTTCTCGCATTATTTCACTCTTGAATTGCATGATTTTGAACTAGCATTCCACACCCGCCAAGTCTTTGATAAAATGTCTTGATAAGTATTTCCTGAGCTATTGATGATCTGTTGCATGGATAATGATTCAAGTGACTATATGATGATTAAGGAATTGTAGGTAAGTATGGGATTCATGAATATATCTATAGTATTGCAAGTTGACCATATCTTGTTGGGGGGTGACATGCTCGCCCAATCACTTTGTTTAGGGGGTGACATGCCTCAACCACGATGATTGGGTGTGATATGTCCATCTACCATATCGAGGGGTATGTACATTGATCACTATGATTGGGGTAACATGCCCATCTACCTTGTTGAGGGGTGTGTACCTTGACCACTATGATGGCGGGGGGGGGGGGGGGGCGTGAACCCCCTTTCTAGCTTGGTGGGGGGAGTTCATCTCGACCACTTGGGGGGGTGGGGGGTGAAAGGCCC
>JAOTQR010000011.1:12006401-12041438 GCA_025774065.1 Solanum ossicruentum
CTCATGCAACTGAACTTAGAATATAATTCCAAGCGCCTACGTACCTCAATGAAGAGGATCAAGTCACAACATAGTTCTGGGGGGAGTGTTTTTTTAAGGTACCATACACAGTTTATACTCTTGCAGGCCAGGAGTATCATGCAGTTTTATACTCAAATTCCAAGGAACATAATTTTACTCAAGGGTAGTACTTCTTAAGGAATTTTGCATTTATAGAACCGATTCTTGTGCCATCTACATTGACAAGCTTGTAAGCACCATTTAAGTATACTTCTTGTACTACATATGGTCTATCCCACTTTGAGGCGAATTTGCCCCCGGACTTATATGAAGTGATAATGGGCCTTCTTACTGTGAGAACTTGGTCTCTACTTGAAAACACCTCGAGTGAACCTTTTTATTAAAGGAACGTGATATACGAGATTGATAGCATTTAAGATTTTGTTGGACTTCTAACCTCTTTTCATCAAGTCTTCTAACTCAGCAAGACATAGTCGAGCATTTCTTCCTCAGTGAGCCCTTCTTGGATAGCCAGTCTCAAAAATGGTATCTGACACTCGAGTGGCAGACTACTTCAACTCCAAAAGCAAGCGAATATGGGGTTTCTTGAATCGGTGTGCGATATGTCATCCTATATGCCCACAAGGCTTCTTTCATTCTTTCGTGTTAGTCTCGTTTGGACTTAGAGACCACTTTCTTCAGAAGATTGCATAGAGTCTTATTGAATGCTTCGGCCAGACCATTGGCGACAACATGGTACATAGAAGATTTCCGCTATTTAAAGGCAAAGAGATCGCATATCTTATTCATCAACTTATTGTCAAATGACTTTCCATTTTCCATGATTATTTATCATGGAATGCCAAATCGGTAAACAATGTTTACGTGAATGAAGTTTGCAACGTTCTCCTTCTTGACTTCTTTAAGAGCTACAACTTTGACCCATTTTTAAAAGTAGTCTGTCGCAGCTAAGATGTACAAGTGTCCACCAGAGGATTTCGGCAGTGGTACAACAACCTCCAATCCCCAAGCATTAAATGACTAAGATGCAATAGTCGGGTGTAAAACCTCAGGTGGTTGATGTATGCAATTCGCATGGAATTGACAAGCATTGCACCTTCAAGCATAATCTAAGTAATCTTTTACCATGGTTGGCCAGTAATACCCCATTCTTCTTATGTGAAAATGGAGCTTTGTTCCGGACTGATGTGATCCACACAATCCTGAATGTGCCTCTTGCAAAGCTTGAGTCGTTTTTTTCTCCCCCAAGCGCCACAAGAGCACTCCCTCAAATGATCTCATATATAATGTTTCCTTGTAGTAGTGAAAATGTGGTGCTCGACGATGAATGTCAGTTCTTCTCTTAGCAACTTCTGGAAGTATCCCATAACAAAAATAGTCGATGATGGCTTGTTGCTAGTCCTCTTTATTGGTTTCAAAAAACTGCGACAACAAGCTCAAGCTCATTCTCCATATGTTCATTACCATCCAGTGGTGGCACTACCCATTTTTGGCAGATAGTAGCTTGCATCTGATCAGGAAGAGTAATGGTCAAGGCTAGAGCAGCTAAGCCATCAACCATTTTATTTTCCTTTCTTATACATGTTGGAGGGTTACATCTCTAAGACATCCTATGAACTTTTGAGCATAACAGTGATATGGGTGCAGTTCAGGCTTTTTTACCTCATAAGTTCCCAAGAGTTGTCGAATCAATAGTTGAGAATCACCAAAAACTTGCAACTACAATTGCTTCATCTCAACAGCCATTTCGAGCTTAAGTATTAGTGCTTAATATTCTGCAATATTATTGGAACAATGTTGTTTCAATGTGAAGGAGAATAGTAGGACTTTTCCTTGTGAAGTGATAAACATTATGCCTGCACCAGCTCCTCCATGATACACGGCCCCATCAAAGTACATTTTCCAAGGGGGCTAGATTTCGATGGTCATTACATCTTCATTAGGAAATTCATTAGTTAATTCCCAATTATCTGGTATAGGATGATCCGCCAAGAAGTCCGCTAATTCTTGTCATTTCATAGCCTTTTGAGGGATGTATACAATCTCAAATTATTGGAACTGAAGGTACCACCTTGCTATTCGGTCACTAAGGACTAGTTTTGACATAACAAATTTGATGGGATTTGCTTTAGAACAAGGCAGACAGTATGAGCTTGAAAGTAATGCTTCATCTTTTTAATCGAAAAAACCAGAGCCAAACACAACTTCTCGATTGGCGAATAATTCATCTCATTTGGTGTCATCATTCTACTTAAGTAATAAAGGGCATTTTCTTTTCCATCATTATTTTCTTGAGCTAGTAAGGCTCCCACAGATCTTTCTTATGCCGTAATGTAAAGTATCAATGACTTTCCAGGTATATTGGTTGCTAAGACCGGAGGTTTCGCCAGATACGCTTTTATACTTTCAAAGGATTTGCTATATGTTTGATCCCACTTGAAAGGGACACCTTTCTTCATGTGATGACTAAATGGTTGACATTTTCCAGCTAGATTTGAGATGAACCTCCTCAAGTAGGCCAGTTTCCTTTGGAGACTTTTCCACTCATGAATGTTTCGAGGTTCAGGCATCTTCAAAATTGCATCAACTTTGGCTTGTTCAATCTCAATTCCTTGATGCCGCATAATGAAGCCAGGGAACTTTCCAGAAGCAACCCCAAAGGGACACTTTAATGGATTCATCCTCAGTTGATATCTTCTAAGCAACTCAAACACCATCCTCAAGTCTTTTAAATGGTCATTCCTTCTCTTCGACTTCATCTCCAAGTCATCAACATAACACTCAATATTTTTATGGGGTAAATCATCAAAAATATTTTGCATGGCCCTTTGATGTGTGCACCAGCATTCTTCATACCGAAGGGCATCACCTTGTAACAATAAATGCCTTTAGGTGTACGAAATGCCGTGAGTTCTTCATCCTTTGGTGACTTGCGAATTTGGTTATAGCCAGAAGAACTATCCATGAATGACATTGCCTCATAACCAGTTGCAGCATCAATCATTAGCTCTGGAATAAGAAGAGGGTATTCATCTTTAGGGCATGCATTGTTGAGTTCTTTGAAGTTTACAGAAACTAGAATTTGGCCATTCTTCTTCCTCACAGGGACAATGCTTGAAATCTATGTAGGGTATTTAACTTTTCGAATGAAGCCTGCCTCAATGAGCTTGTTAACTTCTTTCTCAATCAATGGAACCAAGTCTGGCCTGAAACATCCTTGAGCCTGCTTGACAGGATGAGCGCCGTGCTTGACTACCAATTGATGGACAACAATCTTGGGATTCAAACCAGGCATTTATTTATAGCTCTAAGCGAAGACATACCAATATTCTTTTAGTATGTTCATATAAGCCATTTTTTCATCGGCCTCTAGGAAAGCATTCAAGTAAGTTGCCCTCGATTTTTCATCTGTGCCAAGGTTAACTTCCTTTAAAGGGATCAATCGTGGTTTTCACTCCTTCTTCAAATTTTGGTGGAGCTTCTCCAACATCCTCCTCTTCCTATGGGTCATTGTCATTGATTGATGTATGATTACACCAACAATACCTTCTAACTCTCTATCAATTTTCAGTTGGCATGAGGCGTCATTATTATTCTGAGTTGTAACATCACATGAGGAGGCTACCCTTTCTTCATCTTCCTCATGCTTTTTTGTGTAAATCACTGTGTGAGCCTTCACTTTTAATAACTCTTTACATGAAACTACGAGTTCCACTCGTCACTTCATCCTAGAAGGAACTATGCTTTTGAAATCCTTTTGGATCATAGGTGAAGGAAGCGCCGTTACTCTTAGGTAACTTCTCTGATGCTTGTTATTCTTCTTCTTCAATAAGCCTAACCTCTCAAACACAGAAGTTTTTGCAGTAGGTTTTCCAAGTCAATCAAAGACATAAAGTCATTTATTAGAAGAAACACACTTATCTTCTATAGTGATATAGTTATTGCTCACCCTTCTTATGGAGATGCGCACTGTTGGTGGTTAGCTATAGGGTAAACCTTCATTTGCTTGCCTGGTTATGCCCTCCAATGGGAGTTTCCCTAGCCTAGGTAGCTCATCAAGGCTGTACTCGGCCTTTGCAAGTAACTTGTAAGCATTTGGATCAAAGCCTTCTGTATGTTTTGTAGGGAGTGATGTACCTTGTGCTGGATTTTGAGCCACAAAATTTCCCAACAGCTTTGAAGACAAGTTTATTGCATCGATCTGTTTTATAGGAAGAGTCAACCCCCTAGCACATTCCCTCGTACATGAGATAATTGACCCTCCTCTGTCTTCACCTTTGGGACATAACGGAGTGTAGGTGCTGGCTTAATTTTTGAGGGTATGGTCTTCTCCTTATTAGGACAAGTACTAGGCTCCCCAATGCTAACTTTGGCCCTTTCAATGGCTGTATTTGTTGCTTCAACTTTGAGTTTCTCAGACTTCGTTGGTTTGACACCTCGAGTTTTTCCCCTTTCACAACATAACTCTTCTAATAGAATTTTGCATCAGTAAAATATGACTCAACCTTAGTGAAAGGATTATTGTCAGTAACTATCTTCCTTTCAATCCCGTCTTTGACGTACTTTAGACACTGATAATAAGAAGATGAGACAATTTTGTTCTCGTGCAACCAAGGCCTTCCAAGCAATATATTATATGAAGTCTTTGCATCAATCACATGCACCTATGCACTTGTTCGCAAATCGTCCATATGGATTTCTAGCTTAATCGAGCCTATAGACCTCTGCCCCCCTTGATTGAACCCTTGTATCAACAAATGACTTTCGCTAAGCTATTCGGTTATGATGTTAAGCTCTTCCAACATGTGAATAGGTAGAATGTTGACTCGAACCTTTCGTCTATCAAAATTCTCTTTATCTTCTTCTCTAGCACGTGACCCACCATATACAAGGGCGAATGTGTAAAGTTTCACCAAATAGAAGATCATCGACAGTAAATGTGATCTTTATGGCACATGTGTGTACTTCTTGAAGAGGGGGTTCCACAGACTTTTCAGAAGATGACAAAGATACTTTTGATGGAATTTCACCCGCAACTTCATCTTTGTTAGCAAGAGATAGCTTCGATGAATTTTCATTCATTGTTTCTCCCTTGTCAGCACTGAAACATGATGCCTCAACATTGTCTTGGGTTGCCTCCACGCAGAACCAACTTGCTAAAAATTCCCCAAAAGTCACAGGACATCACAATTTTTGGTAGTGATGTCTTTCAACTTTTGGCCCCTTTGGATGCCTGACGAATTTCTACTTCTTTGATATCTTCAGTACCCTTTGTCTGATTGGTTGTTCAAGTGATACTTTGTGCAGAATTGTCTTTTTGTGTCTTCACCTAGCCACAATAATCCAACCTTCATCATCTTTTGTATCGATTTGGGATTTTTCTTGCTCTATCAGCCCTTCTTCTTCAGGTGGACATATTTGGACTGGGTCAAGTGAGCCAAACATGATAGAGATTTTATTAGAGCTTTCCTTTCCATCATCAAGGACAATCTTCTTTTCTTTAACCAATTGCATAATCTTATCCTCAAAGACAAAACACTTTTCACGAGGGTGGCTCACAAGTCTATGATACTTGTAATAATTTGGGTCATCAGTCTTCCCAAACTCATCGGGTCATTTCATCTCTAGCAACTCAATGAGCTTTAGCTCAACCAACTCCTCAAAAATACTAAAAACATCATAATCCAGAAAAGGGTATTCCTTTTCCTGCATCTCTCTCAAGGTTAGCTTTTGGTTTGGATGCACTTGAAAAGTCGTCTTTACACTTTGCTTCCTACTCTCCTTCATAGTAAACTTCACAGGTGAGATATTGACATTCATGGACTCTTTGTTGTTATTCCTAGGCATAAATTTGCCCCATTTCTTAGGTTCTTTTTGTCCTTTCCTTTGCGAGGATCGTGAATAAGTATCCCATCTTTTCCAGCAGAAGACATGCTTAACTCCATATCACGGGCCCCCGTTGCTAGATCTTCAAAAGACCTAGGTCTGATCCCTTGTAGGATATATAGAAGCCCCCAGTGCATCCCTTGGATGCACATTTATATAGCAGAGGTTTCACTAAGTCTATTTTGCAATTAAGGCTCTCATTCCTCCATCAATTTATGAAGTTGATGATAGGTTCATCCTTTCTTTGGCGAGTACTTGTGAGTTCTACCATGCTCACTGTGCGCCTTATTCTATAGAAGCGATTAAGAAACTTATACTCCAGTTGCTCCCAACTGTCAATGGAATTAGGTTCAAGGTCAGTGCACTAGTCGAAAGCATTTCCTTTCAAGGAACGAACAAATTGTTTGAGGAGATGGTCTCCGTAGGTCCCAGCATTATTACATGTCTCCACAAAGTGTGCAACATGCTGCTTTGGATTTCCTTTGCCTTCAAACTGCTAAAATTTGGGGGGTTGATAACCGGCAGGCATTCGGAGGAGTTCAATTCTTGCAGTTAAGGCTTAGCATACATATGGAAAGACCTTGTGGAGATCTCATACTTGTCTTTAATGGTCCATTCGATGAACTCCTTCAATTGATCAAGCAAGATCATTCCTTTGGCAAAAACTGGCAACTCTTTGATAGTCGGTGCTTGCTTCACATAAGTTTTAGCCTCTTGAATCTCAATAACCTTCCCAGGTTCATGGATATATTCTCCATCTAGTAAACTATCCACCTTATCCATCAACTTATCGATGCGGGAGTCTTGGTGTTGTACATGCCTAGTCAATCCTTCACTCATCTTTACTAAGTTCACAAGTTTTTCCTCCGTGCATGAAGCATTAGTTGTCATCGCTTGCATGACCGTTGGAGGCACAGAAGAGTCGCATGGATGAAGAGCCAATCTCTTGGGAAGAATTTGAGGCCACTTTCCTCCACCATTTATTTTCGATGCAGCTAAGGGAATCAATGATGACGGAGTTTATGAACTTCAATCAAGGTTCTATGCGTGTTAGAGAGTATTCCCTTAAATTCAAAAATCTCTCAAAGTATCCTAAGGTTGATAAGAGAAAGATTTAAGATGGCTCAGAGTAGGCAAAAGTCCTACTCTAATGAGAGGAGAAGGAGTTTTGAGTTTGGTGTTGATGATTGGGTATATTTAAAAGTCTCAACCATGAAGGGTGTGGTCAGATTTTGGCAAGAAATGTACATTAAGCACAAGGTATGTAGGGCCTTATCGGATCTTGAGACATGTTGGTAAAGTTGCATATGAATTGGAGGTTCCCATAGAGATGAGCAAGGTTCATATCTTCTTCCATGTTCCATGATGATGAAGTGTGTGGGTACCCTCGGTCTGTTGTGCCCTTAGAGGTTGTAAATTTTGAAGACAATTTGACTTGTGAGGAGTCTTGGTAGAAATCTTGGATAGGAAAGTGAAGAGGTTGAGAAACAAGGATATAACATCTATCAAAGTCCTTTAAGGGAAACAACAAGTCGAAAGCACCAATTGGGAAGCTGAAGTCAAAGTCGATAGGAGAAAGCGATACCCCTATCTCTTCCATCCTATTCAATCTTCAGGTACTATAATTATTCCTACTAGATAACTTCTCTATCCTTGCATGCCATTTTCATGTAACTTATGCATGATTATGAAATCTTGAGGTTTCATTGTAAATATTTTTTGAAGTATAGGTTGAAACTTTTCATGATGTACATGCTACATTTTTGCATATGATACATGTGTTCTACTCCTTAATGCTTGCACTTAGCATATTTAGGGATGAATGTTTCCAAGAAGGAGATATGTAAGGCCCCACATGTTGGGAGGTATGAAGTTTTAAAAGAGGCGAAGTCTCAAAATTTTTCCAAGTGTAAGTGGGTTCAGGAAGGGGTATATAACCTATAAAAAGGTATACAAACCATAGTTGAGTTTTGTGGATTCGAGGGTGCAATTCTAGTAGCTCAAGTTAAGAGGCCCACCAATGCATGGAGGTAATCACTAGTCGTAGATGGTTCTATGAGCCATAACTTATGCTCATGGAATGGTGGTCAGAGTTGGTAGAAATGATGATTTTCTACAATTGATGTACAAACAAACAGTATGACCCGTGGTTTAGTTAATGGGTAGTATATTGTGTTGTAGTTTGAGTTTCAAAGAAGGTTTCTAAGGGACTAAAAGTTAACAGGACGAGACACTTTTCCACGACCTGTAACCAAGGTCTCGTGGTCTGGTCCAACAAGCTTTTAGAAGGGGTAAATTAGACATTGCCTAATATTCTAAGCCTATGATAGTTCATTTTATCCCCCAAATAAGCCATTTCCAGCCTTATACAATCCTAAACTACTTCATTCTCATTCATTCTATAATATCATAAGTCTAAACTCCTCCCAAAACACTCTCTAGCTTCCTCAAGACATTCAAGAAAGGAGTCCAAGATAGGGTTTTGGATTTTCCTCATTCTCCAACAAGAGTTCCATCACCAAACACAAGGTATGTAGGTTTTGATTTGTGGACACCTTTTCTCCACAAAGCTCAACCATTCTATTCTCTATCTTTTTTCATGTCATGGTAATATATGATAATTTCTAGAATTCTCTTATATAATGATATTATGAAGTAATTTGTGATATGCTATCCTTGAACACCATTATGCAATGAGATGCCACGTGAAATTTATGAATTACATGAGGGTTTAATGATGCCCTAATCAAGTTTTACTTTATTTGGTAGGTTACCTTGAATAATTCTCAATGATTCTATTTTACTCCTCTCATGTTATTCATTCTTGAGTTGCATGATTTTAAGAAAATGTATACATACCCACCATGGTTTGATCAAATTTATGAGTCGAGCTTCTTAAGTGATGATAGCCTTGAGGCAAGATATGTAAATTGTGCATATTATGAATATAAAAAGGGGCTACAAGTATGATATGAGCTCCTGAGTAATAATGAATATTATGAATGATATGAAAACCTATACTTTGATATTATTATGTGATGTTACGATGAGCTACTCTTAAGATACTACCAATGTTATGAATTACGTAAGATATGATTAAGTATAGAAATTGATTATTTCATAGGATTGTTGTCCTAGCATCAAGAGGACCTTAATTGGTATCACTATCCCCAAACTATGTGCCACCATAGGTTTGTGAGATTGATCCCCCATATGGGCTTGTACCTACCGAAAAGGCTATGCCATAAGGTAAGATATTTGTTGAACCTACCAAAAGAGCTATATTGTAAGGTAAGGATACCTTGTAAAAACTACTGTAAAAGCAATTCCGTAATGTAGGAATATTTGATGTCACTTTCCAAAAAGGCTATGCTGTAAGGTGAGTGTTTGATTTACCTTGGCAAAGTAGACTACTCCTTGTCAGGTGTGGAATGAACATTAGGATTCCAAGTAGTAGCTCGCTTGGTATTACATGCTGGTTATGGTCCCGTCTCACCTATATATGTTTTGTCATATGACTTGATGATTCTCATGAATGTTCTAGTTATGTGTCGATCATTCATGTCATATTGCGCCTATATCCATTGATTATGATTATGCATATTGTTTAATTATGACTTATCTTCCTTGTTGTATTGCGCCTGAATACTTGGTACATTCCAAGTACTTTTTACCTACATGATCTAACCATATGGGGACTGGAGTTCCTATTCATCCTCCTCCCCCATGTGACAAGATGGTTCGATTGGAGATTGTTATTGGTGAATCCTCTATTTTGGGGATAAAATCTAGTTACTTTCATGCTTTTATTAAGATTTGGTTATGTATGGATATTTATTTTTGAGGGTGAGCCCGAGAGATGTCTTTGCCCTTGTTCCACTCATAAAGGTATGTATGTATGAGCTCATCTCCTCTTATGCTTGTGTAATTTTTGAAGACTTCCCTTGGTCCTTTTCCCTCCTTGTTTCTTGTTGTATGTTGATGATGGGTTGGAAGTCCTAAGTCCTTTTTTCCCCCGTAGTGTGAGTCATATTTACTCGCTCTTTAGTTTTTATTTGCTATATGTACATACTAATTCTCTTCCTTATATCATCCGCATAGGTCCAAAGTCCTATTTCCCCTAGAATTATGTAGTTGTTGTTTAATTATGTTTACGTAACCAACGATGTGCTATGCATGCTTAAGAGGATTGTTTGGGTTCCCTTTGGATTACCCATTTCCCATGTTACACTTGGGCCCTAGGCTTGGGTCGTGACATTCTTGGTATCAGAACACTAGGTTGTTAAATGGTCCTTGAAAATCCAACACACCACATCAAGTAGTGTCTCGTTCATGGTTGTGAAGCACGCCACAACTTTGAATAGGATCCTATGAGAAGTTTTAGGAGAATGATTCACTTCTTCATATATCTATGTCGTGATTTAGACTTAGATTAAGGTTTCCTTTCTCTAATGGATGGTCTTTTGCTCTTCTAGATTATTCCACCAAGAAGAATGGCTCAAAGCGCTCGCACTAGCAAGGGTGAACCGTCCCCTCCAACTCCACAAGCTCCTAAAAAAGAAGAACGGGTCACTCTTATGAATATCATAATGTGGTTACTATATTAGCAAGGGTTGTAGTCAATTAATGGGTTCAAGCTCCTCATGCTCCTACCCCCTCCTCGAATGTGAGGGATTTCACAAGGATGAACCCTCTAGAGTTCTATGACTCAAAGATAGAGGAAGTCCCCCTAGAATTCATTGATGAGGTAAATAAGGTTCTTGATATTATGGGGAGGAGAAAGTGGAGTTAGAGGCCTATCTACTGAAGGGTCTTGCTCAATTATGGTTTGCTCCAGTGGGAAAGGGAGAGAGAATAAAGAGCCTATCTCTTGGGAAAAATTCAAGGCCACTTTTCTCAATCATTTGTTTTGCATGGAGCTAAGGGAGGCAAAGCTGATAGAGTTTATCAATCAAGAAAGGTTCTATGAGCATTAGGGAGTATTCCCTTAAATTCAATAATCTCTCAAAGTATGCTCCTCACTTGGTCACCGATTCTAGGGCAAGAATGTACAAGTTCGTCTCGGGAGTGTCTGACTTGATCAATGAAAAATGTCACACTGCCATGCTCATATGAGATATGGACTTGTATTGGATCATGACTTATGTTGAGCAACTTGAAGGAGAAAATGTTAGAAAGAGGAGGAGCGAGGAGTCCAAGAGGGCTGTTATGATGGCAGATTTCAATGTTCTAGAGGTATTCATTTCAAACAAGGCCACAAATACCAAGGTCAAGGGTCCTCTAATGCTAAAAAGCAAAGGTTTGCTACTAATAGGGTTACCAACCCTAAAACTCAAGATGGTAATGGTGGGATGACTCTTCCAAGGTACCCAAAATGTGGGAGGAATCATAATGATGCATGTTTGTGGAACATAGGTGCTTTCTTTGAGTGTGGCAAGATGTGTCATAAGATTGCAGATTATCCAAATGCTTAAAACAAGGGTTGAGATAGTTACCCCCAAGGAAATGGTGGTCAAAGGGCACAAGGTGGCCAATAAGGAGGTGCTCCACATTGCAACTGATTTTACACTCTTAAAGGGAAGCAAGGGTGGATGAGGTGCCCGATGTTGTTATCGATAAGTTAAAGGTTTATGATTATAATGTGTATGATATATTGAATCGGGGTGCCACACTCTCTTTCAGTACTCTACTTTTTTCTAATAGGCTTCATGTGTGTCCCCAATTATTATGTGAACCCTTTGAGGTCTCTACCCCCATTGGTGAGTCTATCATTGTTAAAATAATCTATAGGGGTTACTCCATGTCTATATTCCATAAAATCTTTCCTTGTGATTTTGTTGAGCTTGACTTGGTAGATTTTGATATTATTCTTGGGATGGATTGATTACATATATATCACACTCCTATTGATTGTATAACCCGTAAAGTTAAAGTTCAATTTCCAAATGACCCTGTCCTTGAGTGTTAGTCATGATTCAGTCATTAAGGGTAGGAACAACTCTTGTCTTAAGGCCGAAAGTTGATCTAAGGGTTAGGGATGTTGAGTCTAAAGTCCCTCCTATTGAGTCAATTTTAGCAGTTAATGAATTTTTTGATGTCTTTCCGGATGAACTCCCAGTATACCTCCCAAAAGGGAAATAGTTTTTGGTATAGACTTCCTCCTTGATACACAACCCATTTCATTCCTCCCTACCATATGACCCGATGGAATTGAAAGAGTTGAAAGATCAATTGAAAGATTTATTTTAGAAGGGTTTCATAAGGCCTAGCAAGTCACCTTGGGGTGCATCAGTGTTGTTTGTAAGTATGAGAGATGGCTCACTTAGGATGTGCAGTGACTACGAATCCCTCAATAAAGTGACTGTGAAGAACAAGTATCCCCTATCCCGAATAGATGATTTATTTGATCAATTGCAAGGGGCTAGTCGCGTTTCAAAGATTGAACTTTGATCCGAGTTTCATCAATTGAGAATAAGGGAGTGTGACATTCCCAATATGGCTTTTCGAACAAGATGTGGACATTTTCAATTTGTGGTGATGTACTTTAGCCTAACCAATGCTCCGGTGATATTTATGGACCTCATGAATAGGGTCTTTAAACCCTACTCGACATGTTTGTGGTGGTATTCATTGACCACATTTTTGTTTATTCTCAGAGTGAAGAGGAGTATGAGAAACATTTGAGAGTGGTGTTGCAAATGTTGAGGGAAGAGAGGTTATTTACCAAGTTCGATAAAAACATTGCATTCCTAGGGCATGTGGTGTCGGGTCAAGAGATTCAAGTGGATACAAAAAAGATGGAGGTGGTAAGGAATTAGCCTAGACCCTTGACTCCAATGGTTATTAGGAGTTTCTTGGGCTTGATGGGGTATTACAAGAGCTTTGTTGAGGGTTCCTCTTCAATTGCTTCCTCTTTGATAAAATTGACACAAAAGAGGGCAAAATTTGTTTGGACTGATGAATATGAAAAGAGCTTCCAGACTTTAAAGACAATCTTACATCCGCTCCTATTTTGGCTCTACTAGAAGGGTTAGTGGTTTATTGTGATGCATGAAGAATTAGCTTGGGGTGTGTATTGATGCAAAGCGGCAAAGTCATTACATATGCTTCTAGGCAACTAAAGATGCAGGAGCATAATTACCCCACCTATGATCTTGAATTAGCGGTTGTGGTATTTGTTTTGAATTTATGGCATCACTATTTATATGGGTTCATACATATGTGTTCACCAAACACACGAGTCTCCAACATGTGTTCACTCAAAGAGATCTTGATTTGAGGCAGAGAAGGTGGTTAGAACTCCTTAAGGATTATGATATGAGTTGTATTATCATTCAGGCAAGGCTAATGTTGTCGCTGATGCTCTAATTAGAGAGTCCATAGAGAGTATGGCTTATGTTGGTGATGGAAAGAAAGAATTGGTAAAAGAAGTTCACTAATTGGATAGATTAGGAGTTAGGTTGGATGAAGTCGAAAGTGGAGGTATGGTGGTTGTAGATGGTTCTAAAATCTTCCTTGATAAAAGAAGTCAAATCCAAATAAGACCTTGACCCCATTTTGTTAGAATAAAGGCACCAACTTAGGAGGGAAATGTGGAGGTTTTCTCCCAAGGGAAAGATGGGGTCCTTAGGTGACAAGGTAGGTGTGTGCCCGATGTTGATGGGTTGAGAGACCTTATTTTGATAGAGGCTCATAGTTCTTCCTATTCTATTCACCCTGGATCTAACAAGAGGTAAAGTGATTTAAGGGAAGTGTATTGGTGGGGTGGTATGAATAAATATATTGCCAAGTTCATAGTCAGTTGTCATAATTGCCAACAAGTTAAGACCGACCATCAAAGGCCGGGTGGCCTAATGTGGCAACCCTGCCACTTGTATAGTCCTCTAGGCTTACATAACACTCACTAATATACAAAGAATTTAACACGTGACATACTAATCATAATTAAATAATGAATTCTAAATAGTTGATGGTATAGGATTTTGTTCTGAAGGTCATTTAGTTGATTTCTAGTTGAAGATTTTTGGCATCAGTACCTTACAAGTAATTTAAACCACTATCGTGTGAGATATTTGTATGTTTCCCATACTATTGTAGCATGCTGAAAAGTATTACCAATGTTAAAATACAAGGACATAAAAGTTACTAGTTTCGTTTCACACAATCATCTTAACATAACTGGTATTTTAATGTAGAAACAAGTTCATAGGCTCAAATTTAACTAAACAAGCCAAAATTTAAAGTTACAACCCATGATTCCATAATTTACACTAGCCTTTCAAATTTATACGTACATATGTAACAGGAGAATCATGTACATGTCCCAAAACTACTACAATATCTATGTCTAGATGCAAATGTGATCTTCTACACAGCTCCCAAAGTTTATTTTCAATGGCCATCCTCAAGCATCGTCTCGGGTACTCCCTACGATAGAAACAACTATCGCTAAGCATAAAGCTTAGTGGTGTAAAAGCTAAAAGATGAGAGCCTTACATCCCTCAATTTACCCTTCTTAAATCAAAGGGAAATACAATTGGAATACAGTAAATAGACCAAGTGAACAAATATATCAATTGTATCAAGTAGGATATTTAACGATCTAAGTATCAAGAGTTCCTGGAACTGTCAAGACCCAAGCCTATGGCCTAGACATGACCCGTAAATGGGGAATCCAAATGGACCTCAAACAAGCCTCATAACATATCATTGCACATCCTTGGTCGAGGAAGCAATTAAAACGACAATAATAGGAAAGCATAAACAAGGGAAGTTGGGACTAAGGGTAAACTTCTATATCATAACATCAAGAAAACAAGAAAGTCGATGCTTAACCATAGATACATAACATGTCCAATAACACCTCTACTACATAGATAAGAGTGGGGGAAAAGACAAGTAATCGGGCTCACCCTCATAGTCAATAAATAACCAAAGAAAGACAGTCTTAGTACATGGCAAGAGATCATAAGTAACTTCCCCGAAATGGAGGACTCACCAACAAGCTTGAATGTCAATCGAACTAGCCTTGTGGAGGAAGAGGATGATCAAGCGGTGCTCCGATTCCTACATAGTGATATCATGTAGGAATAGAGTATGCATTTGTACGTTTGGATGTACTAAGATGTAGGATGCAATGCAACAAAGGTAAGGTATCATAGTCAAAATGCATAGAGATAGTCAATAGCCAGCATAGTAACAATATGTCATGTATGATTAATGCTTAAGTAAAACATTGTTATAGGATATAACATATGTGTAAGAAGAAACCATTAGACTATTGTTCGATCGTCACACCCTACTATCCTTGGTGATTGAGATACAAACCCCATCAATAGGTTGGTAGATCATCGCACCCTACAATTCGTGATGTCGGAGTACAAACCCCCGATAGGTTGGTGAATAGTCACACCCTAATACCCGTGGTGCCGAAGTACAAACCCCCCAATAGATTGGTGAATAGTTGCACCCTACAACCTGTGATGTCGATGTATAAATCCCTAGATAAGTTGGTGGATAGTCACATCCTACCACCCGTGGTGCCAGAGTACAAACCCCCCAATAGGTTGATGGGTAAAAATCCCTAAGAAGGTTGATGGATAGTAGCACCCTACAACCTAAGGTGCCAGAGTACAAACTCCCTGATAAGTTATCAAGGTACGAACCCCTTGACAAGGTTACCCGGCGCGTAACCCCCTAGTATGGCATTGTCACATTCCAACACTATATAGAGAATACCATATACATACATTCATTTCATCACCATTTCATCATCATTTCATCATCATATCACTATCATACAGTCATTAAACTCATAAGACATGCATTGTGTCATGACCCAAGCTTAGGGCCTAGACGTAACCGGCGAATGGAGAACCCGAAGGAACCCCAAATAATCCTTATAGCATATCATCACACTCCTTGGTCGCGAAAACAAGCTTGTTCATAATAAGAAATAAAAACAAGGGAAATTAGGGACTATGAGAGAGATAATCGTATTTAAATAGCTTGAATAAAATGAGTGAGTCAAAGCTCAAGTATAATACATATTTGTCTAACAACACCTCTAACATAAAACTTAGCGGGGGCCAAGACAAGCAACCGGCCTCACCCTCATAGTCAAAGTATACCAAAATGGAAAGACAGTCTTCAATACATAGCATAAAAACATAGATATTGCCCTCGGATATGAGGACACACCAACTAGCTTGAATGGAAGCCACTAGCCACGTAGAGGACGATGATGACCAAATGGAGCTCCGACTCCTACATGGTAACATCATGTGGGCATAAAGTATGCGTTGGTACATTTGAATATACTAAGTATGTAGGATACAATGCAATGAGAGATAAGCAATGTAATTTGAAATGCATAAACATAGGCAATGAATAACATAATAACAATATGACATATAAGAATGGTGCTCGAAGTAAAATTATGCTTATATAGAACATAGTGTGTAAGTTAAAAGAGACCATCCTTTGGCTAATGGGCTTATCCCCTCCCATCCTAGGTGATTGAGGTATCAACCCCTCAATTTGGTTATTAACGTACACCACCCACCTCTAAGGCGATTGAGGTATCAACCCCACAATTTATTTAATGAGATATCAACCCCTCAATTTGGTTAACATACCTCAATATAGTTAATGAGGTATCAACCTCTCAATTTGGTTAATGAGGTATCAACCCCTCAATTTAGTTAATGAAGATCATCCCTTTTATCATAGTGGTCAAGGCGTGGTACCCCCTCATCAAGGCATGGTTATCTTAGAATAATATAGATAATTCTCATAAATATATCTCTTATATTTCATTTCATTATCATAAAGTCATTTAACTCATAAGACATGGATTGGACCTTCAATTCCTCAAGAAACCATATCTGCACATTTTATCAAACACTTAGAGGGTGTGTAGTGCTAGGGTAAAACCATGCAATTCAAGAGTGAGATCATGCTAATAAATTAAATGTAAAAGATTCAATAGATACTTAGTAACATCCTCAAGCAATAGACATCAAAACCCTTCACCAAACCTTTCAATAGATCTTAAATTCATAGCCGCTAACTTAGCAAAACAATCACAATTTCATAAACCCCAACATACTATGCAGTGATTTTCGTAATAGATGAGACCCTTGAATAAATCAACTTTAAATTATGCAATTTTTGAGTAAAGAGAGTTTGGGTATCATGGGTGAAGGGAACCCATGAAAGAAGCCCACATACCTTAGCTTTGGAGAACTCTTGAAAGAGATTGGAGATGGAGACTTGAAGGTTGAATGAAATCCTTAAGATTGGTCTAGACTTTTGGGACATGAATTTAGGATGAAATATGAGTCTAAGTGTTTGAGAGGATATTCGGGAATTTTTTAGGATGATATGCGGGTGAAATAAGGCTAAGTATATATATTTTCTCATGGGGGAAATGATGTGCTCTCATAATAAAGCACCTTCTGAGTTCTTAAAGAAAAGTTTTAGTGTTTTTATGTGTTTTTGTGTTAATCTTGCAGAAAAGTGAGGTTGACATGATTTTGAAAAGAAGTCATAGATTTTGCTGAAGCATAGGCCTTACGAGCCCACCTACGAGTTATAGCTCAAGCTACGAGTCATAGGGTAGTGTTGTAGCAAGAATCAAAGACTAAAATTCAAAATCTAAGTGGAGGTCACCCCTACGAGGCCATCATACGAGTCATAAGCCTCATTACGACTCGTATAGGTGTAATCGTAGCAAGAATCAGAGAGCCAAGATGTTGGACCAAAGATTGAAGGCCAAGATTAGGAGAGGAACACACAAGTCGTAGTTCAAGCAATGACGTATACCTATAGGTCATACTAGTTTAGTTCAAGATGTCAAGAATCTAATACGAGACCCCGACTACGACTCGTAGGTCATCCTACGAGTCATAACTGTGAGACTTATCAGCTGCCATCTATCTTTTCTAGGTAAATTCTAGGATTATTTTGTAAATACTATATATAGTTTAAGTTAGGCTTAGAGAAAGGGGTCGACCAGTGGATGATCTACAATCACATTTTGAAT
Source organism: Solanum ossicruentum (assembly GCA_025774065.1). Taxonomy (NCBI): domain Eukaryota; kingdom Viridiplantae; phylum Streptophyta; class Magnoliopsida; order Solanales; family Solanaceae; genus Solanum; species Solanum ossicruentum. The sequence goes on from JAOTQR010000011.1 coordinate 12,024,355, forward strand.
CTTTTCTTAGTGTTTTAGAGTAGTTTATTGTTCTCTCTTGGAAAACCCATGTTGGGGATTGTAAATCTTGCCTTGTACTCATTGTTGATTAATCAAGCCTATGAGTTTCCAACTTGTGGTGCCTATTTTCTTCATTGGTATTGGTAAAGCTGTCATTTATGCCTTGTATGTATGTTTTTGCTTATTTTTCCTTAGCCATGAGTAGCTAAGCACCCACTACTTGGGGTAGTGGGAACTATGGGTAGTTGACATTGAGATGACCTAGGTTTCTTGCATTTCCATGATTGGGGTTCTGCATGTATTATCTATTTCCCTTCATTATTGTTGTTGTTTGGTGGTGGCAAACACCAAACCCTACCTACTTTCACGATCGCGACCAAGGTAGTGACGAATTGGAAAAGGGAAGTAGATGATAGAATTTGATTGATATGTTCTCGTCTAATCAATTGAGCCTGAACGAGGGGAGATTGATTGGGACAATAGGTAATAGTTAGTTTGTATGCCATGGTCACCAACAAAGCGCTATGGTGAAACTCGATCTTCACCTTCACAAGAGGGAAGGAAGAACCTAAGTTACTGTCCTACATGAAAATCACCAATTGTAGTTATGTTATCTAGTCAAGTTGACGAACCATAGGGAACAAAATTCCTAATTTGTCCTCGAAAATGAGTGTTTCCTCATGTTATAGTTAGTGGTAGTTTTATTTTGTTTTTCAATCACAACCCCCCTTCCCCCCCAATTTAGAGATTGTAGTCATCAATACTAGAAATGATTAGTGGTGAAATATTATAATCAAGCCCTATATTCACTGTGGATTCGACCCTAACCTCGGTTAGGTTAATTGCTGACAACGGCCACTTTCTTATTGGAGCGTGAACATCATCAAAATTATAGCGCCAATGCCAGGGAATACAGCAACGTTTTGATTTGATTTCACTATTAGTTAGTTTTATTATTGATTTCTAGAGTTTCATGTACTTTACTTCTATTTTTGTTTTTGTTGTTTAATTTTATTCGCAGGGTGTACTAGGTTGTACACCCAACACAAGGAGCCAAGGGAATCCCTTAACTCCACTCAATTTGGAGATAATCAACTACCAAGAAGAATGGCTCAAGTGAATGAAGATATCGAGGTTGAGGAGGATATGAATACGAATGATCGTCTTTTTTACCATAAAAATCTGACTAAACAAGCATAAAGAGTAATTGATCAAATTCGTGGATATAATTCCAATTGCTTTTACAAAAGTATATGATGATACTAAAAAAGAATACATGCCTAAAGTGTTATGATCCCTTGTTAAATGGACCATATCGCGGATTAGATTATTTTTCCATTCCTTTCCAAAATTCCACACAAAATGTACTTCTAAGTAATTGCCCTATAGAGCCTCTTTCAATCCCTATTCATTTGTAGGGTTCACCGTCATATCAATGGAAAGTTCTAAAAATATTTCATTGTTCCTAAATGGATATAAAACCATAAATATTCTTGTTATTACTTCGACCCATATTCTCGAAAAAGTATATTCGATTTCTCCATTCATTCCTATATGCCTTGCTAGAATCCGTTTAAGTAATGTGGCGCATTTTTACTAAGTTCAATTTCATAAGTTCAACTAATTTTCTTTCTTTATTTCTACGGAAAAGCAGATTATCAAATTCTATAGGTATAGATTTTATGAATAAAAAAGAATGTGAATTTGTGAAATAAAGATACCAGTCACTAGAGAATCTTTTCTTTTTTACTATTATAAATATTTTATGGAATAGAAAGACTTGAAAAAACACATATTGGCCTTCTGTTTTTATTTTCAGTATTATGCAATTTTGACATATCTTTTACCTATCTCGATAATATTTTATTTGAGGAGAAAACTATTAACTCGAAAATAAATATGTATTAAAAAGAATTCATTTTGAACAATAGATGTCTTTCACATCTAGCTATAACAATGAGTAATTTTTTAATTTATGAATGGCAGTTCCAAAAAAATGCACTTCGACATCAAAAAAGCGTATGCGTAAAAATATTTGGAAAGGAAAGGTTGTTAATCAATTCCATAATGAGTATTGTTTTACCCACTCCCGCTCCCCCGAATAGTCCAATTTTTCCTCCACGGCGATAAGGGGCTAAAAGATGCCATATTTCACTGCCATAAGACATATCAATAGTTTTCTATTCTAAATAGAAAGAAAGTCAATTTTATTTAAATACTAGACATAAGGAAGTGGGGGATAAATGCAGGGAAGAAAAAAAATTCTAGAAGGGATTATTTGTCTTCGTAGTATTCGACACAAGAAAGGGGTGTAGAAAATCCTTTTTTCTTGTGTCGAAACAAAAGAGTAATGATTCTTGATCCTGTCTGGTAAAAATTCCCCAGTCTTGCTTTCAATTTTTCCAAATGTCTCAGAAACCATAAACCCAACCCCTTTACGTATAATATATGAATTGGTTGACAAACAAAAAGAGAGAGGAAATTTTAGTAATTAAATAAAACTTCTTTAATCAGCTTATCTTAGAAAAATTTGATGATGAAATAGGAAAAAAAATAAAAATAAATAGTGTAATGTAATATAGAGAGCAAGGTTATATATTAGATTAGTATAGAAAGGATTTGCACGCTATCTAATATATGATAACAACAAAGAAATTGAGTTGAGTCCATCTTTCTTCCAACTTTGAAAGTACCTATTAAGTGGAATATAATTGACTGGGTGGTACAGTCGTGGAAACGCTTGTTTCTTCTATATTTTGGACCCTGATAATAGTATTGATCGTGTCAATGAGCATGGTCATACCTTTTATTCCACTTCCAGTCCCTATGTTAATAGGAGCGGGACTTATTCTTCCACGTTCATAGGAGTGCATTTATGTTTCTGCTTTACGAATATGATTTTTTTGGGCATTTCTAATAATATCTATCCTTGTTCCTATTTTGGCATTTTTCATTTCCGGAGTGTTAGCCCCGATTAGCAAAGGGCCGGAGAAACTTTCTACTTATGAGTCGGGTATAGAACCAATGGTTTTTATTTGAGAGAAAAAAGAAGACTATGCCTTCACCGTATGAATACTAAGTAATAATAGCATGACACTTCGAATTCGATATGAGAAATTTTTGTATTATTTTTTTCAAAACATTAGATTCTATATCGAGAGATTAGTATGAGATAAGGGGTACTTCTGATTTTCTCTTATCTATCGGGAGTTCAGTTCAGCATCACAAACTTTTTTGTTTTCATGCTGGAGAGTTCTTAACAATATTTATGTTATGAAAGAGTATGGAAAAAATATATTTTCCTTATTTGATCGGATTAAAAAGAAACTTTGGGATTGCTGAATCACAGACCAAAAAAAAAAAAGAAGAAAAATTAAACATATAAAGCAATGGAGCCATCATAGTATTTTTGAACTACTTCGAAAGGAAGGATGGCAATTTGATTATTTATCCATCTGAGTCTGATAGATTCTATTTTTCTCTTTCTTCAATAGAAAGTAGATGGGTCAATTTTCTTGTAAAGCCGTATGCACAAAAGATGCATGTACCGTTGTTCAATTCTATCTTTTTCTAGTCTTTATCTTTCTTTTCTCTTTGCTTTATCATACAAGATAGGAGAAGCTTTTATTTTGTTATATCATCAGGGTAATGATGCATGAACCTTTTAGTAATTTTTATATGGCACAAGTAGGCGAATTTGTTGTGGAAGTGGGAGAAATGCTGAAACTGCGTGGAATCCTCGCAAGGATTTATGAAGAAAAAATGGGCAAATCCTTCTGGGTTATATCCAAAGATATGAAAGAGATGTTTTTATGTCAGCAACAGAAGCCCTAAATTATAGAATTATTGTGGTTGACGGAAGAAAAAAGGCAAATGAAATGTACGCAAATTATGCAAAGCTATTGTGATTTACGATTTTATCTTTGAATTGAATATTCTATTAAATAGAAGTAATTCACCATCATTTGGTTACGATCAATCTAAACCAACCTATCAGATTATCTATACGATTCAACATGCCAACTATTAAATAACTTATTAGAAATACAAGACAACCAATCAAAAATGTCATAAAATCCCCCGCTCTTCGGGGGTGCCCTCAGCGTCGAGGAACATGTACTAGGGTGTATGTGCGACTCATTTAGATCATGAGCTGGCACAAAATATCTTGCTCCTTATACAGGAGCAGCTCTGGCTGAATATTTTATGTATCGTGAATGACACACTTTAATCATTTATGATGATCTCTCCAAATAAGCACAAGCTTATCACCAAATGTCTCTTCTATTACAAAGACCGCCCGATCGTGAAGCTTATCCAGGAGATATTTTTTATTTGCATTCACACCTTTTGGAAAGAGCTGCTAAATTAAGTTCTAGTTTAGGTGAAGGAAGTGTGACTGCAATGTTATTATTTCAGATTTAACCAATTTGATGAATTACTCCTAAAGGTTGACATCAAGCTAGTGTAACAAATTTGATTGATTTGAACGAGATGAGAAAAAAAGAGGAGATAGGAAGAGAGGAGCATTCACCACAAAGGAGTATAGGCCACAACTCAGGGACTTCAATGGAAACACTTATGGATGGAGTCAATATAGATTGAACCCTATGCTATGGACGTTACTTATGCTATAGTACTGCCTCCTTTACAGGCAGACACTAAGTTGATAGTATCGAGTGGATTGCTCCAAATGCTCTAAAACCATGAACTATTCATAGGGCTACCTTCGATGCATCTCCACTGTCATCTTAAAAATATGGTGTTTGTTTTTAAGAGTGTCATGGGGACACAAAATCTTTCTCTTGATGCTGTGGATTTGAGAGTGTTTCCACTCATTGACTGGCAATGTAGTTGTATGGTTGTCCGAGCTTACTCTGGGTACTATCACAAGCTGGGCTGAACTTCAGAGAGTATTCCTTTTAAGATATTTCCCAAGATCTAAGAAGTTGAAGCTCAAGGACCAAATCAATAACTTTGAGCAATTGCCGGGTGATTTTATTAGCACAACATGGGAGAGGTTTACTAAATACTTGAGGATGGTCCCTGATCACAAGATTGTTGATGATGCCTTGGTTGAGATTTTCTATCGGGATTTTGATTAGAATAGTCAAACTTGCACCGACATGATTATAGGAGACATGTTCCTAGACCAACCTTTTGTATTGATAGCAGCAAGGATGGAGCAAGTGGTCAAAACAAATCGAGCATAGGCTCAACGAGAGCGAGGTGTGATGAAATCTCCTTGTGCGGTTAACACCAATAATGACCAAGCAAAGGTGAACAAAGAGATTATGGAACCACTTGCTCAACTTTGCACAGATGGACTTGGTTTTAAAGCAAAATCAGGCAAGTCTTAAGGTAGTCACCCTTCAATCTCCGAAGGCTCCTATTTATGATGATCCATTCTTTGATGAGGATGCATGTTTTATAAGTAACCAAATGGCGAGTTTCTGGAACAACTCCCAAGGGTCCAATTCGGACTATTGGAGATGACCGGGGTGGATACTATAAGAGAAAGAAAGTGCCACACGCAAAATAGGGGAGAAGAGAGGGCTACAAGAATGGTCCCTATGTGCCTCCTCACAACCGTGATGTCCGATCAAGCAACTCCAGGATTGAAGATATGTTCGAAAAGTTGTTGAAGCAAGTTGACCACCAAGATGAGACTTTAAAGGGAATGAAAGCGGATATTTTAAGTATTAACCAAAAAATAAAGTATCACTCAGTGGCTATTAAGAAACTAGAGCAATAATTCGGGCAAGTTTCTTCACAATTGAATCAACACCAAAAGGGCACCCTACCAAATAATACAGTTCAAAACCCAAAGAATGAAGGGCATTGCATGGCGGTGATGACTTGGAGTGGCGAAAGTGTTGTGAACCCCTCTATGCAAAAGGTGGAGAATAGGAACCACAAGAAGAGAATGAATGAAGGAACCCAGGCATGAAACACGGAAGAGCAACCCAAGAAGAATAAAACCTTTCCGAGGCCCCCTCCTCCTTTTCCTTAGAGGCTTGGGAAGAGAAAGGAGCATGTCAAGTTTGAAAAGTTCCTAGTAATGATTGGGCAGTTGTCGGTCGAATCCCTTTAATTGAAGCCCTTGAGAGGATGCTGGGACATGCCAAATGGATGAAAGACCTAGTCAAGAAGAAGCTAAAAGTGAGCCAAGACCTCTCCAAAAATATTCAATGTTGTAGTGCCATCACTACAAAGTCATTCATGCAAAAGCGCGAAGACTCAGGTGCATTCACCATACCATAGACTATAGGAGAACTAGCATTTGCTAAAGCACTATGTGATTTGCGGGCTAGCATTAATTTAATGTCTCTTGCCATATTCAGAAAGCTCAGTTTGGGGAGCCTTGTTCCTACAAAGATGCGGTTGTTGATGGCAGATAAAACAATTAAGAAACCTGTAGGGATCTTGTATGATATGTTGGTAAAGGTAGAAAAATTTATATTTCCTGCAGATTTTGTTACACTTGACTGTGATGTTGATTTTGTAGTTTCAAATTGGGAAGACCTTTCTTAGCCACAGGTCAAGCATTAGTAGATATGGAGAAGAGTCTACTCACTTTCAGGTTTGGTGAAGAAGCAGTGGTGCTTCAAGTGGGCCAGCAGGATAGAAAGAGTTCTGAGTTTCAAGTCATCTCAATAATTTCGATGGATGAGGATGAAGCAGAAACACTATTAGAATTGAGGCTTGGGGTTGATCCTTTGGCAGTTGTGTTGATGAACTTCAATGGTGACAACATTACTGATTATGAGGAAATAGTAAATGCTCTTGGGGTGTCATTTGGGCCGAGGCGACAAGCAAGGTTGGAGTTGGACTTGTGAAATAGGGAGATGCCACCTATAAAGCCCTCTATAGAAGTTCCACCAGAGTTAGAGTTAAAGGCACTACCATTGCATCTGAAATATGCATATTTGGGAGCGAATAGTATATTACTTGTCATCATTGCAATAGATTTAAGTGATGCCCAAACAGGAACCTAGTCTCAGTTCTCAAGCAGTATAAGAGAGCTATTGGGTGGACAATTGCAGACATCATTGGCATACCCCCTGGGATATGCACTCATAAGATTTAGCTAGTCAAGGATTACAAACCGAGTATTGAGCATCAAAGACAGTTGAACCCCCCAATGCAAGAGGTCATGTGGAAAGAAATCATCAAGTGGTTAGATACAGGAGTAATATACCCAATTTTTGACAGTGAGTCCAGTGTAGTGTGTCCCAAAGAAGGGAGGTATCACAGTGGTGCCTAATGCAAAGAATGAGTTGATCCCGATAAGACCAGTCACCGGATGGAGAGTGTGCATAGATTATAGAAAATTAAATGCTCCTATTGAGAAGGATCATTTTCCTATGCCCTTCATGGATCAGATACTTGACAGATTGGCAAAAATGGGATGGTATTGTTTCCTTGACGGTTATTCTAGGTACAATCAAATTGTTATTATGCCTGAGGATCAAGAGAATACAACGTTCACATGCCCCTATGGTACCTTTCCATTTAAGAGAATGCCCTTTGGACTTTGCAATGCTCCAGCCACATTTCAAGATGCATAATGTCTATCTTCTCGGATATGATTGAAAGTACTATTGAGGTGTTCATGGATGACTTCAATGTCGTCGTCCAGTCTTTTGAAAAATGCCTTTTACATTTGCATGATATATTGTAGAGATGTTGGGAGAAAAGCCATTTTATGGTCAAAGAAGGCATCGTACTTGGTCATAGAATTTCAGGCAAGGGAATTGAGGTGGATAAAACAAAAATCGAGGTGATAGAGAAATTGCCACCACCAATTTCGGTAAAATGTATCAGAAGTTTTCTAGGCCACGCTGGGTAATACCCCCATTTCATAAAGAATTTCTCTAAGATCTCACAACCCTTGTGTAAGTTGCTAGAAAAAGATAGGAAGTTTGTGTTTGATGATGCATGCATGCTTGCCTTCGAAGAATTGAAAAGAAGACTGACCACAACACCCATTATTGTAGCTCCAAACTAGGCACAACCGTTTAAATTTTTGTGTGATGCAAGTGGGGTTGCACTCGGAGTGGTGTTAGGGCAACGAAGAGAGAGAGTCTTACTCTCGATCTATTATGCCAGCAAAGCACTGAATATGGCCCAGAAAAATTACACTGTGACCAAACAAGAATTTCTTGCATTGGAAAAATTTCATTCATACTTGTTGGGAGCTAAAGTGATTGTGCATACAAACCATACGACTCTCAAATATCTGATGGCAAAGAAGGATTTAAAGCCAAGATTGATTAGATGGGTACTTCTCTTACAGGAATTCAATTTTGACGTGATTGATAGAAAAGGGTTGGGAAATCAGGTTGCCGATAACCTTTCCAGATTGAAAGATGAGGCTATGGTGAAGTTTGATGATGGGCTAGACGTAAATGACTCATTCCCTAATGAAAGAGTTTTGGCAGCGTCACACGATCTTATACCTTGGTTTGTAGATTATGATAATTATTTGGTGAGTGATATAGTGCCTCCTGATCTAAACACCCATCAACGTCGCAAGTCTATGCATGATGTAAAGAAGTTCTTCTGGGATGAGCCATATTTGTTTCGCAGCTGTGCTAATGGGATCATCTGTAGATGTGTTCTAAACGTAGAAATGTTGAGTATTTTTTAAGCATGTTACTCTTTGTTTGTGGGTGGTCATCATAGTGGAGCTCGAACTACATATAAAGTATTGTAATGTGGCTACTTTAGCCCTTTATGCATCAAGACGCCCATGATTATGTTAAGTTGTGTGACCGTTGTCAAAGGGAAGGGAGAGTTTCATGAAAGCACGAACTTCCTCTGAATCCTATTTTGATCATAGAACTATTTGATGTTTGGGGCATTAACTTTATGTGACCCTGTGACCCATCATCAGCTCTCATGTAATAAATACATCTTGGTCACAGTTGATTATGTCTCCAATTAGGTGGAGGCCATATCTTTACCAAACAATGAGGGTAAGAGTGTCACCGGGTTTTACCAAAAAAACATTTATTCCAGGTTTGGTACATCGCCAGCTATTATCAGAGATGGAAGCTCCCATTTTTACAACTGATTGTTCAAAGCTCTTCTTGAAAGATATGTTGTGAAGCACTGAGTGGCAACCCCATGCCATCCCCAAACTAGTTGACAAGTGGGAGTATTGAATAGGGAAATAAAGCAAATCTAATCCAAATAGTAACTGTGAATCCACTGATTGGTCAAGGAAGTTAGATGATGCTTTATGGACCTACTAGACATCCTTCAAGACTCCCATCAAAATGTCCCCTTATCAACTGGTGTTTGGAAAGGCCTATCACCTGCCGGTCGAACTTGAGCACAAGGCACTATGGGCATTAAAGAAGTTGAATCTGGATTGGCTGAAGCTGCAACTTCTAGGTTGATGCAGTTGAATGAGCTTGATGAGTTTAGACTGCGGGCATATGAGAGCTCCGCCTTGTACAAGCAATGAATGAAAGTTCACCATGATTGCCTAATTAAAAATCGCCAATTTGCTCAGGGGGACATGGTACTGCTCTACAACTCTAGGTTGAGGTGGTTTCATGGAAAACTCAAATCTAGGTGGATGAGGCCTTTTCGAGTAACGCATGTCCTTAGTCATGTAGCCATTGAGCTAGAAAACAGGGATGGCAAAACTTTCAAAGTCAATGGACAAAGGGTCAAACGTATATGGGTGATGTGGCTGAAATCAAAACAGTGGAAGATTAGGACCTTGAAGAGGCATGAACACAATAGCTTCCTATCATGCCGTGACAATAAATCAGGCGCTTCTTGGGAGGCAGCCTAAGGTATGCCCCTTGCACCTTTTTCCTTGTGTTTTTACTTTGAGGACAAAGTATCCCATTTTGGTGAGGTGTAGGAAGTTATGGATTAAGGTGAAGTCTGAGTAGCCTCAAGTCCATAACTTTCATATTTTTGATCCCAAGGTTTTCTTGTAGTGATTCTTTTTCCTTGTGGATATTTACTTTTCTGTTGAACCGGCATATTTAAATAGTGTAGATAATGGGTAAATTCATGGTAGTGTTATCTATTGACATATACATACTTTTTAGATATGCTTTTAATGTTCTGATGAAAAATTAGGTATCCTCAAAATTTTTAAGTTTGTGATTATTGATGCATTCATACATTTTTTAGTATCTGGCAAATTTTTGTTTTAATATTGTGAAGGTAAGCTGAGACTGAAAACATGACCTGTGAGTCTATACTTGATTGTGAATGCAATTGCCATGTGTGTTGCGAGCTTATTTGTTGCATTCATGCATCTTCTATGGACCCAGAACTTGCCTTGTTACTCTAGAATTTATTTGGTGATGTGGTGGATATGGAAAGGATCTTAGGCTTTTGTTCTTTGAGTGAACCCACTTTTAGCCTAAATGACTCACTAGATGAGTGAGTAAATCCCTTGTTCCAAACTTTTGAGCTTATCATGTACTCATTCTTTCTTGATACGTTGCTAGGTTAACCTTGTTTGATTAAATACCTTGATATTGGCCTTGGTCTATTCTTAAACATGTGAACCTTGATTGAGGATAAAGGCCTAAGTTGAGGGTGGCTATAGTTGGTGGCCCTGGTTTGATGCATAGATATTGTGCACAGGCTAAAAGCCTAAGTTAAGGGTGGCCCGTATTGTGGCAAAATAGTAATAATATGGTGGTTAGTTGGGAAATCAAGAAAGAAATGAAAAAGTATGAAAACAAAGAGTAAAGAAAAGTGCCTTGAATTGAGAAAAAGTAGCAAATAAAAGAGTTCGAAATCGAGGTACAGCTGAAAAAGAGAAAGAAAGCACTCAAGAAAAGTTCTAAACAGGAGAATAAGGGTGGAGTGATTAAAAAGGGGTGGATTATGAAGGCAAAAATAGTTGGTAAATATGGTTCAAGGGTAACTTTTAGTCATTATTTGCCTAAAATACCACACCAAAGCACCCTGAACCTATGTTACAGGCCTATAAGTCCTAAAGTATCCAACTCCACTTTATCACCAAGCCAGAATATGAATATAGAGACAAGCCAATCGTGTTAGTCAGTATGCATTGAATTTCAATTGTGAGAGTGAGCATGCTTCCTCAGTCCCTGAATTCTAAATGCTTTTGAGTGAGTATGAGAGACTTCTATCTAGTGATGGCATTCACACTACTTGAAGTAGCATATGACTATACTAGCAATTGTGGACGGTTGATGCTCTGTAGCTTGTTATAGTTGGATTGTCAGGTATCTCATTTTGTTCTTGTTTGTTTAATAACTTTGCAACCATGTTTTGAAATAGTAGTTGGATACCCAAATAAGAGGAGTTGATATATATGCCATTAATATAGTTGCTATGTATTTCACTTTGTCTGCGTAGATTGAGTTGTCGCTTGAGAACAAACAACAATTCTAAGTTTAGGGTGTTGATGTATTGTCAAAATACAACACATTTGGTGCCTAAAACAAGGGATTTTGTCAATTCTTAAAGCGAATTTTTAGTTATTTGATGTGTTTTTGTGTTAATCATGCAGAAAAGTTAGGTTGACATGATTTTGAAGAAAAGTGCAGATTTTGCTGAAGCATAGCCCTTACGAGCCCACCTACGAGTCGTAGCTCAAGCTACGAGTCGTTGGGTGGTGTCGTAGCAAGAATCAGAGACAAAAATTCAGAAATCTGCTAAGTGGAGGTCACCCCTACGAGGCCATCATTAAGTCGTAAGCCTCACTACGACTCGTATAGGTAGACTCGTAAGAAGAACCAGAGAGCCAAAATGTTGGAAAAAAACTAAAGGCCAAGACTACGAGAGGAACATATGAGTCATAGTTTAAGCAATGACTCGTACCAGTTTAGTCCGAGATGCCAAGAATCTAATACAAGACCCCGACTATGACACATAGGTCATCCTACGAGTCGTAACTGCGAGACTTATCAACTACCAGCTGTCTTTTCTATGTTAATTCTAGGGTTATTTTGTAAATACTATATATAGTTTAAGTTAGGTTTTGAGAGAGGGGTCGACGAGTAGACAATCTACAATCACATTTTGAATCTTTTCCTAGGTTTTGAATCTTGCCTTATACTCATTGTTGATTAATCAAGCTTGTGGATTTGCAACTTGTGATGCCTATTTTCTTTATTGGTATTGGTAAAGCTCTCATTTATGTCTTGTATGTACATTTTTGCTTGTTTTGCCTTAGCCATGAGCAGCTAAGCACCCACAACTTGGGGTTGTGGGAACTATGGGTAGTTGACATTGAGATGACCTAGGTTTCTTGCATTTCCATGATTGGGGTTTTGCATGTATTAAATATTTCCCTTCATTATTGTTGTTGTTTAGTGGTGGCCAACACCAAACCCCACCTACTATCAAGATCCCGACCAAGGTAGTGACGAATAGGAAAAGGAAAGTAGATGACATAATTCGATTGATGTGTACTCATCTAATCAACCGAGCCTGACCAAGGGGAGGTTGACTGGGACAATAGGTAACGGTTAGTTGGCTCCCCATTGTTGCTGACCAAGCGCCATGGTAAAATTTAGCCTTCACCTTCACAAGAGGCCTAAAAGAACCTAAGTTACCGTCGTGCATGCAAATCACTAATTGTAGTTATGTTATCTAGGGTAATCAAGTCGATGAGCCATGGGGAACACAATTCCCAAGTTGTCCACATAATTGAGTTTTTCCTCGCGTTATATTTAGTGGTAGTTTTATTTTGTTTTTGAATCACACCCCCCCCCCCCATTTAGAGAGTGTAGTCATAAATACTAGAAATGATTAGTGGTGAAATCTTATAATCAAGACCTGTATTCCCTGTGGATTCGACCCTAACCTTGGTTATGTTAATTGCTGACAACGATCGCTTTCTTATTGGAGCATGAACATCATCACGAAGGCTTATACGCAAGACTTAAAAGTCTTGGACTGAAAAATAAAACTGGACCATTTTTTAATAGGGGCGCGTCGCGTGGTGCGCCTGGACACTGTTTTGGGCTCACTTTGAAAATTCGAATTTTGCTACGGTTGATCTAAAATTGGGATTAGACCCTTTTCCCTTTAAATTTGACACCCTGAACAAGAATATGAAGTTGGATTTCCGAAATAACATACGGATTTTGAGATACATGGAAATTAAAATTCTGGGCACTCTCGAGGCACATTTTTGGGCACTTTTTGGGTCGTTTCAATATCTCCCCCTTGGGAACATTCATCCTCAAATGTCAAAGAAATGTACAAGAGAAGAGTAATCATAAGGAGATCATCCCCAACAAGAATGCAACAATACACTTTAAAACACCATTTTCAAAATCTCAATATAAGTGTAAAATCATTATAAACTTGCCAACTTAAAAAATGAATGCATATGAATGACATCGGGCTGAAACATAAGGCTTGGAATCATAGAAATGGACTTGATGTGTTACCATAAGCTTGAATAGAATGAAAGAGATACAGATATTGCTTTGCCATGCTCGCAGCAGCTTCCGGAGAGACACATACGAATAGACGACTCTACCAAAAGTGCCTTGACGAACACCACATCAATATTAGTCAACTTCTTCACTAATAAATCCACACCTCCACCAGGACCTTCTCCTAAGTCAACTTATCCTCCACATCACCTAACATCTCAAAGGGTTCTATAGTACTAGAGCCACCAACACATCTCCTCAACCTAGAATCATGAAGAACCGAACAAACCATAATCATATTCTTAGGCAAATGCCATTCATATGCAACCTTATCAACTTCCTCTATACTCTAAAAGTACTCACAACCATAACTCATTTCTCAACCTTAACCACAACTATTCCACTTGATGCCACGAACCACCATCTCCCCTTTGGGAGATCACTCCCACTCTACCATCTTTCCACCCAAAACTTCCAAATCTAATAAGGCAGAATCAAGGCCTTGCTAGAACTAGACCTCCTCAACCAAGGAAGATTGGAACCACCAAGAAAACTATACTACCATTCTCAACTTCTCTCAACCAAACTTCCAATCTAACCAACCAATAGACCCCACTAGTCTCCTCCTTACCACCATTATCTACACACACTAGACTACTTAGTGCACCAACCACAAAATAAACCCTACCAGAGAAACTAATGCACACCCATACCATAATCTTAAGGAGCTCTAACCACCTCCTTATTACCCACCATTCACACTCATCATATTTAACAACTAACCTCTTATTTCCTAAGACTTGCAACACTACCCCCAAATGATTCACAAACTCTAAATAAATAAATACTTTATTACTAGAGATCACCACAAACATGCCAAGGTAGGGTTTTAAGACCCTATTCATGAAACCAATAAGCACAACCGATTCATAAGACAACTAAACAACTCCACCAATATTGATAATGCTCATTTGGGGACGAAACTCGAACCAAAGATCAATCTTAGTGAAGTGACTAACCCATTGTAGTTGACCCAATAGATAGACCATCCTCAATCATCATATTAAAACCTTGTAGGTTCTATACTCATGGGGAACATGCTATGCAAGTAGCCCAAACTATCCCAAGGCCTCTGCCACATCAAGCTAAGTTCATCCAAGATCACAAGGCAAGACTTCTATGCAATAAGAACATGCGGCAACCCTTAGAGATCAATTGAACCTTAAGACAAGAATGGACCTACCTCTTTTGCTACCATTTGACAACCCCCACTCAAAGACGGGTTCGTTAGGGAGTCGTAATCTAACTCCACGAGCCCTACAAATAATGAAGGCATATGATACATGCCACTAATCCACCTCAAGTATAACATCAAAACCACCACACTTAATTCATCCAAACCACAAGACAACACCTAAAGCTATAAGATCATGAAACAAGCCCCAAAAGCCTTACCCATCAATGATAGAACTACTAATGGAATAAACACCAATAATTCTACACAATAACTCGAGAGACACAAGGAACCCACTAACAACCATAAGAGCAATGGAGAAATAGTGACACATCAGATCCATCAATGCATGCACATCCAAGTCAAAGGAAACTTCAACTTACCGGTGGCAACATTGGGTGCCTCATTTTCCCTTTGCATTCCTTGGAGAGTATAGAACCGATTGTGCCTAAGGAACCACCTTGAGGACAAACATCTTCACCATTACCTTGATTATGAGGACAATCCTTCCTCTTATGCCCCTCCTCACCACAATGGAAACAAGCATTGGTGCCTTTCAAGCATGGGCCTCTATGAACCTTACCAAATGTTGGACATATTGTATCATCACTATCCTTGGGACTTTGGAACTTCCCTTCAAAATGACCTTTTTTGGCCTCTTTACCCTTTTTCTTCCTCATCTTTTCTTCCTCCAATTGCTCGGCATAAGTCATCAACCAAGACAAGTACATGTCACTAATTAGCAAGGCAGACCGACATTCTTTACTCACCAAGTTGGATACCTCCATAACAAAGTTATTCATCCTAGATCTAAGGTCGGTCACCAAGTGAGGAGCATACTTTGAAAGATAGGTAAACTTGAGGGTATACTCCCTCACACTCATATCACCTTGTTTTATGTTCATGAACTCCACCAATTTAGCTTCCCTAAGCTTAAGTGGGAAGAACCGATTAAGAAAGGCCACTTTGAACTCCTCCCATAGAACCACATTACTATTTCCCTTCTCCTCCTTCCATTGATCATACCATATTTGGGCTACCCCTTTGAGTTGGTATGCCGCCAACTTCGCCTTTTCATTTGGTCCAACACCCATGATAGCCAAAATCTTGTAGACCTCATCAATGAACTCTTTTGGATCTTCATCTACCTTTGACCCATAAAACACTAGAGGATTCATCCTCAAAAAGTCCCTTACCCTAACTCTCGGGGTAGTAGCATGAGGGGCTTGGGCCCCTTGGTTGACTTGGTTGGCCACAACTTGAGCTAGCATAGTGAGAGCATCCTGGAGTTCACCACTAGCTGGTTGCTCCTCGTGAGTTTGGGCCCTTCTTCCTCGAGTGTTAGACATGATCAATCATAACAAAGAATAATCAGTAGGGGGAAAACTTACTCCAAATCTATAGCACGACTTAGAACATGAAGAAGAGAAACTTTTCCTAAAATATCTCATAGCCTCCTACGTACACAACACAACCATGAATAAGACTCTAATCAACACGGTGTGTTGGACTCTGAGGATCTATCAATCTAGTACTCTGATACCATCTTTGTCATGACCCAAGCCTAGGGCCCAGATGTAATCAGCAAATGGAGAACCTGAAGGAACCCCAAACAAGCCTCATAGCATATTATCATACATCCTTCGTCGCGGAAGCAAGATAGTTCGTCATAAGAAACATAAATAAGGGAAATTGGAGACTATGAGAGAGAGACTCGTATTTAAATAGCTTGAATAACATAAGTGAGTCAAAGGTCAAGTATAATACATATTTGTCCAACAACACCTCTAATATAGAACTTAGCGGGGGCTAAGACAAGTAATTGGGCTCACCCTCATAGTCAAAGTCTAACAAAAAGGAAAGATAATCTTCAATACATAGCATAAGACATAGATATTGACCTCGGATATGAGGACTCACCAACTAGCTTGAATTGAAGCAACTAGCCACGTGGAGGATGACGACGACCAAATCGAGCTCTGGTCCCTACATGGTAACATCATATAGGCATAGAGTATACGTTAGTAGGTTCGAATATACTAAGTATGTAGGATGAAATGCAATGGGAGATAAGAAATATAATTGAAATGCATAGACATAGGCAATGGATAGTATAATAACAATATGACATATACGAATGGTTCTTGAAGTAAGTCATGCTTATATAGAACATAGTATGTGAGTAGAAAAAGACCATCATTTGGCTAATGGGCTTGCCACCTCTCATCCTAGGTGATTGAGGTATCAACCTCTCAATTTGGTTATTAACATACACCACCCACCTCTAAGGCAATTGAGGTATCAACCCCATAATTTGGTTAATGAGGCATCAACCCCTCAATTTGGTTAATGAGGTATCAACCCCTCAATTTAGTTAATGAACATCATCCCTTTTATCATAGTGGTCAAGGCGTGGTACCCCCTCATCAAGGCATGGTCATCTTAGAATA
>JAOTQR010000011.1:12041538-12065702 GCA_025774065.1 Solanum ossicruentum
AAAGCGAGGGTGAGAAGAGTAAAGCAATAAAATGATACTTTATAGCCTCCTGTAAAATCGAATAGTTATTGGTCATATAGGCTAAAGCGGGCGCCACTCAACAAGTGCATTTTGCTAAAGCGGGCGCCACTCAACAAGTGCATTTTTTAAGTCTGATGATGTTAATTCTCCTACTCCAGAGTCAGTCACGATTGTGAATGAGTTTCCTAAGGATATCCCTAGAGTCCCTCCTGATAAGGAGATTGACTTTGGGATTGATGTTCTTCCAGATACCCACCCTATCTTAATTCTACCTTATAGGATGACCCTCATTAAGTTGAAAGAGCAATTAAGAGATCTGTTAGAGAAGGGATTTATATGGTCTAGTATTTCTCCTTGGGGTTCCTTGGTCCTATTCGTGCGAAAGAATGATGAGTCTCTCAGAATGTGTATCGACTTTAGGCAACTGAACAAGGTCACAATAAAGAGTAAATATCCTCTCCCAAGGATAGATGATTTGTTTGCCCAACTTCATGGTGCCTTTTGTTTCTCAAAGATAGACCTTAGATCTGGCTACTATCAGTTGAAAGTGAGGGGGAGTGATATTCCGAATACAACCTTTAGGACTAGATATGGACATTTTGAGTTCTTGGTCATGTCCTTTAGGTTGACGAATGCACCTCCAGCCTTTCATGGACTTGATGAATAGGGTGTTCAGACGATACCTTGATAAGTTTGTGATCGTGTTCATCGATGACATTTTGGTGTATTTGAGGGATGCGGAGGAGCCTTCCAGTCACCTCAGAATTGTCCGTCAGACCATCAAGGACCATGAGTTATATGCAAAATTCTCTAAATGTGAGTTCTGGCTTAAGTTAGTGGCTTTTTAGGCTACATTGTTTCTGGTGATGCTATTTAAGTAAATGTGTAAACGATGAAGGCGGTTAAAAACTGGCATAGTCCGACCTTTGAAACTGACAAGAGGAGTTTCTTGGGGTTGGCAGGCTACTACCGCAAATTTGTTGATAGGTTTTCTTCCCTATCCGCACCATTGACTAAATTGACGCAGAAAAAGTTCATGTTTCATTGGTCCGGAAAATATGATAAAGTCCTGGAATTGAAGATGAGACTGACTACTACACCAGTTCTAACCTTGCTTTTTAGGACAGAGGAGTTAGTGATCTATTGTGATGCGTCAAGCGTGGTATTGGGTTGTGTGGAGATGCAAAGAGGGAAGGCGATAGCCTATGCTTCTAGACATCTTAAGAACTATGAGAGGAACTATGCAATCCATGATCTTGAGTTGGTAATTGTGGTTTTTGAACTTCAAAGCTGGCACCACTACTTATATAGAGTGAATGTGGATGTGTTCACTGACCATAAGAACTTGCAGCATGCCTTCTGCTAGAAAGAGCTTATCCTATGACAGAGGAGATGATTGGAATTTCTCAAGGATTATGACATGAGCATTCTTGACAACCTAGGTAAAGCTAACATTATTACTGATGCTCTTAGCAGATTGTTAATGTATAGCACAACACATGTTAAGGAAGGATAGAATGATTGGATCGATTGGGAGTTCAACTTGAAGAGAATGATAAGGGAAGAGTTAATGTTCAAAACGGGATTGCTTCATCTTTGGTGGTAGAGGTGAAAAAAATTCAAGACCAAGATCCTGTCATACTTTAATTAAAGGAGGATATCCAAAAACAAAAAGTGGTGGTCTTCTTCAAAGGGGGAGATAGAGTGTTGAGGTACCAGAGTAGACTATGTGTTCCAAATGTTGATGGTGTTCGAGATAGAATCATTGCTGAAGCCCATAGCTCTAGATATTCCATTCATCCTGGCTCTACCAAGATGTACCATGACTTGAAGGAAGTCTATTGGTAGAGTGGAATGAAGAGGGATATTGCTATGTTTGTTTCCAAGTGCCTGAATTGCCAACAAGTTAAAGTTGAGCATCAAAGGCCTTGTAGATTGGCACAAAACTTTGAGATTCCTAAATGAAAGTGGGAGATGATCAATATGGACTTCATCACCGATTTATCGAGGTATCGAAGGCAACATGATTCAATATGAGTGATCGTGGATAGGATTACTAAATGGGCTCACTTCTTAGTAGTGAAGACAATTAATGCTGCATAGGAGTATGCCAAGTTGTACATCCAGGAGATTGTGAGGTTGCATGGAGTTCCCTTGTCCATTATCTCAGACAGAGGAGCTCAATTCACCTTCCAATTTTGGAGATCTTTCCATAAGTTATTGGGTACTAAAGTGAATCCGAGTACAACCTTTCATCCATATACAAATGGCCAGACAGAGCATACAATTCAAACACTAGAGGACATGTCGAGAGCTTATGTCCTTGACTTCAAATGAAATTGGGATTATCACTTTCCATTGATTGAATTTGCATATAATAATAGTTAGTATGCATACATTCAAATGTCTCCCTATGATGCTTTGAATGGGAGGAGGGGAAGATCACTAATTGGGTGGTTTGAGGTTGGAGAAGTCGAGTTTATTGGACTTGATCATGATTGAGAAGGTAAAGGTCATTAAAGAGAGGTTGAACACTACACAGAGTCACCAAAAATCTTATATCGATGTAAGGAGATGAGACTTAGAGTTTGAGGTAAATGATTAGGTGTACTTGAAAATAGTGTAATGATATTTGGAAGAAGGGAAAATTGAGTCCTCCCTATATTGGTCCCAATCAGATCATGTAGAGGATTGGGAAGGTTGCTTATGAGTTGGAGTTGCCTTCCAAGTTAGATGCAATTCATCCAGTATTCCACATCTCGATGTTGAAGAAGTGTTTGGGAGATCCTGCCTTTCTGATCCCTTTTGAGAGTATTGGAGCGATAGGATAGGTTGTACTATGAGGTGATTCTGGTCTAAATCCTTGATCATCAAGTTCGCAAGTTGAGAAACAAAGAGATCGCCTCAGTCAAAGTCTTGTAGAGAAATTAATTTGTTGAAGACACCATATAGGAGGCTAAGGAAGAGATGAGACCTAAATATCCGTATCAATTCATGCCTGCTTAGGAGAATCTTGAAGGTAATGTACTTACCCTTGACTAAATTGATGTTTGTATTCTTGAGTTGATATCTCTATTCTTGAGTCTGAGTAGAGTTTACTAAGGTTAATAAGGAGTCGAGAGTCTGAGTGGTTGAATGAGTATTTAGATGAGTCTTGAGTCTATTCGTGCCTTGATATCCATCTTTGCTCATCATTCAAGGAAAATGATTCCAAGGGAGAGATGATATGACGCTCAACAAAATTACCAAAATATCCCTAGAGGAGAGATATGTGCATAATGCGACTTCCCATGCTTCGATAGCAAATCTGTTGTCAGATATACAATCAATATGAAAAAATTGAGTGGGGAAGTGGTTTCGGTTGAATTTTAGAGGAACTGGATCAAAAGTTAATTTTTGATGCGAAAATGAAAACTAGTGAGGGTGTGCAACAGGTTTGCAACATGCACCTACCATGGACCAACACTTAATTTTGTTCAAAATATTTTCTACGAGATTAGAAAACTCATTCAGAGAATTTTTGGCAAAAAATACCCAAAGGTGAGCAAGTCCTTGACGCGGACCATATGTCCAGGGAAAAACTTTTTTTGGTTTTTTGTGAAGGATATTCTAGACCTTTTTCAACCCTTTCTAAACTCAACAAACGAGCAAAATGGGTCATTTTGAGCGTAAAAAGGGTTTTAAGAACCATTCTAAGTCCTTTCTATGCTCTTGAAAAAGACTAGGGCTAAAGAAAGGAGAAGAAGAGTGTAAAATTGAGAAGTTCCAGAAGAGTCCTTGAGATGAATTTTCAAAGTCTTCACACCAAGCATGTAAGGCCACACTAAAACATGTGATTGTTCTTCCATGTACCCCATAGATAGTAGTAGCAGAATTGAGAGTCCATGAGTCCACATATATGTTTTTGAAATATTTTCTTGATTATTTTCTCAAAATTTATATCTATTAAATATTTTTTCATATGTTGATGATGATCATAGACTTGTTTCTTGAATTGAATACTTTTAATGAGATATTATTCAAACCCTATATGTTTATTTGTGAAAGCATGCATGAATGATCCTAGGGATGTTGTTTAGAGCATTGGCTTGATTATGTTGATGGTAATCTTATGTAAGCATGAGGTTGAGTTACTTAAGCTTGACGATCATATGAGTCATCATAATTGATTTTTTGAGTCAGTCCAAATGACTTCTTCTAAAATTGATGATCCGAGTCTTTGAGTTCTTAAATTGAGAATTGAGCTAATTGAGATGAGTTAAAGTCCCTAAAATAGATACAGGACTTTAGAGTTTGAGATAATGAGATGATGAGAGTCTCCATGAAACTAAGTGAGTTGATGGGTGCCTCCATGAGGCTAATTGAGATGAGGAGGAGTCTTATGAGCATTGAGTCTTAGGAAGAGTATTGAGCACCAAAATGGGTATGACTGAGTCCCACTCACAGCCATTAACTACGTCGCAAAACATTGGATGAGGATTGGACCATTACATCACATGGTCCCCTCTTGAGGAAATGTCCTTGAAACAATAGAGGACTACAAAGGTTAGATCCCTTATGATCATATACGTTCCTCACCTGGAAAGTACAAAGTGGATGTGGCAATATTAGTAGGATTATTGTATAATCACTTGCTCATAAGTGATTGTTGTCGAATAAGAGAAACTCCCAGAAAGTTCCCGCCTTGAATACTCTGAATTGAGTTGAGTTGAGTTCCATTGAGTTGAGTTGAGTTGTTTGACATGTTTGGTTGAGGGTTCCCTTGTCGACTCTTTATTCTTTCTTTAGATAGACATTTGACATTCTAATTGAGTATTATTTTGAGTAGATGTTGTTCATATATTTTTCTACCTATTTCTGTTTCATTCAACTATTTTACATACAGCTACATTCCACGTACGAATGTCCCCTTTTAGATTGCATCATTTTATGTTGCAGAGGCAGGTGCTAGAGATCGTCAACAAGCACACTATTGAGGATTTGAGCATTTCAGTTGAGTTAATGAGCCTCCTTTACTTCAGACAATCATTGTATTTAATTTCATCTTGCGTACTAGTGGAGTATTAATGTTGAGACTTGTCCAGCTACCTTCTTTCAAACAAGCCTATTTTATCTGTATTGTCTGAGATTTAGATTTCCCACTCTTACCTTTAGTTTTCCACTGAGTTTTCTGAGTTATATATATTGAATGAATGGATGTGATGAGGCCAAATTGTTCACTTGGGGACTAGCAATAGTCTTTGAGTGTCGGCTAAGTCTAGGGTACCCTCCCAGGACATGGCAAACTTGGTATTAGAGCACAAAGTTCAAGTGTCCTAGAGTGTCTATGAAGCCATCTCTAGTAGAGGCCTTGTTATTGGTGTGGAGAGTTCCACATCCATAATAGGAAGGCTATAGGACATTAGGAATTGTATCACTTCTTTCATGTTCTAAATCGTGCAATAGAGTTATGATCTATGAAAAGTTTTTTTCTAATTCATGCTATACGCATTGCAGAGTTATGATCATGCCTCCAAAAAGAGTCGTTAGATGTCGAGGATGTCCCATAGGTAGAATGTTAACCCACCCGAGCCCCAAAGACTTGAGGAGCTAATGAATCAAGCTTTCCCTTTTGAGCAGCTCCCATAAGCTAAGATTTCCAATGTTGAGCTCCGCTAGGCTATTCAAACTCTAGCTCAGGCTGTCACAGCACCTGCTGTGAGACATGGAGCTGTTAGATAGGATGCATAGGATAAATCTAGAGTCCAAGAATTCTAGAGAATGAATCTGGCTGAGTTCATAGGGTCCGCATTCACTGAGGATCCTAGGAACTATGTGGAGGAGCTTCATAAAGTATTCTAGGTGATGCATGTGGCTGATGGTGACAGAGTTGAAATTGCTACCTACCAGCTCAAGGGTGTGTCCAGGTTATGTCTCAACCAATGGAAGCAAGGTAAAGGAGAGGAAGCCCCACTATTGACTGCAGTGTTCGAGGAATCATTCTTGGTGTGTTTCTTTCTAAGAGAATGAAGGGAGACAAAGGTGAGAGAGTTCTTGAATATGAAACAGGGCTGTATGACTATGCAAGAGTATGGCTTATGTTCACTTGGCTATCTCACTTTGCTCCGGACATGGTTGCTGACGTGAAGGAGAGAATGGGGATGTATGTTCATAGGATAAACTGAGGACAAAAGAAAGATGGGAGGGGAGCGATGCTTGTTAGTGATATGGACATTAGAATGAAGACTTATGTGCAACAAGATGATGATGAGAGACAGCATGACAGAGAAGAGTTCAGAAGTAAGATGGATAAGACATCCAACTATGAGGTGCAAAATAGAGGGGATGGAAACAGATTCCAGTTTGGGCCAGTACCATCATCTTCTAGTGCACCTATGCCCAGAACAAGGAATGATATCAACATGATGAAGTCCATGTATCTCAGTTGAAGGCTAGTGTGGGTCAAGGTTCATAGGGTAAGGCACCATGTGATAAGTGAGGAAGATTACACCTAGGTAAATGTCGTGCAGGGAGTGATGCATGCTTTTGGTGTGATCAAATGGGTCACTACCAGATAGAGTGCCCAAGGTGGACTGACTAGGCCTTATCTTCTACGCCAGCCCCACCAGCTAGTGGAACTCCAAAAGGTACTAAGTTAGGCGCAAGCAGTGCCACAAACTATTTGTATGCCATGGGTAGTCACCAAGATCAGGTGAAGTCCTCAGATGTTGTGTTGGGTATGATTTGTCTATACTCTTGATTGTTATGTCTTGATGGATCCTGGTGCCATATTGTCATTTGTAACTCCTTATGTGGCCTGTAGATTTGATAGAACCCTTGAGAGAATCTATTGAGCTTGTGTAGTGTCCATCTGTCATAAGGATACTCATATTGATTTCGGTGAGTTAGAGATGATTTATCTTGATGTAATCCTTCGCATAAATTGGCTACACACCAGTTATGCCTCCATTAATTATAGATCCCGAATCGTTAAGTTCCAATTCCCAAAAGAACCAGTTCTAGAGTGGAGGGGTGATTCTATTGCACCTAAGGGAATGTTTATCTCCTACCTTAGGGAAAGAAAACTAATTTCCAAAGGTCTTACCTATCACCTCATGCAAGTTAAGTCTGATGATGTTGAGTCTCCTACTCATAAGTCAGTCCCGACTGTGAATGAGTTTCCAGAGGATATGCCTGGAGTCCCTCCTGATATGGATATTAACTTTGGGATTGATGTTCTTCCTGATACTCAGCCTATCTGAATACCACCTTATAGGATCACCCCCGCTAAGTTGAAAGAATCATTGAGAGATTTGTTAGAGAAGTGCTTTATAAGACTGAGTGTTTCTCCTTGGGCTTCCCCTGTCTTATTCATGTGAAAGAAAGATGGTTCTCTCAAAATGTCTATCGACTATAAGCAACTGAATAAGATCATAATAAAGAATAAATATCCTCTCCGACAGATAGGTGATCTGTTTGACTATCTTCACGGTGCCTCTTATTTCTCAAAGATATACCTCAAATCTAACTACTATCAGTTGAAAATGAGGTGGTGTGATATTCCAAAGTTAGCCTTTAGGACTAGATATGTCCATATAGAATTCTTGGTCATGTCCTTTGGGTTGACGAATGCACCTACAGCCTTCATGGACTTGAAGAATAGGGTGTTCTGACTATACCTTGATATGTTTATGATCATGTTCATTGACGACATTTTGGTGTATTCGAGAGATGAGGAGGAGCATGCCAATCACCTCAGTGTTGTCCTTTAGGCCCTCAAGGACCATGAGTTATATGAAAAATTTTCTAAATGGTTGTTCTAGCTTAAGTCAATGGCTTTTCTAGGCCATATTTTTTCTGGTGATGGTAATCAAGTAGATGCCCAAAATATTGAGGTGGTTAAGAGCTGGCCCAGACCGATCTCTCCAACTGACATAAGGTTTTTCTTGGGGTTGGAAGGCTACTACTGCAAATCTATTAATGGATTTTCATCCCTATCTACACTATTGACTAAACTGGCTCAGAAAAATGTCAAGTTTCAGTGGTCCAGCGAATGTGAGAAATGTTTCCAATAGTTTTCCTAATCGTCAATACCTTGGTCGGGATCGTGAACATTCAAAATGAAAGGAAGTAGACAATAAGTGCAAATACCGAATCAAAAAAATGCACAAAGTCTAGGTTATTTAAGTCAACTCCTCATCGTTCCCATAATCCCAAGTTGTGGGTGCTTAGCTACTCATGGCTAAGGCAAAATCACTAATAATGAATATACAAGACATGGTTGAGAGATTACCCAAGAATAAGAAAGAATAACACCACTTTGATATTGAAACCATAAGCTTGTATTAATGAAAGTTGAGCACAATGTCATTTGCAATTGCCCAAAATGGGTCTTCAACATGAAAAGATAAAATCTACACTAAACCCTAGAAAAGTTCTCTAAGAATATTCGAAGTGTCTTCCAAATATGTGGAATGCCAAATCTCTCTTTTCAAAAACCCTAACATTAACTATTTATTCTATTTAAAAAAAGACCCTACAAATAAAATAAAAAATTATAGCTGGCAGTAGTTATGTCTCCCAGATATGACTCATAGGGTGACCTATGAATTGTAATCGGGCTTTCGTAGTTAGCACTTGGCATTTTGGACTTGACTACTACAATTCATTGCTATGAGTGATGGTGTGTTATATAGCGTCTTCTTCTAGTCCTAAGTTGTAGTTCTTGGTCCAAACTTTTGGCACACTGTTTCATGTTACGGGGCCCCCTCCTACATGTTGTAGTGAAAGTTACAACTCATAATCTGGCCTCATATAGCTGTCCTTCACTTTGGAAATTCCTAATTTTGGACATTATTTTTTGCTACGAGGGCACACTTTGACTCATAGCTTGGGCTACTACTCGTAGGGTGGCTCGTATGTCCTGAACTTCTCCAAAATATATAATTTTCTCCAAAAATCATGCCAACATGTACTTTCTGCAAGAACAACCCAAAAACACATAAAAACCATAAAAACTGACATTAAGAACTTGTAAAATACCATGTTTTTGGTATCAAATGTGTTGTATTTTTACAGGACATCAACTCCCTCAACTTAGCACTGTTTCTTGTCCTTAAGTGATGACTCGATGAAAATAGACAATAAGAATTACATAGAAACTATCCTAGCAGCATATACATCACTCATTTCCAACTCAGGTATCCAATTCTCATTTTCAAAACCATATTGAATAGCCACCAAATAAACAAAGATATGATGGTGCAACTTACAATCCAACTATGACAAGCAAAGGTGTATCAAAAATTCACAATCACTGAACAAGTCATATGCCAATCATGTCATACAAATGTCCTCACAAAAAATATGTCCCTCCATCTTTACTCAAAATGCATTCAAAGTTTAGGGACTGTGCAAGCATCTTCACTCTCACAAATAAAATTCATGTATGATAACCAAAACCATAGGCTTGAGCCTATACTCATACTCCAGACTATTGACTAGTTAAATTAGGGTTACTTTAGGACTTAATGGTCTTGTAACGTAGGCTCATAGGGCTTTGGTATGGCATTTTAGGCAAGTAGTGACTAAAAGCTATCCTTGAACCATGTTTTTTCAACACATTTACCTCCACAACTCCACCATTTTCATTATGCCCTCCCTTATTGTTCATTTCAAGCTTTTCTGGGTGCTTTCTTTTCCTTTTTTCAGTTGTACCTTATTTTCGAACTCATTTTACTATTCTTTTCAATTCAAGGCAACTTTTCTTTCTTTCTTTCTCACCAACCACACAATTTTTCTCTGCTTTCTTTCTTTCCTAACTAACCATCTCATTTTCATTACTTTACCACAACAAAGGCATCCCTTAACTCAGGCTTTTAGCCTGAGTGAAGTACACAATATCGATTCCCTAAACCAGGGCCACTTTTGGTAGCCACCCTCAACTTAGGCTTTTTACCTCAATCAAGGTTCACATGTTCAAGGATAGAACAGGGCCAATATCAAGGTATTTCACAAAACAAGGCTAGGCTAGCTAATTATTAAGAAAGAACAGGTATATGTAAAGCTCAAACACTTGGAACAAGGGTTAAACCACTACATTTGGTAGTAATTTAGGCAAAAGTAGACTAACTAAAAGAACAGTGGCCTATGATCCTCTGCTAATCAACAACATTTCTAATCCAATCTTAGAGTAACAAGGCAAGTTCTGAATCAGTATAAAATGCCTGAAAATGAGAAAACTAGCTCTCACACACATGACATTGCATACACAATCAACATAGACTCACAAGTCATGCTTCAAGAATCAACTTGCCTTCTCTTTGTCAGAACAAACATTGCCAAATCAATCATATGCAAGATTGCAATGGAACCAACAATCAAAAATTTTTTAGGGTACCCAATTTTCAAAAAAATCATAAAATTATTCAAGATTATGCACATGCCACAAGTAATAATATCTTTATATCTAGATATTATCTACACTACCTAAACATGTTGGT
Source organism: Solanum ossicruentum (assembly GCA_025774065.1). Classification (NCBI taxonomy): domain Eukaryota; kingdom Viridiplantae; phylum Streptophyta; class Magnoliopsida; order Solanales; family Solanaceae; genus Solanum; species Solanum ossicruentum. The sequence continues at coordinate 12,052,041 of JAOTQR010000011.1, forward strand.
TCAACAGAAAGTAAACTCATCCATAAGGACAAAGAAACACGACAAGAAAATCTTGGGATAAAAAATAAGAAAGTTATGGACTAAAAGCTACTTAGACTTCACCCTAGTCCATAAATTCCCACACCCCACCAAAAGATGATACTTTTTCCTCAAAGTAATATATATATAACAAAAAACAAAAATTTTAAACCAATCATCTACATAAGAAATAAAACTAAACATCAAAAAGAGAGCATAAAAAGTATCCAAAACATAGGAAAAACATTGTGTCTGAAATGGGAACAAAGTATCCAAAAATAATGAGTATGGGGGTCAAAAGTAGCAAACATAAGGTGCTCATGCACTGGCATACATCTGGTCCTGGAACTTTATATCCTCCTCGGTGGTCTGGGCTACAATTGTATCTGAGCTACCTGCTCCCTGTGCTATCTACTGCTCCCGATCCCTCTGTATCGCCTCCATAGCTAAGGATTCCTTCACCACCTCATCAGTAATCTTCTCTTCCAGCTCTGCCACCTCATCATCTATCTTGGGTGTCTTTTGGCTCATAGCTGCATCCTAACTCTAGAGGGGTCTCTTCACGTGGGCATGCGAGCGGTCATCAAATAGGTTAATTACATCATCACCCTCTGGTACCACCTCGAGGACTACTATCAGTGACACTAACATCTTTAATAGGTCAACCTTGAGCTTGGCCAGCTCATCCGTTACAGCAACCATGCCAGCAGGTCATGCACCTTTAAGTCTCCGCTGGACCCTATCTTCAAAGGCATTTATCCTAGCATCCACTATATCAACTCTCTGATAAACAACCTCCAGAGTATATGCCTTGGCCCTCTCCTCTGATTACTGAACCGTCTAACAAACCCAAGGTTTGATCTGTCTCATTGGTCTGCTTAGTTGGATCTCTGTCCTTGCTAACCTACGCACCAAAGACTGAAAAGCAAAAGCAGACATAAGAGGAGAGTCTGCAGAAGCAACCTGAGTATTAGAGGGTGCTAGTGCAAGTGTATCTGAGGATAGCATCGCCTCGGTATCAACAACTAGAGGTGGATTTGGAGTAGAACTAGTGGTAGCTAGAGTGGGCTCCTGGGTATATGGCTCTGGAGGGAATGAATCTGGAATAGGAGGAGAAGCTGCTTACTGTAGGGCCACTGGGTTTTCAACAGCCTTAATCAGGCTAGTATCCATAATGCGGATGACCTCTACATGTGGGTCCAGGTGGAAGGAGACACGTACCCGGCCTCATTACATAATCTTTGTATCAAGATGGGAAAAGGCAATGAGGTCTGGGAAAGAATCACTGACTCGTGGATCTGCTCCATAAAATCTCGAGCCCAATCTATATCATAGCCAACTAAGATACTGGCTAACATCACAACCCGCTCCACAGTGATCACATTATCTACAAATGTAGGCATTATGCGCTAACGGATAATAGACCACCAGAATTTAGCTGGGAAGGATAGGTGAAACTTCACTATTAGTGCGGCGTGGTTTGTGACCCACACAGGCTCATCACCACCTTTACAGATCTGGCTAGCTATCCACCTGAGGAGCTCAATTTTAAGAACCACATTATTCTCACTCACTGCCCGCCATATCTTCTCGATCTTATTATCATACTTGGCTGTGGAATGAGGCATCCTATAGTTTGGCCTAAACTGAACCCATCTAATATTCTCCTCTAAGATGTCAACCATCTAACCCCTGACTAGGACTTCTCGCAGTCTCCGCTGATCAATATGAGGGTGTTGCAAGGTGTTGATTGAGGTTTTACAATGGATTCTCTTTCATGATTTTATCTCACGGTTTTATATTACCATTTCACACCATCTAAGTGTTTGATGAAATGTCCGGATGTGGTTTTGTGAGTAGTTAAAAATCCAAAGTGTGAGATATAATATAAATGACTATATGATGATTAAATGATCTTATGTCTATGATATACTCTATATAAAGTGTTGCATTAGACCATACCTGATCCGGGGGGACAAGAGCCTAGGTAACCAACCATATTGGGGATTTATACTTATCAATCATGCGAGAGGTTTATACTACATCACCATTTTTGTAAGGTATGATTACCATCAACCATATGTGGGGTTTATATCACACAACCACCAAGGGTTTTATACCATGAATAGCTAGCTTGGTCTCTTCTACACATATGATATCCTATACGAGCATGAGTTACTTAAGCATGTTTTACTAAAGCATTTATCATACATGTCATATTGTATATTATGCCTATTCATTAATATTATGCATTTTGATTATGATACCTATCTATTGTTGCATTGGCAAACGACTTACTTAGTACATTCAAACATACTAATGCATGTTGTATTCCTACATGATGTCACCATGTAGGAACCGGTGCCTAAGTTATTCATCCTCCTCTACGCGGCTAGTTGAATGCTATTCAAGCTAGTTGGTTAGACCTCCACTTCGGGGACCTAGTCTACGTTTTTTCTATTATGTATGGAGACATTTATCTTTACTATTTTTTTTACTTTAAGGGTGAGCCTAGTTACTTTGTATTGGCCCCCGCTCTTACCTATGTATTAGAGGTGTTTTTTGGACATGATAAGTTACTATGATATGAGTTTAACTCTTGTCTTTTGACTATGATATTGTGCACGCTTTTCCCTTAGCGCCAATTTCCCTATTCATTTATCTTTGATGCTTGATTTATTGCTTTCGCGACCAGGGATGTGTAATGATTCTTTTGAGGCTTGGTAAGGGTCCCTTTGGGTTCCCCTTGCACTGTGTCATGTCTAGGATCTAGGCTTTGGTCGTGCCAAACTTGGTATTGGAGCACCAGGTTGATAGATCCTTAATGTCCAGTACACCACATCGATTAGGGTCCTATTCATAATTATGAAGCATGCCATTAGTATAAATAGGAGGCTATGAGATATTTTAGGAAATGTTTCATTTCTTCATGTTCAAACTCCTGCTAAGAGTTGTGGTAAGTTATTCCCCCCTAACGATTATTCTTTGCTATGCTAAATCATGCCAAACACTAGAGGAAGACGGGCCTAAACTCCCGAGGAGCAACCTACCAATGGTAAGCTCTGAGATTCTTTTACTATGCTTGCCCAAGTGGTGGCCAACTAAGTCCAACAAGGGGACCAAGCCCCTCATGCTACTAACCCAGGAGCTAGTGTAAGAGACTTCATGAGGATAAATTTTTTGGTTTTTCATAGGTCAAAGGTGGATTAATATCTACAATAGTTCATTGATGAGGTCTACAAAATATTGAGTATCATGGGTGTTGGGCCATATGAAAAGGCGAAGTTGGCAGCGTACTAAGTAAAATGGGTGGCCCAAATTTGGTATGAGCAATGGAAGGGTGAGAAGGGGGTTGGTAAGTGGTCCTTTAGGAGGAGTTCAAATTGGACTTCCTTAATCGGTTTTTCCCTCTTGAGCATAGGGAAGCAAACTTAGTAGAGCTTATGAACTTGAAACAAGGTGCTATGAGTGTGAGGGAGTATACCCTCAAATTTAATCAACTTTCAAAGTATGCTTCCCATTCGATGACCTATCCTAGATCTAGGATGAATAAGTTCGTGATGGGGGTCTCCGACTTGGTAAGTGAAGAATGCTAGTCTGTCATGATAATAGTGGCATGGACTTGTCTAAGTTGATGACCTATGCCAAGCAAATAAGGGAGGAGAAATTGAGGAAGAGAAGGGGGAATGAGGCCAAGAGGGCCCGATTTAAGGGTAAATTACAAAAGGGTGCAAAATTTAGTCAAGGCCAACGGCCTCCTCATGCTACTAATAGGGGGTTTGCCAATGACTTCCCTAGGCCTCAAGGTGTTGGTGGGATGGCTCCTATTGATGTGTGCCCTAAATGTGGAAGGATCCATGGAGGCCCATGTTTGAAGGGTTCTAGTGCATGCTATGAGTGTAGGGAGCTTGGTCACAAGAAGGTAGGTTGTCCAAGAAATCGTGGCAAGGTCCAGGGTGCTAATGCGGTCCCATTTGGGAGAGCTGGTCCTCAAGGTGGAGCTCCAAGGCATAATCGATTTTATGCTCTACATAGAAGGCAAAGGTTTGGTGAGGTCCCCAATATTGTTACCGGTATGTTGAAAATCTTTGACTTTGATTTGTTGGCTATGACTGATCCGGGTGTCGCTCTTTCCTTTGTTACCCCTCTTCTTACTAAAAGGTTTCATGTTTTCCCTGAGTCATTGCATTATTCATATGAGGTGTCTACTCCTATTGGTACCTCTATTGTTGCTAGGAAGGCTTATAGGAATTGTCCTATTTTCATTTTGCATAAGTTGTAACCTTGTGATCTTGTTGAATTAGACATGGTAGATTTTGATGTCATTCTTGGGATGGATTTGTAGTATGCCTACTATGTTTCTATTGATAGTAGAACTCATATGGTTAAGTTTCAATTTCCTAATGAACCCATCCTTGAGTGGGAAAGTCAAGATATGGTGGTCAAGGGTAGATTCATTTCATGCATTAAAGTCCATAAGTTGAATTCTCGTGGGTGTTTGCATCATCTTGTGAGGGTTAAAGATGTGGAGTCCAAAGTCCATACCATTGAGTCGATCCCTGTTGTAAATGATTTCTTGATGTCTTCCCAAATAACCTTCTCGGTGTCCCTCTCGAGAGGGAGATATATTTTGGCATAAATCTCCTTCTCGACAATAAACCTATCTCCATTCCCCTTATCATATGGCCCTGGCGGAGTTGAAGGCGTTAAAGGAGCAATTCAAAGATTTGTTGGAGAAAGGATTTACTAGACCTAGTCAATCACCTTGGGGTACTCTGGTGTTGTTTCTGAAAAAGAAGGATGAGTCACTTATAATGTGCATTGATTACTGGCAACTCAATAAGGTCACTATAAATAATAGATATCCTCTTCATAGAATTGATGACTTGTTTGAGCAATTGCAGGGGCTAATTTCTTCTCTAAGATTAATCTTTGCTCCGTATACAATCAAGTGATGATGAGGGAGTGTGATATTCCCAAGACGGCCTTCTGGACTAGATATAGGAATTATGAGTATGTTGTGATGTCATTTGGGTTGACTAATGCACCAATCATCTTCATGGACCAAATGAATAGAGTCTTCAAACCTTACCTTGATTCCTTTGTTGTGGTCTTCATTAATGATATTTTGCTCTACTTATATAGTAGTGAGGAACATATGGGTCATTTGAGGGTGGTGTTACAAGAATTGAGGGAGGAGAAATTGTATGTCAAATATGATAAGTGTGAGTTTTGGTTGAAGTAGGTTGATTCTTGGGTCATGTGGTGTCGAGGGATGGTATAAAAGTGGATCCTAAGAAAACCAATCTAATTAGGAATTGGCCTAGACCATTGACCCCATCGGATATTAGGAGCTTCTTGGGCCTTGCGGGTTACTATAGAAGGTTTGTGAATGGGTTCTCCTCCATTGCTTCTCCTATGACCAAATTGACTCAAAATAAGGTTAACTTTGTATGGACTGATGAGTGTGTGAGAAGCTTCCAAACATTGAAGTATAGGCTTTTTTCTACTCCTATATTGCCACTACTAGATGGTCTTGAGGGTTTTATTATGAATTGTGATGGATCTAGCGTTGGTTTGGGTTGTGTGCTAATGCAAAATGGTAAGGTCATAGCTTATGGTTCTAGAAAACCCAAGGTACATGAAAGGAGTTACCTTACCCATGATCTACAATTATCCACCATTGTTTTTGCATTAAAGATTTGGCATCGTTATTGTATGGGGTGCATGTGGATATCTTCACCGATCACAAGAGCCTTCTTTGGCTGATGAGCTGATAATAAAGTAAGATCTTTACTCCTCCTTACTTGAATTAAAGACCTTGGTGAATGAGGGCAAAGTAGTGGTTTTCTCCCAAGGGGGAGATGGTACCCTTAGGTACCAAGGTAGGTTATTTATGCCTTGTGGTGATGGTTTGAGGGAGAAAATGCTTGATGAGGCCCATCATTCTTCTTATTCAATCCACCCCCGTTCCACCAACATGTATAGAGACTTGAGGGTTGTGTATTAGTGGGGAGGCATGAAGAGAGGCGTTGCCAAATTCATTTTCGATTTCCATAGTTGTCAACAAGTCAAAGCCAAACATCAAAGGCCAGTTGGCCTAACCCAAGATATAGAGATTCCCACTTCGAAGTGGGAGGTGATTAATATGGATTTTGTGGTTGGGTTGTCCATGACTAGAAAAGGTTTTGATTCCATTTGGGTGGAGGTTGATAGGATGACGAAATAGGCTCACTTTTTCTACTGGTTAAGACCACATATGGGGCTGAAGAGTATGCAAGGTTGTACATCCATAGCTTAGTGAGGTTGGATGGGGTTCCTTTCTCCACCATATCGGATCGTGGTACACAATTCACTTCACACTTTTGGAGTTCTTTTCAAAGGGCTTTTGGTACCAAAGTTCACCTTTGTATGGCCTTCCACCCTCGAATGGATGATCAAGCCTAAAGAACTATTCAAACTATAGAGGATATCCTAGGGGCTTGTGTATTGGAGTTGAGGGCTAGTTAGGATGACCATCTTCCTTTAATTGAGTTTGCCTACGACAATAGCTATCACACTAGTATTAGTATGGCTCTATTTGAGGCTCTTTATAGGAGATAGTGTAGATTACCGATGGGTTGGTTTGAGGTTGGCGAGGTGGATTTACTAAGGCCGAATCTTATTATTAGGGCTCTTAAGAAGGTTAAGATGATTAGGGAAAGGTTGAGGATGTCCCAAAGTCGTCAAAAATCTTATGCCAATGTAAGAAGGAAAGACTTAGAATTCCAAGTGAGTGAGTGGTTCTATTTGAAGTTTTCTCCAATGAAATGTGTGGTCCATTTTCGTAAAAAGGGGAAGTTTAGCCAAGGTATGTTGGTCCTTATGAGGTGATAGAGAGGATTGGCAAGGTAACTTATGAGTTGAAGTTCCCTAATTAAATGAGTTTGGTTCAACCGATGTTCTATGTCTCACGTTGAGGAAATGTATTGGTGATCCTAATGTTATTGTGCCTGTTAATGTTTTGGGTGTTGTTGATGATAACTTGACTTACGAGGAGGTTCTGATTCAGATCTTTCATAGGCAAGTAAAGAGATTGTGGAATAAAGAGGTTGTATCCGTTAAGGTCCTTTGGAGGAACCAACAAGTTGGAAGTGTTACATGGTAGGCCAAAGTGAACATGCAAAAGCGATACGTTATCTCTTCCACTCCACTCAGGCCTGAGGTACTAATCCTAAGTCCTCAATATGATTCCATGTCTCATATTTCAGCCCCTAAGTGATTCATATGCATTCATGTTTATGTTGGCAAACATATAATGATTTTACCCTTATGTTGAGAATGTGAAAATTGTGTTTGACATGTTATGTTTCATTCTTATTGGGCTGATTTATTGATGATCACTCTTGTCTTGTATGTATCTTTTACATTTGGGGACTAGTGCTCCCAAGGTGGAAATATTATGACACCCTAAAAATCTATGCACATTAGTATCCATGTTTCAAGCCTCTTTTGTTTATGTTGAGACTGTATTAGGCTCCTGGGAGAATCCTAGTACCTAAACGAGTTCAAGACTTCCCTAAGATTGTGTTTTGGGTGATGGTTCATGTAAGAGTAAATTTTAAACAAGCCTAAGTTTTAGAACATTTTGAATTGGGTGCCCCACAACATGTCAACTAAAAGCCCTTTGAGTTAGCAGTCTAACGCACTTGGCTTCACCTCATTTAGAGTTCCGAGTCAAAAGTTATGGTCATTTTACTAAAGCCTTTCAGTGCAGAGTTGCACTACGAGTCCATTATTACGAGTCATAGTTCGTGGTACGACTCATAGGTCAGGCTCGTAGCAATTTCCCAAAAATTCCAAAATTGAGCCTAGGGGTCATGGGAAGGGTCCTACGCGTCATAGTGCTACCAACAGGTCGTAATAGGACCCGTAACAGCCATTAGACAACTTTTTAGGAAGGGATATTTTGGTCCTTTCCCACCCTTTCAAAGATCTAGATTGACGTGTTTATGCTCATTCAAGGTCCCAAATCCTTAAGTTCTTCATTGTATTTACAATACTCTCACAAACCCTTAGACTAATATTTCACTCTAAAATCAAGTGTCCAAATCACTTCCGGATCTTAAGGAATTCATCCAAGCTTCAAGTTCTCATCTCTATCTTCACCAAGAAATTCTCCAAAGCTAAGGTATTTAGGTTTTAGCCATTGGGTTCTTCCACCCATGGTGCTATAATATCCTTTTTACTTAATTTGCATGATTTAAAGTTTATTTTACAAATGGGTTTACTATTATGAACATGTCTATGAGATATGTTAAAGCTATGTAAAGTGGTGACTGTTTTGCTATGTTTTGAGCGAAAACTTTTTGGATCTATTATAAGATTTAATGAGGGGATTTAATATATATTGCTTGAGGGTGTTTCAAGGTATTGATTGATGGTTTTACAATGGATTTTCTTGCATGATTTTATATATATATTTCATTGTTTTATACTACCATTTCACACCCTCTATTTGTTTGATGAAATGTCCAGATGTAGTTTCTTGAGTAGTTGAAGGTCCAAAGCATGAGATATGATATGAATGACTATATGATGATGAAATTCATTTATGTTTATTATATACTCTACATAAAGTGTTGCATTAGACCATACACGATTTGTGGGGACAAGAGCCTGGGTAACCATGTTGGGGGTTTAAACTCATCAACCATGCGAGGGGTTTATACTTCGCCAACGTGTTGGTATGGTGTGATTATCATCAACAATGTTAGGGGTTTATACAACACAACCACCAAGGGTTTTATACCTTGAATAGCTAGCTTGGTCTTTTTTACACAGATGATATCCTATATTAGCATGAGTTACTTAAGCATGTTTTACTTAAGCATTGATCATACATGTCATATTGTATATTATGCCTATTGATTAATATTATGAATTTTGATTATGATTTCTATCGATGCATTGCATCCTATATACTTAGTATATTCAAAAGTACTAAACATACTCTATGCCTACAAGATGTCACCATGTAGGAACCAGTCCCTAAGTTGATCATCCTCCTCCATGTGGCTAGTTTGGTGCTATTCAAACTAATTGGTGAGTCTTCCACTTCAGGGACCTAGTCTACATTTTTTATATTATGTATTTAGATATTCATCTTTATTGTTTAATTTGACTATGAGGAATGAGCCCGGTTACTTTGTCTTGGCCCCCTCTCTTATCTATGTATTAGAGGTGTTTGTTGGACATGATATGTGTCTATCATATGAGTTTAACTCTTGCCTTTTGACCGTGATATTATGCAAGATTTTCCCTTAGCCCAGTTTCCCCATTCATTTATCTTTTATGCTTGATTTATTACTTCTGCAACAAAGGATGTGTAATGATGCTTTATGAGGCTTTCTTGTGGTCCCTTCGCATTCCCCTTGTGTCGTGTCACGTCTAGGTCCTAGGCTTGGATCGTGACAATTATGGGCCTCTGCCATGATTCTGTATGCAAGGACTTCTCCTTCGCCTAATTCATCTAATTGGACTCCATATCGTGTTAACTTGTAAACCACTTTAGCAAACTCTCTTTCTCCTCCTCCACATAGGTAGTGCTTCCTATAAATAACCTGCTAAGAGCATCAACAACCACGTTAGTGTAACCCTCGATAGAAATTACCAAAATACCCCTAGAACAGAGATGTGCACGTAATGCGTGTTCCCATGCTCAATTTGTGAATCCGAGATCGGATATGCAATCATCTTGAGAAACTGAGTGGAAAAATGGCCTTGACCATATTTTTGAGCAACCGAGTCAAAAAGATAATTTTTTGTAATAATTTGCAAACCAGTGAGGGTGCGCGATAGGTTCGCGACGCGTACCTATTGCGAACCAGTAATGGTGCGAGATAGGTTTGCGACGCGTACCCATTGCAGACCAACACTTACTTTTTATGCCAAACATTTTCTATGACATTTCAAAGGATTTTCAACAAAAAGTGCCAGAAAATATGCGATACGTATCTCTGACACTGCGTCCCAAAAATTGACTTTTTTGGAATTTCGTGAGGGGCATCCTAGACCTTTCCAAACCCCTCCTAGACATAATATATGACAAAAATAGGTCACTTCAAACTTAAAAAGGGTTTAAAACTCATGCTTAAGCCATTCTAAGTCTCTTAAAAAACCTAGGGCTAAAACAGAAGAGAGAAGAGCGAGGAGTTGAAGATTTCAAGACGGATTCATGCCAAATTGATCATCTACCTTCGTTCCAGGTATTTAAGGCTAAACTAAAACCATGGGATTGTTCTCCCATGTGTCCTATAGATGGTCTTAGGTGAGAGTTGAATTTTCTTGAGCCTACATGCATGAATCTTGATTATTTTCTTGAAAAATTATATTTCTTGTATTTATTTTCATATGTTGATGATCATCATAAACTTGCTTTCTTGAATTGAATATTTTCATGAGATATTGCATAAATCTAATGTGTTAACTTTTAAAAATATGCATGAAAGAAGATAGGGATTGAGTCTAGAGCTTTGATTGAGAGAGTTGATTGTGATTGTGATTGTGATGTGAGAATAATGATAAGTTGATAGAACTTGATAGCTCCTTGAGTATCCATAAATGAACTCTAACAATTTATCTGTTTGATTATTCCCTAATGATTGTTCTAAGTCTTGAGCTATTGATTTAGTTATTGATTGATGAGATGATTAGAATCTCTACGAGACTGATTGAAGGATTGTGCCTCTGTGAGGCTGATTGAGATAGTTTGATTGGATGGATGGTTTTATAAGAATTGAGTCTTGGGAGGAGTATTGAGAACCAAAATAGTAGGAGTTAAACCAACTCACACTTGTCAAACTACATAGCCGAGCATAGGTGAGGATCAAGGCCACCACATCTCCTTATGATGAGGTCCCATCTGATTAGAAGTCCCTAAAATCAATAGAGGACTTATAGATTTGTTATTTCCATTTGGAATTATCCTTATGGTTTCAATTGATTCTCTACCTAAAGTACAAAACGATTGTGGAAACATCAATGTGACTGTTATACAATCATTGGCTCATAAGTGATTGTTGTTGGATAAGAGAAACTCCCAGAAAGTTTCCAAACTGAGTAATCTGAAGTAAGATAAGATGAGACAAGATGAGATGAGATGAAATGAGATGTGATGAGATGAGTTGAGTTGAGTTCATTTGAGATGAGACCCTCTGAGTTGAGAGTTGATTGGTTAATGGGTCACTTGTCTACTCGTTATTTTTTATTCAGATAGACATTTAACATGTTGATTGATTTCTATATTAAGTTGATATTGTTTAATATTTTTCTACCTGTTTCGGTTTCACTCAGCTATTTTACATACTAGTACATTCCACGTACAGACGTCCTTCTCTGGGACTTAATTATTTCATGATGTAGATACAAGATCTAGAGATCAACAAGAGGTGCATCATTGAGGATTTGAGACGTTCAATTGATTGGTGAGCTTTCCTTACTTCGGAGAATTGAATTTTATTTATTTTATCTTGCTTAGGAGTCAGATTAATTAGCTTTATTTAAATTGAGGTAGCCATGGGTCTGTCATTGGCACCACTTGATAGGGATAGAGGCTTCATAGACTAGAGTCAGATGTTGATATTGAGACTTATGAGCTAGTTTCTTTCTACTAGACTTTCATTATATTAGTATTTTGACAATAGAAGATGAGATGTGCCCATTTATTCTCATTTGTATTCTGTTGATTAATAAAATTGTTCATTGAATGAATCTGATGAGGCCAAGTGGTTTACTTGGGGACTAGCAATAGTCTCTAGGTGTCGATTCATCTAGGGTACCCTCCTAGGGCGTGACAAACTTGGTATCAAAACGTGAGTTCAAGAGTCCTAGGGAGTCTATGAAGTTGTGTCTAGTAAAGTCCTCATTATTAGTTTGAAGAGCTCCACATCCATAATTTGGAGTCTATAGGATAGGGATAGTAATGTTCCAACTCTTATCGATGAGATTCCCTGCAATAAAGTAATCAGAATGGTAGATAAACTGCACTAGGCTTGAGAATGAAGCTGACTAGTCTGACAAGATGATTGACAAGAAAGAGTACACTATTACTCATATGAATTGTTCATTTGAGTTAGCTCTAGAGGTACCTAGACCCTCTTATTCAAAATTTGCTTCCAATGTTACCCAGGGGAGAGAAACTTATGTCTCTAAAAGAGTTTAATTCTAACACCTAAGAATGAGATGTGAGGTCTTAATCCTTAATAGAATTGAATCATCCTAAAGTTAGAAGGACGAGGATGGAAACAAAAGTATGAGATAGCAAGAGTGATGGTTGATTGAGGCTTGTAGTTAGAGTTATGTACCTATTAGGTAAGTAATGAGGTGATGAGTCGATTGCCATAAGATTGATGAAAGAGTAATATGTACCCCTTGATTTTTCATGATGACGTATAGAGAAAGAGTTATTGTTAGAGTGTGATAAAGCATGCTCTAAGTAGAAGGGAGTTTATGTCGAGGTTTTGTAGTATCCACACTATTGAGGGTGAAGTGTGGATGTTGAATAGGGGGAAAGAGTGATTTCAATTTGATATATCTAAATTAGGCCTATGATTTTTTTAAGTGAGAGTTCATGACACTTATCGAGTTATGAGCTTAGTCAGGTAAGGAGATATAATATATTTGTGAGTGGTACTGAGCTGTGAGGAGGGGAATGCATTGATTGAATACTCGCTATTAGATTTTAGTGGGCTTTTATACCCCACATTTTTACTTAGTAGTGGTGAGTTGGTGTGATATTAGAGAGGTGTGTGATAGATGCCCATGTTAGTGGTAAACACTAAGCTTGAATTTTGAGGAGTATAGTAGAAAGGGAGACAACATTGCATGAGTGACAGTCTTATTTGGAGATTTTCTCTAAGTGGTTTTCCCTAGTGTATGTTCGAGATGAAAATATTGATTTTGTGATGAAGTGATGCTATGGGTAGAATACAAGTTCCCCTTAGGTAAGACGAGCAAAACGAGGATAGCTCAATAGGCAAGAGACTTGAGATGTGTACCCATGATTGTGTAAAAATGTGTGAAGCTCTATGATATGACTACTATAAGAGTCTAGATAGTATATTTGAGTTGTCAATTTGGAGTGGGAATATGTAAGAATTCCTTGTCATCCCTAGCAACTAAGTTGATTCAGATGTATGGATAGATGATGATGAGTTTTTCCATATAGACTAAATCTTATATAAATGAGTTTATGAGAACACAGAAGTTGAGCATTAGCAGGAAAAAGAAGTGGTTAGATTGTAAAAATTGTAGAAAGTGCTTATGTACGCCATTAAGAGTAGCAAATATATAGAGAGATTTTCATAGAGACAAGAGGAAGCTGAGAGTGGTATCTTTAAAGAGAGTTCTTATTGCTAATTTATTTATGCGACTATATAACGACAGAAGAGTGTAATATGTCTATTCTTATGAATAGTGATTCCTCGACCATGTGGAGGTATATCCTTATAGCCTAGTAGAGAGAATTTATTAGTAAAACTTGAGAGATGACCTTTGAGCTAAGGTGGAGATAGTGATGTGATAGATCTGTAACACCCCACATTTTACATGTACTAATATTTGGTGAATGAATCATGATATGGTTTGGTCAAATTAGCATCAATT
>JAOTQR010000011.1:12065802-12083408 GCA_025774065.1 Solanum ossicruentum
TTCATCTCTATATTTCATGGTTTTATACTAGCATTACACACCCTCTAAGTGTTTAATAAAATGTCCGGATGTGGTTTCTTGAGGAGTTGAAGGTCCAAAGCATAAGAAATGATATGATTGACTATATGCTAATGAAATGAGCTTATGTATATGATATACTCTATATGAAGTGTTATATTAGACCATGCCTAATCGGGGGGAACTAAGAACCTAGATAACCTAGGTTTGTACTCATCAACCTAGGGAAGGGTTTGTACTTTTCCACCTAGTGATGGGGTGGCAGCATCACTAACCTAGATAGGGGTTTGTACTCATCAACCTAAGGAAGGGTTTGTACTTCTCCACCTAGGTGATGGGGCAGCATTATCACCAACCTTGTGAGGGGTATGTACTTCACCACCTACGTGATAGGGCGGCATCATCACTAACCTACCAAGGGGTTTGTACTTTGAAAACCTAGCTTGGCATCTTCTACACATATAATATTCTATATGAGCTTGAGTTACTTAAGCATGTTTTATTTATGCATTAATTATACATGTCATATTATTATATTATCCCTATTGCCTATTGTTATGCATTTTGATATGATGCCTAAATTCTTGTCGCATTGCATCCTACATCCTTAGTACATTCAAGCGCACTAACCCATACTCTATGCCTACATGATGCCACCATGTAGGAACCAGTGTCCAAGTTGATCATCCTCCTCCACATAGCTAGTTCAACACTACTCAAGCTAGTTAGTGAGTCCTCCACTTCGGAGACCTTAGTCTATGTTGATCTTACTACGTATTGAGACATTCTTCTTTATTATCTATTTTTAATTATGAGGGTGAGCCCGGTTACTTTTGCTTGGCCCCCGCTCTTATCTATTTACTAGAGGTGTTTCTAGACATGTTATGTATCTATGGTAAGAGCCTTGACTCTATTGTTCTTGATGTCTATGATATGAAAGTACTTTCCCTTAGCCCCGGTTGTCCCACTTTATTATCTCTTGATGATTGATTTATTGTTTTCGACACGAAGGATGTGTAATGATACTCTAAGAGGATTGCTTGGGGTCCATTCGGGTTCCCTTTACGTCATGTCATGCCTAGGCCCTAGGTTTGGATCGTGACAAACTTGGTATCAGAGCACTAGGTTGATAGATCCTCGAGTCCAACACACTGCGTCGATTAGAGTCCTTTTCATGGTTGTGACTCAAGTCATGAATATGAATAGAAAGCTATGAGATGTTTTAGGAAATGTTTTCCTTCTCCATATTCTAAGTCATGCTATAGAATTGTGGTAAGTTTTCCCCCTAATGATTGTTCTTTTCTATACTATATCATGCCAAATATTCAAGGATGAAGAGCCCAAACTCTCCGGGATCAACCTAACAATGGTGAGCTCCAGGATGCTCTCACTATACTTGCCCAAGTTGTAGCCAACCAAGTCAATCAAGAGACCCAAGCCCCTCATGCTACTACCCTGGGAGCTAGGGTAAGAGACTTCATGAGGATGAATCCTTCGGTATCATATGGGTCAAAAGTGGATGAAGATCAACAAGAGCTCATGATGAGGTTTACAAAGTCTTGAATATCATGGGTATCGGGCTGAATGAAAAATTGGAGTTGGCGACGTACCAACTCAAAGGGTTAGCCCAAATATAGTATGATCAATGGAAGGGTGAGAAGGGAATTGGTAATGTGGTGCTTTGGGAGGAGTTCAAATTGGCTTTCCTTGATCGGTTTTCCCTCTTGAGAGTACAGAAGCTAAGTTGGTAGGGTTCATGAACTTGAAACAGGGTGCTATGAGTGTGAGGGAGTATGCCCTCAAGTTTAATCAACTTTCAAAGTATGCTCCTCATTTGGTGGCTGATCTTAGATCGAGGATGAATAAGTTTGTGATAGTGGTCTCCAACTTGGTAAGTGAAGAATGCCGGTCTGCCATGCTAATTAGTGACATGGACTTGTCTCAGTTGATGACCCATGCCAAGCAAATGGAGGAGGAGAAATTGAGAAAGAAGGGGGCATGAGGCCAAAAGGGCCCATCTTGGGGGTAAGTTCTAAAGGCGTGTCTTTATCATCTTGTGAGGGTTAAAGATGTGGAGTTTAAAATCACTTCTATAGACTCGATTCCAATTGTAAATGAGTTTCTTGATATTTTCCCTAATAACCTTCCTAGTGTTCCTCCCAAAAGGGAAATAGATTTTGGTATAGACCTCCTCCTCGACACTCAACCTATCTCTATTCCTCCTTACCATATGGCCCCAGCCGAGTTGAAGGAGTTAAAAGAGCAATTGAAACATTTCTAGGAAAAGGGATTTATTAGATCTAGTCAATCACCTTGGGGTGTTCCGGTGTTATTTGTGAAGAAGAAGAAGGATGGGTCCCCTAGAATGTGTATTGACTACCGACAACACAATAGGGTCACCATCAAGATCAGGTATCCTCTTCCAAGGATTGATGACCTGTTTGACCAATTGCAAGGGGCTAGCTTCTTTTGTAAGTGTCGCGACCCAAGCCTAGGGCCTAGACATGACCGGCGAATAAGGAACCCGAAGGAACTCTAAACAAGTCTCATAGCATATCATCACATATCCTTGGTTGTTGAAGGAAGATAAATCAACATAAGAAACATAAACAAGGGAAATCGAGAGTAAGGGAGAGGGAGACTTATATTAAAATAGCTTGAATATCATAAGTGAGTAAAGCTCAAGCATAATACATATCTTGTCCAACAACACCTCTAACATAGAACTTTGCGAGGGCCAAGACAAGCAACCAGGCTCACCCACATAGTCAAAGTATACCAAAAAGAAAATATAGTCTTTAATACATAGCAAAAGAACATAAATATTGCCCTCGGACATGAGGACTCATCGACTAGCTTGAATGGATACCACTAGCCATGTAGAAGAGGAGGATGACCAAACAGAGCTCCAGTTCTTACATGGTAACATCATGTAGGCATAGAGTATGTGTTAGTACATTTGAATGTACTAAGTATATAGGATGCAATACAACAATAAATAGGCAACTTAGTTAAAATGCATAATCATACGCAATGGATAGCATACTAACAATATGACATATATGAGTGGTACTTGAAGTAAAATCATGCTTATATAGAACATAGTTCATAAGTAGAAAGAGGCCATCCTTTGGCTTATGGGCTTACCACCCCCCGCTCTAGGTGATTGAGGTATCAACAATAAATAGGCAACTTAGTTAAAATGCATAATAATACGTAATGGATAGCATAATAACAATATGACATATATGAATGGTAGTTGAAGTAAAATCATGCTTATATAGAACATAGTTCATAAGTAGAAAGAGACCATCCTTTGGCTTATGGGTTTACCACCCCCCGCTCTAGGTGATTGAGGTATCAACCCCTTAATTTGGTTATTAACATACACCACCACCCTCTAAGGTGATTGAGGTATGAACCCCACAATTTGGTTAATGAGGTATCAACCTCTCAATTTGGTTAATGAGGTAGCAACCCCTCAGCTTGGTTAATGAGGTATCGACCCCTCAATTTGGTTATGGCCAATTCAACATTACATAGAGAAATACCATATACATACTTTCCTTCTATCCTTATCATAACATCATATACTTACTCTTCTTTCATCATCATGCATACTTTTCATTAAATCAATACATATCCATCCTTCTTTCATCATCATAGAGTCATTCATAACATAAGACAAGCATTAGACCTTCAATTCCTCAAGAAACCCTAGCCGAATATTTTATCAAATACTTGGCATTTTATCAAATACTTGGCGGGTGTGTAGTGCTAGTGTAAAACCATACAATTCAAGAATGAAATCATGCAAGAAAATCCATTGTAAAATCATCAATCAACACCTTGCAACACCCTCAAGCAATATAAATCAAAATCCCTCATCAGATCCAACATTAGATCCAAGATTTAAAGCTCAAAACATGCTTAAACAATCATAGTTTCATAAAACCCAAATCATTATGTAGTAAATTTCTTAATATACAAAATCCATATGTAAAATTAACTTTAAATCATGTAATTTAAGTAGAAAAGAGGATTGGACACCATGGGTGAAAGGATCTAATGGTTGGGACCAGTGGTTGACTTGGGAGAATTTCTAGAAAAGGACTTTAATGTAGACTTGAAGCTTAAGTGAAATCCTTGATGAAATCCTTAAGATTGGTCTTGAGCTTTGGGACTTGAATTTAGGGTGAAATATGAGTTTAAGTGTTTGAGTGAATATTGGGGAATGTTTAGGATGATATAAGGGTGAAATAAGGCTAAGTATAGGTATTTTCAAGAATGGGAACCCTTAGGCCCAAGACTTAAAAGTTTTGGACCGAATTTAAGAGAAAATAGGACCAAAATGGACTTTTCACTATAATTACATTTTTTGCACAAACGAGTTCCACGAAAATAGGCATAACTCCTTCATCCGAGCTTGAAATGAGGTGAAACCAAGTGAATTGGAAAAATAATTCAAAGATGTTTAATTTGATAGGTTGTGGGCCACCCATTCCTTTGTGTTCTAAGAGATATTCCCCTTCAAAGTTGACCCCTCTAAATCATGTTTTTGCAATTTTCAGATTTTGATACGGTTGCTCTAAAATCCAGGTTAGGCCCATTTTCCACTAAATTTGACCCCCTAGAAATGAATATGAAGTCGGATTTTTGAAATAACGAATAAATTCTTTAGATATATGGAAATTATGATACGGGGCACTTCAAAGGAACATTTTCAGACACTTTTTGGGGTCGTTTCAATAAGATTGATCTTCGGTTCGGGTATCATCAAGTGAGGGTGAGGAGTGTGATATTCCTAAGATAGGCTTCCAGACTAGATATGAGCATTATGAGTTTGTTGTAATGACATTTGTGTTGACCAATGCACCAGCCATCTTCATGGACCTGATGAATAGGATCTTTAAATCTTACCTTAATTCCTTTGTTGTGATCTACATTGATTATATTTTGATCTATTCAAATAGTAGGGAGGAGCATATGGGGCATTTGAGGGTTGTGTTATAAAGATTAAGGGAGGAGAAATTGTATGCCAAATATGATAAGTGTGAATTTTAGTTGAAGGAGGTTACATTCTTGGGCCATGTGGTGGCGGGGGATGGTATAAAAGTGGATCCTAAGAAAATCGATGTGATTATAAATTGGCTTAGACCATTGACCCCATTAGATATTAGGAGCTTCTTGTGCCTAACAGGTTATTAAAGAAGGTTTTGTGAATGGATTTTCCTCCATTGCTTCCCCTATGAAAAAATTGACTCAAAAGAAGGTTAAGTTTGTGTGGACTGATGAATTTGAGATGAGCTTCCAAATATTGAAAGACAAGCTTGTGTCCATTCCTATATTGTCACTACCGAATGGGCTTGAGGGATTTCTGGTGTATTGTGATGCTTCCCGGGTTAGTTTGGGTTGATGCAAAATGGTAAGATCATAGCTTATGCTTCTAGATAATTCAAGGTACATGAAGGAACTAACCTACCCATGATATAGAGTTAGCCGCTGTTGTGTTTGCATTAAAGATTTTGCGTTAATACTTGTATGGGATGCATGTGGATGTGTTCACCGATCATAAAAGCCTTCAATATGTCTTCACTCAAAATGATCTTAACTTGAGGCAAAGGATATGGTTAGAACTTCTCAAGGACTATAATATGAGTGTGCACTATCATTGGGGTAAGGCAAATGTGGTGGCGGATGCTTTGAGTAGGGTGTCTATGGGTAGTCTAGCACATGTTGATGGTAGTGAAAGAGAGATGGCTAGGGAGGTGAATCAATTGGCTAGATTGGGTGTTAGGTTGGAAAAGGTTGGTCATGATGGTGTAATGGTTGTTGATGGGTCTAGATCTTCATTGGTTGATGAGGTGATAGCAAAACAAGATCTTGGCTCCTCCTTGCTTGAATTGAAGGCCTTGGTGAAAGAGGGAAAAGTAGAGGTTTTCTTCTAAGGGGAAGATGGTTCCCTTGGGTACCAAGGTAGGTTGTGTGTGCCTTCTGTTGATGGTTTGAGGGAGAAGATCCTTGATGAGGCCCATAATTCTTCTTACTCTATCTACCCCGATTCCACCAAAATGTATAGAGACTTGAGGGATGTGTATTGGTGGGGAGGCGTGAAAAGAGGCATTACTAAATTTGATTCTGATTGCCATAGTTGTCAACAAGTCAAAGTCAAACATCAAAGGTCGGGTGGCCTAACCCAAGACATAGAGATTCCTACTTGTAAGTAGGAGGTGATTAATATGAATTTTGTAGTTTGGTTTTCCAAAACTAGAAAAGGTTTTGATTTCCATTTGGGTGGTAGTTGATAGGATAATGAAATTGGCTCACTTTCTACAGGTTAAGACCACATATGGGGATGAAGATATGCAAGGTTGTACATCCATGAGTTAGTGAGGGTACATTGGGTTCCTTTATCCATTATATTGGATCGTGGTTTACAATTCACTTCACATTTTTGGAGGTCTTTTCAAAGGGGTCTTGACACAAAAGTTCACCTTAGTACGGCCTTTCACCCCCAAATGGATGGCCAAGCTGAAAGAACTATTCAAACACTTGAGGATATGCTAAGGGCTTGTGTATTGGAGTTGAGGAGTAGTTGGGATGACTGTCTTCCTTTGATTGAGTTTGCCTACAATAATAGCTACATTCTAGCATTGGTATGGCTCCTTTTAAGACTCTTTATGGGAGACGTTATAGATCACCGGTTGGTTGGTTTGAGATTGGAGAGGTGGCTTTAATGAGACCAGATCTGGATATGGAGGCTCTTGAGAAGGTTAGGATGATTAAGGAAAGGTTAAAGATAGCCCAAAGTGGTCAAAAATCCTATTCCGATGTGAGAAGAAAAGACCTTGAATTCAAAATGGGTGATTGGGTTTATTTGAAAGTTTCTACAATGAAAGATGTGGTCCATTTTGGTAAAAAGGGGAAGTTGAGTCCAAGATATGTTTGTCCTTATGAGGTCTTGAAGAGGGTTGGCAAGGTAGCTTATGAGTTGAAATTGCCTAGTGAAATAAATTTGGTTCATCTGGTGTTCTATGTCTCTATGTTGAGAAAATGTGTTGGTGATCCTAATGCTATTGTGCCTATTGATGTAGTGGATGTTGTGGAGGATAAATTGACTTATGAGGAGACTCAAGTTTGGATCTTAGATAGGCAAGTAAAGAAATTGAGGAACAAGGAGGTGGCATCCGTTAAGGTCCTATGGAGGAATCAACAAATCGAAAGTGCTACTTGGGAGGCCGAAGCGGACATGTAAAAGCAGTATCCTTATCTTTTCCACTCCACTCAAGCCTAAGATACTAATTCTAAGTCCCCTATGTGATTACAAGTCCTATGTTTCATGTCATTTCTATGCATTCATGTCTAAGTTGGCAAGTTATGATGATTCTTACACTCATGTTGAAGTTTTGAAAATGGTGTTTAAATGTAATGTTGCATTCTCATTAGGGCTGATTTTTTTATGATCACTCTTGTCTTATACGTCTCTTTCACACTCAGGTACGAATGTTCCCAAGGGGGAGATATTGAAATGACCCCAAAAAGTTCCCAAAAATATGCCTCAGAATGCTCAGAATTTTAAATTCCATATATCTCAAAATTCATGCGCGATATAAAAAATCCAACTTCATACTCTTGTTCAAGGGGTCAAAATTAGGGGGAGAAGGGTCTAACCCTGATTTTAGAGCAATTGAATCACAATATCAAGTTTCCAAATTTTAATTTCCAGAGACGATTCACAACAGCACCGCGATGCACAGCTATCGCGGACATGTGTAAATTTGACCTCATCGACAGGTCCACGACGTGGACCAGATGCAGACTGTGTAGCTTGTTGCCAGTAATTTCTATCTCGGTCCAAGACTTTTGGGTCTTGGGCTTAAGTGTTTACAACCATCTTTTTACTTATACTTAGCCAAATTTCACCCTTATATTATCCAAAACATTTACCAATACTCACTCAAACACTTAGTCATATTTTCACTACCAAATTCAAGTCCCAAACCCTCACCATAAGCTAATGTTTTTCTTCAAGGTTCTTCTTCAAGCTTCAAGTCTCCATCTCCAATCTTCACCAAGTTCATCTCCAATTTAAGTATGTGGGCTTCTTTCTCATGGGTTCCTTTCTCCTATGATACCCAAACCTCCTTCTATTTAAATTGCATTATTTAAAGTAGACTTACAAATGGATCTTGATTATTATGAAATTCACTGCACACTATGTTAAAGTTATGTGAAATTGTGACTGTTTTGCTATATTTTGAGCTATAAATCTTTGATCTATTTTAAGATTTGAGAAAAGGTTTTGATATATATTACTTGAGGGTGTTGCATGGTGTTGATTGATGGTTTTACAATGGATTTTCTTGCATGATTTCATCTCTATATTTCATGGTTTTATACTAGCATTACACACCCTCTAAGTGTTTGATAAAATGTCTAAATGTGGTTTCTTGAGGAGTTGAAGGTCCAAAGCATGAGAAATTATATGATTGACTATATGATGAGGAAATGAGCTTATATATATGATATACTCTATATAAAGGGTTGTATTAGACCATGTCCAATCCGGGGGAACTAAGAACCCGGATAACCTATATAGGGGTTTGTACTCATCAACCTAGGAAAGGGTTTGTACTTCTCCACCTAGTGATGGGGCAGCATTATCACTAACCTAGATAGGGGTTTGTACTCATCAACCTAAGGAAGGATTTGTACTTCTCCACCTAGGTGATGGGGTGGTATTATCACCAACCTAGTGAAGGGTTTGTACTTCACCACCTAAGTGATGGGGCGGCATCATCACCAACCTAGTGAGGGGTTTGTACTTTGAAAATCTAGCTAGTCTCTTCTACACATATGATATCCTATATGAGCATGAGTTACTTAAGCATGTTTTATTTTTGCATTAATCATACATGTCATATTCTTATATTATGTCTATTGCCTATTGTTATGCATTTTCATTATGATGCCTAATTCTTGTATCCTACATACTTATTACATTCAAACATATTAACGCATACTCTATGCCTATATGATGTCACCATGTAGGAATCGGTGCCCAAGTTAATCATCCTCCTCCACGTGGCTAGTTCGACACTACTCAAGCTAGTTGGTGAGTCCTCCACTTCGGGGACCTTAGTCTATGTTGTTTTTACTATGTATTGAGACATTCTTCTTTATTGTCTAATTTGACTATGAGGGTGAGCCCGGTTACTTTGTCTTGACCTCCGCTCTTATCTATGTATTAGAGGTATTTGTTGGACATGTTACGTATCTATGTTAAGAGCCTTGACTCTATTGTTGTTGATGTCTATGACATGAAAGTGATTTTCCTTAGCCCCGGTTATCCCACTTTATTATCTCTTGATGCTTAATTTATTGCTTCTGCGACCAAGGATATGTAATGATGCTATAAGAGGCTTGGTTGGGGTCCCTTCGGATTCCCCTTGCGTCGTGTCACGCCTAGGCCCTAGGTTTGGGTCGTGATACTAGTCTTTTAAAAAAATAAAATATTTAAAACAAGACTTGAAGTAAGAGGCATTTGTAATCATATAAAATTTATTAAAATATAAATTTTATAAAATGATTCAAATTATATTAAGTTCAAAATATATTAGTCCAAACAAATATTGTGGATTAATATAATTTGGTTGATTAATTAATTCCAATAAAACATAGATTTAATTAAAAGCTCAAATTCAATTATTTGGATTACAAAAGATGACCCACTTCATTGGACCCAATATCTCTTCATCCAAGAAGCTCACTTGAAACAAGGGAAAGGGATCTTTGTGCATTAAATACACTAGAAAAGTCAACCCATCAAAAAAAAATTTTTAAAAATAAAGTTCATAATGTCACGTGATCCAAGAAATAAGAAAATGTATAATTCCACGTTTATACACTAACAAATAATATGGCAATTATAATATTAAATTAATACTTCAAGCCTAGTCATTAAAAATAAAATAAAATATTTAAGACAAGACTTGGAGTAGGGGCATTTGTAATTATATAAAATTTATTATAATATAAATTTTATAAAATAATTCAAATTATATTAAATTTAAAATATATTAGTCCAAATAAATATTGTGGATTAATATAATTGGATTAATTAATTAATTTTAATAAAATATAAATTTAATTAAAAGCCCAAATTTAATTATTTGGGCCCAATATCCCTTCATCCAAGAAGCCTACTTGATGCCAAGTGTCAAATGACGTGGTACACCAAGTCAAACAAAAAAATCAATAGGATCATGCCATGTGACAAAATGACATGGCATTCCTGTCTAAATCAAAGGCTAATAAATATGTGTCACATGTGCAAGCGATGTATCTCAACCAATCAAATATCATCATGTCACTTAAAAGGAAACATATTCTTATCACTTCTTCTGTGTCATGTCACCTTAAATCTGATTGGCCAGAAGAAAGTTTGATTCCATCATAACTCAAGGAAACCTATTTTTATTGCTTTTTCTATGCCATGTCACCTTAAATCTGATTGACCGGAAAAAAGTCTGCTTATATCATGACTCCTCTATTCTACAACTATATAAAGATAGGGATGGCAATGGGTCAGGATGGTTGCGGGGCTGGTGCGGGTTAATATTTTTGCGAGGCGGAGCAGGTGCAGATTTTTTTTTTTAAAAAAAAAAAAGAGTACATGGGGCGGGGTGAGTGCGGGTTAGGATTTTTTAGTAGCACGTTTACTATTTTTAGTAAAGTTCTATTCTATTAGCAGTTTAATATTGTTTTGCAGAATAAATGTTTTTAGTATAGTTTTTATCTCCATTTATTTTGGAACTGGAAATGGCCAAATGATCCATTTATCTTCGTTTTTAGTATAGTTTTTTAGGAGCCTTGTTCACTGTTTTTAGTCTGCACGTTAATATTGTTTTTAGTAAAGTTCTATTCTATTAGCAGATGTTGAGTGAACATGTTCTAGAAGATTTTGCGGGACGGGCAAGGCAGGTTAATGCGGAGCGGGTAAAAAATAAAATATTATGTTATGCTGGACGAGTAAAATCCTTGCGGGTTTATGCAGATCTTGCCCTGCACCCGCCCCATTGTCATTCCTATATTAAAGGGGTCCTCATAATTTAGAATTCACATCAAAAATTCTAACAAGAAGCCAGAGAAAGCTTGTGAATCAAACGCGCAGATTTCTCTACAAGCAACAAGAATTCAAGAAATCAAGTATTCAAGTTTAAGAACGCATCAAGATCAAGACCATCGGATTCAAGAATAAGCTCAAAAGCCTTTGGATTCAAGTACAAATCAAGATCAAATTCAAGAACAAATTCATATCAAGTTCAAGTTCAAGATCATCAAATCCATATATCAATATCAAGACCACCGAATTCAAGATCAAGCTCAAAAGCCCTTGAATTCAAATACAAGTCAAGATCAAATCTATCAAGTTTTTCAAAATTCAAGAAGCAGCTAAAGAGCTTTTGAATTTATATTTGAAAAGACGAATCAGAGAATTCATAGAGATTATAGAACTCACTCCTTAAAATAAAATACAACAATTATTACAATATTTTTATTTCTTAATTATTATTTTCTAAGATGCGAATTTTATTGTCACACATGGGGCAAGAATGTTAAACAGGCTTCTGTTTTAATGTTCTTTTTTTTTTTTTTTTTTTGTTAAAAAGATGCATCATATGCACCTTAGTTTTTATGGCACCTTTTGATCAGAACAAAGTTTTAAAAAGATAAAAGGAAAAGAAAGGAAAAACTATGCTACGCTTACCAAATTGCTTTTATTAAAGTCATTTGTGCTTACTTTAAGTTAGATTTATCTACCATTCAACCCAAAAAGGTAAAATGGCAACAAATGTCCAATACTTAACATTCTTTTTCGAATGAACAAAAGGTGAGTATTTTGTATTATGTGATGTAACATCAACTAGATTAGATAAATCTAACGGGAACAAGTTCATCATTCCCGACCAAAATGCAATTCTGTCAACAAAATTTGATTCCATATCATGTTTGTTCGATATGACTTCTGACCACCTAAGCACAAACCATGAATATACAAGCAAAATAGAAATCAGCTGTTCGATAATCAGTCTTCCATCATTTCCGTTTCCTCAGCCATTATGATCTCCATGTCACGGATATCTCGCTTCAATACATTGCCAAGCCTAGCAATAGCCTCAGTTTGCTGTTGCAAAACCTATCCAAATGGAAGATTTACATACATTAGTATACACAACCATATGCAGCAGTGGACGTGCACTCGGAAGAAACAACTGGAAATTAGATGAATCTGCTAACATCACAAATTTCAAGGATGTTCTTCTATTACTATATTTTTGAGCCTCACTTATTCACTTCCCCATTAAATTCATCTAACTCGGACGAGACTGCGATAATTTGGACATATGCAGATAAGTAGCATCGGTGCTCCTATTAGGAGGTGCGAGAGGTTGGATTTAGAGGTTACGCGGAGTGATAGAAGTAGACCGAAAAAGTATTGAAGGGAGGTAATTAGACAGGATATGGCGCAACGTCATCTTACCGAGGACATTACCTCAGATAGAAAGAAGTGGAGGTCACGTATTAGGATAGATGGCTAATATGCTAGTAAGGATAGGATCATATCTGGTCTCGTGATATAGTAAGTTAGTAGGATTAATCGTGTATTTATACCTAGTGGTGTTGGGTTTTTGAGAGGAGTGTTCCCAGGAAATAGCTTCTTTACCTTGTGAGATAGTGGTAAGATCTGCGTACATTCTACCCTCTCCAGACCCTACTTGTGGGATTCCACTGGGTATGTTGTTGTTGTTATATCTGGTGTTGTTATTATTTGTCTTATATGTATTACTTTATTACATTTATATGTTATCTTGCGCTTTTCACTTTAAATCTAGTTACTTCTACTTTTGGGGCCTCATACTTTTGAGACCAGGGTTTTCCAGAAACAACCTCTCTATCTCTATGAGGTAGTGGTAAGATCCACATACATTTTCCAAACTCTATTTGTAGAATTTCACTGAGTATATTATTGTTTCCCTTTTCCCTCTTACCTATATTATAGTAATAATGCAACTTTCATTTTTTCTTACTTCCTTTTTACCTTCTACTTAACTTTGCCCATCTCTCTATTAAATTCCCAAATGGAAATGACATTTAAAGCAAAACAGGTTTACATCTTATCCAATGACAGGCCCTTAAAAAAAGAACATAAAATCTAGTTTAAGTAGTAAATTTTATGGGTGGTCATCCAGCTTTGTATTTTTTTCATTCCCAAAGGTCACTATTTTTTGTTTTATTACACAAAAATCATTTAATTTGTCTTATTTTTCACAAAAGTAACTTTGACAATTTGAATTCAAGAATTTATCAGAAATAACCTCTATCTTCTCAAGATAAAAATAAGATCTACATATATTTTATCTTTTCCATACCCCATACTGAGTTAGTTCATTAAGATCATCTTCAACCCAATATCAAATTTTACACCAAAATCTTATTTTGATGTAAAATTTGGTGTTTTGGAGCTCCAAACCAACACAAAGTCTACATTTTATTATGAGAGTAGTGTTACACAAAATTTGGTGTAACACTATTCATCACATCAATTCACTTTATTGAATATTCTAATATTATTTGTTATACAAAATTTTAATTAAATATTATAAATTGTATGTTTTGATAAAATCTTTTGTAATTAATTTTTATGTAATATTTTTATAATATTAATTTGAGATAAAACAGGTAGCTTTTTTATAAATTGATTTTTCTATATATTACTTTTTAAAAAAATCAAATTCATGTCGATTCTACTATTAATTGTAACTGGATATAACTACAAATAACCTTCATAAAAATTTAAAATGCAAACATATAAATTATTAGACAAATAAAACAATGTACTTAAAAAGAAAATCAAAATCTTTGCCATAAAACAAGAATCATGTCAAAGAGATGATGAACGTGCATTTGGAGTTTTGCAATCATCGCAGGACCATCACGTTTTTGGAGAAAACAAGTGCTACATGGTATAATAAATTCATGTATTATAATGCACAACATGATAATTGACAATGAGTTGATCTTAATGCACCAATTCAAAATGCGTTGGAAAGTCCAACTCCAACTATAGAAATGGCAATAGATAAAAATTATTGATTTCAACAATTTCTAACTCGACACAAGAAAATTAAGGACAAAGAAGCTCATTTTGAATTACGTTTGCATTAATAGAGCATTTATGGAAGCAATGCAGTGATCTTGTAAGTTCAATATTTATGTAGAATTTAAAATAAACATTTCAATTATGTAATGTTTATTTAATTGTATTTCATTAATGATTTCACTTTTATTTGTATTATCCATTATTATAAAGGACAAGGCCGGAGTATTAAAGCTCCCGTTATGTGCAAGGTCTAAGGAAGGACCCGACCACAAGGATCTATTGTACGCAGCCTTACATTATTATATATAATGTATAATATTTGCTAGCAATTTATATTATTTAAAAAATAATGATATAAAAGAATTTTATATCAAATGGCTATAAAAGAAATATGAATTATATACAGTGAATGTTCTATAACGAATTTGTTTTATGAAATCAGAAAATATAAATGAAATAAAAAGTAATAATATAATAATGAAGACAAAAAAATATGTAAAATTTAGAGCAGTGGGTTGGAGTCGATTAAATGCAATATATCCCAAATCCTGCTGCTCCTTAGAAAATTTGGAATTTAAAATCATGATCCCAAATCGCATATCCAAATATCTACTCAATGAAAACAAATGAGGCCTTTTACAACCTCAACTTACAGAAAGCCATAAGGAGCATCATTTAATTATTGTTGGTAAGAGAATGTAATGCTCATACCTCCTGCATTTCAGCAAGACTCTGCTCATGGATTTTAGTCGAACCAGGGAGATAAACAGAACCACTTCCAAGGCCCTTTTGAACACGACATATGGTGAGCAGATTCTGAACCCTCCCAGAAAGTTCTGCTCCAGAACCTTTCAACTGCAAGTTGTGTCTATTTGTCAGGAAGTCTAGACCATCATAAAGCACTCAATAAGTTAACAGACTAGGCTTCTAACCTGTCTCGTGATGACCGCTAACTTCTCCGCCAATTCAGCTTCTCCTTTAATCAAAGGCAATCGATAACCTTTACCTTCAAGTGCCTCTAGTATTCTCATCACCTGCAGTGAAGGCAAGCAAGAACCTAAGTAGAATAAGCATAATTGCTGAACCCTAATATGGGAAACAAGAGTCTTGCATAATTGTATAGCTGGAAGCAAAAACCTGGATAGCAGGGATCCACAAACACCAATGAAAAGGACACATCTCGCAAAATAGATGCTAAGCTTATTGGTTCAAGAAACTGACAATTACTAATTACACCAAAGGAGCAGGTTTGCAAGTGTCTACTAATAGAAAATTAAGATTATAAGGAAGGCCAGATAAAAGTCGCACCCTCAAAAGGCGTCTTTGAAGACCTTGCTCTTTGTGTCTCATTCTTTCAATCCAAGGGAGGGTATCAGCTTGGAAATGCCTTTGCAGCTGCATTTATTGAAGGTCAAGCCACCAAGAACATTGTAATGCACAGACACTAAAAGACACATTTGTGACAATAGGCAGGCACACAATTAGAGAGGAGAAAGGAGACAAACCATTTTCACATTGCTCTGTGTCATTTGCAGCCTCTCAGCATCTGAAACTATGACTTCATCTTGAAGCTACACAAATTCAATTGGGAAATATCAAATTACCAGGAACTATGCCTCACAACCTGGGGCCCAAAATTCAAGGGCAAAATCAAAACAAATGAATGGTCATGATAAAATGAGAAATTGTGGTGCAAAGGCATCTGCAATGATTGAAATGTCTTCTCACATACTGACTTAGCCTTCAAAAGCTGAGAACCAGAAAATCCAAATATTAACCACACTGACAAAACTTAAATAATTTAACTAGTTAATTATATAACAAACAGAATGTTTTATTAAAATGAGAAATTGTGGTGCAAAGGCATCTGCAATGATTGAAATGTCTTCTCACATACTGGCTTAGCCTTCAAAAACTGAGAACTAGAAAATCCAAATATTAACCACACTAACAAAACTTAAATAGTTTAACTAGTTAATTATATAACAAACAGAATGTTTTATTAAGTGGAGAAATGGACAAAATTGAACGAACTCCGTATATTACTTTTGAATAGCTCATACACTTAATTGAGGAAGGAACTTTTAGGCAGTATTCCAAGTACTCATTTCGAAGCATTAGAAGAGGCTCTAAGCTTCTAGGAACTGGATTCATGTTACACCCTCATTCACTATCCTATCAGTTCATTTACTTCTCTAGGTATAACATGGAGACTGAGTGCACTTCTTTTTAAGCTGCAACGTAAAGATACACATCAAGACATACTGGTAAAGTTCAGAATGTGACCGATGCTACAATGGATTTAGTAGTAAGCCAGAGAGCTCAAGCATCAGCAAAGTTTAATTGGACAATTTAAAAGTATAACCATATCAATAACAATAACACAGCAACAGGAAAAAGGGAGCCCACATAGATTCTTAAATCAATTTAAGAGAAGGAAATTTTCAGTTGCAAGTCCTTGAGAGCCCCACTGCAATAGAGCAGCTTGGTATCCTACAACCATTTAGAGGAAGAGACTTGTGAACAATCTGATGGATCCTTCCTACAGGAGATAACCAAGAGAACAGATGGCCAGTCCCCAAATCACTTGCTATGAGAGGTATAGAAGCTAACAGAGGACACTATAAAACAGGAAGGTCTTTCAAAATAGGATTGCTCACTGAGGTTATGATACAAGCTTTTTAACAAATTGCAGCACTATTTCTTGGCTGTGGAGAATGGGTACAAAAAAGGACCTTTGAAGGTATCTTGCTTCTCTTAGTTGATGGCTAAGGAAGCATGTCTCACTCAATCTAATATTCAAAAAAGAGAAATGCAACTTTGTGGCAGATGTCTCCAATGTAAAAAGAACTCTGAAGAGGCATGTCAATTAATTTTTATTAAATTGTTAGAAGATGTATGTCAACTATTTTTCCACTGCAAGGTCACTAACTAGATTTGGCGCATGCTTGTTGCAATTTTCGACATGAAATGGACAATGCCCCCACTCTGTTTTAGAACTTTTGCATAGTTGGAAAGGAGTCTATCTAAACGAGAAGGGATACAAGATTCGGGACACCACACCTTTGGTCATTTGGTGGACAATTTGGACAAAAAGACAACAACAACATACTCAGTGAAATCCCACAAGTGAATATTGTCAATATATTATTCTTTCCAGTAGGAGTTGGTAGAAATTAGCTACAATTAGTCTAGAAACTGTGTAATTAGTCTAAAATAGTTGTTGTAACAGGTCTAAGAATACGGATGCCATCTGTAATTACAGATTGTATACAGTTGTACATGGCTGACCATTTAACCTAATTACTTGTATAAATAGATGAAGAAAATATATGAAAGATATATTCTTCAGCATAAAAGAAAAACATTTTCAGAAATTCTCTTTAATTTGTCATGGTATCAGAGCTGGAATTCTGAGATCTTA
>JAOTQR010000011.1:12083508-12097555 GCA_025774065.1 Solanum ossicruentum
GGCTGCCATCTGTAATTACAGATTGTATACAGTTGTACATGGCTGACCATTTAACCTAATTACTTGTATAAATAGATGGAAGAAATATATGAAAGATATATTCTTCAGCATAAAAGAAAAACATTTTCAAAAATTCTCTTTAATTTGTCAAATATAAGGGTACAGTGTACGCAGACCTTACCATTACCTCATTGAAATAGAGAGGTTGTTTCCGAATGACCCTCAACTCAAATGTATCACCCCAAGTAAAAGAAGAAAAAAATAGACATACAACAGCAACTAAAACGAAGAGTTGTAAGGAAAGGATAGAAGCTGCTCAAACGAATGTGAGAGGGCCTACGGCTAAGGAAGTTGAATTGCTTGAAAGTGGCCACTGCCCCTTTTGCCCCCATTCTTGAGATAAGACCTACGGGCGGCAAGGAGGCATAAAGAAAGATGGATTTCAGGTCGAGAAGACAGCGCCATGTTAATGCGATCCGGTGATTCATCTGCTTCCACGCCCCTGCTCTTTGACTTTCCACAGAGAAATGAGAGTAGATCCATTGGGGACAGGTGCACGAACGACGGCAAGAAAGACAAGTATAATAATTGAATCCAAGAGTCCGGAAGTTTCTAGGACAAGCAACTTAAGTAGTTCCGGTGATAATATATTTTCGAAGAAGATCACTCACTCGGGTTAAGATATGATGTCAATTCTACAATAAAAGTAGCAAAATAATTGAAGAGTAATAACAACACAACTACAATGGCTCAGCAAATCCTATGAGAAGAAGCTTAATTTTGCAAAGCAAAAGGAGGAATACCTAGCCTCAAACTCAGATGTATTTTTCTCCAGCTTTTTTGTGCCATTTGGTTTACACAAAATATGTAGATTCCATGTCAGATATGAATGAGTTGCTGCAAATTATGTCATTTACACACAAAAACTTAGGGCTGTCTATTCCATTTATAGTACCCAAAAAAGAAGAAAAAAAGGTAGAGAAGGGGAAAAGGTAACCTCACTATTGCAGAAGGATGCTTAATTGATAATCTCTGGAATTATTTACAAATGTTGCCTCATAGATCAGTTCCGTAACTTACAAACTTCGCCTCACAGATCAGTTCCTTAACTTACAAACTTTGCCTCACAGATCAGTCCTGTATTTTTAATGAAATATTTTAAACCAATAAGAAATTTTAAACCTAAGGCTTGATTGTTTGAAAAATAGAACATATTTTCAGGTTTCTCTCTGTTTCCAGAAATCAGTGCAACCAGCCAAAAGATGTTTTCTCCAAAAAGGTCCTTGGACTATAAAAAATTGCATGTTTCTTTCCTTCCTCTAAACAAATATGGTTTTCCTTTAATTTTGTCCATTTGACTACTCATAAATACATTTTTACTAGAAAATAAACATCTTCAGACAGTTTTAATCTAAAAAGTTTCACTCATATGAAAGTATTTAGAATTGTCTTAGCTGAGCTATATCTTCCAACACATGACTGCTTTGAGTGCTTTCCGATCAACTCTATAAGCATGTTGTTTTCCAAAAACCAATTCCAAAACAAAACCAATTGTTTAAGGATCCAAACATATGCTGGCACAAATGGTGTAATGACCCTCTAGGTCATTTATGTGTTTCCGTGTGTATCTCATCGTTTGGAGCATTTCTTAGCAACCCCAAGACATTTGGGACTTGTTGGCACTGATGGTGCGATTGTCTAGTCGTTTGTTTGGAAAATATGAAGTTTTCCGTGTTGAAGGCCAATTACAACTGAAAAATAAACTTCCAGGTAAAGTCCTAGTAAACGGACTTGGAACGAAATTCTGACAGTTCCATCAACTCCGAAATGGCCAAATTAGGCTAGCAGCGTGGTTGACTCAAGACTCGAGGCTTACGGTGCGAGTTTAAACCAATTATGGCAAATTCAATTCAGAACCAGGCTAAAAGTTGACTTTAGTCAATAACCTTGGAAAACATGCCCGAATGGGATTCTGATAGCACAATCAGCTTCGGAACATCGAGTTTCGTCTAGAACAAAACTTCGTTTGGTACCAGGGATTTCCGAATGTGATTTGACCACTTCGATTCTTTTCGTTAAAAGTTGGATATGAGTGGGACCCACATCGGATCATAATGACCTCTGGTGGGAATTTTGTCTGCACCATTAGATCCAGAACGTCAAAATTAGTGGGATTCCATAGTTCGTTTGCGAAAATTGAATTCCAAATGAGCCGAAAACATCGAAAAAAGGGTTGGATGGTTGCTAAAGTGAGAGGTGACATGGCTGAACCACATCATGCCACGTGGCTGGATGTGGTGATGCCGCATGGCAATGACGTGGTAGTGATATATATATAACTAGCTTATTCATATATATATGTGTGTGCGGGGCTTATTTTCCCGGAAGATTTATACATATATATTCCTTCTTTCCCTTCAACTTTAAGCCACGATTTTGCAACCAATTTTGATCTGATTGAACGATTCACAAGGCTAAATTGTTTAGAATTTTGAGGAGAACATCGTGGAGGTGTTGAAAATAAATTTTGGTTTGTCGTTCGAGGTAATTTTGCTATTTCCTGTGGATTTTTGTGTTGGATTGAATAGAAAACTTCAGAATGTGATAACTTTGTTGTTTGGCATCGGATTTCAGTGAAATTCTAGTCTAAATTAAAATGTTTTCGATGCGGACGTTGTGGTAACTCCGTATTCTCCAGATTTTGTTGTATTTTGAAGTAAATTGATGAAATAGCTGCTGCCATATTGGACTTGTTTATCGGAAATTTTGCAATGTGACTTCTTCATCATTTTAAGCCAAATTTCAATGAAATATTGGTCTAAATTAAAGGATTTTCCAGGCTTAACATCGTGGTATAGTTAGATTCTACTGATTTTACTATATTTTGGATAATCTTTATAAAGACATTGTTGGAAACATAAGTTTTTCGATAAGAAATGTTATTTAGTTTTGCGCTATTTTCCGTTGATCTGAGCCTCGTTTTGAGCTCAATTTCTGGCTATAGACTCAGGAGGCATAAAGATCATTTTGCGCTATTTTGGGAGTTCGGACGTAGTCCCTATTTTTCCCATTTTAGTCGCAATTAGTCTTTTCCCCATTTCTTGAGATTTTACCACCTAAAATGTCATGTTAACGTTGTGATTTATGTTTTGACAACTGAGCAGCATTTGGAGGCGATCCGAAAGGGGAAAGCTCCCGCGGACTAAGCCAAAGGACTTGAATTCACCTTCCAAGTAGGCTAGGCTTCTTCCTCTCCTAGACTGAGCTGAAATGTGTAACAGTTGCCTGAATATTGTTGGGAACTATTGAGTTAAAGGTTGTTTATGTTGGATTGGGGCGATAATACTTGTTTGAGCACATTAATGACCATTCTGCTGTAATAATTTGATTTAGTGTTGTTTGGCTATAAATGGATTTGTTAAAGGCAATAACTCTTGAAATGACTCTGTTACAGGCTAAACTTTGGCATTGAAACTGGTAACGACTAAGAAGTTTAGAAGGAGCACAACAAAGGCTAAATGAGTAATTGCACTATTAGACTGGCACGTATTACTATTTGAATACCTGGTAAACCTGTTGGCCTGTCTAATACTAAGAAATATGTTGTATCCCGGGAACTTGGTTGTCTATTATACTTATGACCACTTGTTGAGATTCTGTGCGACATCCTGCTTGTGTGTTGTAGTCCTGGTTCTACAGGTTGACTTATTGGCCTTAGCCTAGGCTTAGGCTAGTGATGCCCTACACTTGCATTGTTCAAAGCCAGGAGTGTTACAGATATATACGATGTGACTTGAGAGTCATAGATCCTTGTAGACCAGCTTAGCAGACTTGACTCTGATTGAATAAAGTCTCAGTAGAGTGTTCTTGAGGCAAAGGCTCAATTGATTGTTCCTGGGTTAGAGGTTCAGTTGATTGTTCCTAAGTTGGAGGCTCAGTTGATTGTCAGACCACTTGGCCCTGGCTGACTTCCCCGACCCGAGGCCAATTCCGGAAGATGTCTGGTAATGGCTAGTATAATTTGGGGGTTAGAGGCTCGATACGACTTTGGGGTTACATTACTTTCGAGATCTCATAAAGTTCATTGCCAATAAACCTATATACCCTAATTTTGTGCGTAGGCATACCTTTTGGACTTATGGGGCCCAATTGGTGTACAAGCATAGACATTAGAGCCTTACACCTACGTACATTTCTATACCTTTACCTCGTCCTGGTTGCGTCCGTGGTACAGACTATGTAACCCGATTTGGCAATTGCATTACTTGACAATTATCACTTGGCTTTTGGTTTGGTGGACAGTGGTTACAGAACGTAGTCTTGTTATTCTTACAGGCTACAACATTTACTATATTTCACCCAGTCGACCAATGATGCCTAATGGGTATCTCATATTGGTGCTCACCCCTACTTCTTTGCATCTGTCCATGGTGCAGGTCCGAGCACGAGCCATTGTCGTCGGCATCGACCTATTGTTGTCATTCGAGGAGACTTCTGATGAGAATCAGCCGGCTTTTGGGATCTTATGTAGTCTCCTTTTGTCTAGTTGGTTGTCTCTATATTCGGACGCTAGCCTATGTATATAGTTTTAGCTTGTATTTGTATTTGTATTATTTAAGGTCTGTATATTTTTATGTTGGTCTATAGTAACTTTGCACAGCTGACTTCCAGATTCTGGGATAGGCGATCTTTGGCTTGTATTGTTGTTGTTTAGCCATAGTACATAGTTTGCTAGACAGGTTACCTTGGTTATTGGGTTGGCTTGCCTGTAGGCAGGATGATATATCAGGCTCCATCTTGACTTGTAGTGTCGAGTCGTGACAGATGGGTTGTTCCAAGTGGCATGCGGAGATCCAATCAATAGTAGGAAAAGATTATGGAATAGCTATAAACCTACAGAAGGTTCACGCAGTGGTAGAACATCCTCTACCTAGGATGCATTTGGTGTCCATAAAAGTGTTTCTGTAATTTTCCAGTTAGTTAAGGTATAAAAGTATGTGAATACAGTAATTTCACAAGCTGTAAGATACACATATAACAAAACAAACCTAGTGAAATCCCACAAAGTGGAGTCTAGGGAGGGTAGAGAGTATGTAGACCATACCACTACCTCTCCGAGGTAGAGAGGCCGTTTCCAAAAGACCCTCAAACCAAGCAAATCAAAGCAATAATCAAAAGAGGAAAACACAATATCAAACAAGAATTGGGATTTATAAAAGAAACCAACTTCAGTACATGAGGGGAGGAAGCTATTTTTTTCCTATTTTGGTGATAATAATTTTTCCTAAGAAAAAAATTTTCCAGTTTATGCAGTACAGAAACTATGAAACATTCTCCTCAAGAAATATTTCACAAGAAATTGTTTTCTATCATACCAAAGACATCCTTAAGTGATTAATTTCAAGGTACCTTGAGCCGTTGGGAGAGATCCTTGAAGCCGTGAACAAGTTGAGGCCACAGGCGCTCACGGTCAGTACTCTCCATGCCTTCAAGCTTGGCCATTGCCTCTGCCCACATAATCTGGCAATTCAAACTAATTCAATGCACGTACATAATACTCTCAGCAAGAAAAAAGCAATATAAACCAGGATGACGGCACTGAAGTGAAAATTTTAACCATATTGAACTCACATCAGATACACCTGCAGGTTTTGTCCTATATTGAGGTTCCGTCACACTGGACAAAAGATGCTGCAAAACAACCATAAATGCAAATACATGAAAGAATTTAAGCGCCTCTATACACATCCAAAAGATGGAAGCGCCCCAACCATAATTTATCAACTGACATATCATAACAAAAAACAAGTTGAAAAATATCTTCACAAATGCTGGTGAACAGCTAGAATGAAAGAGATAAGTGATTCAGTGACTACTTCAAAAGTGACAATATATTATTGTATTACCTAAGTTTTTTCATTTGAGTCACTCATATATCCAAGATAAGCTAGGCTACTAGGAAAAAGATCAAACCTTGAAAGCATACTTAGGGTTACCAGGCTCCTCCTTGTACGCATCAACAATTGCCTGAAACAGATATGCACAGACAACTATAAGGAAACGAGTTTGTGCACAGACAACTGTAAAGAAACAAGTTTAAGTTGTAGTAGTCACTCCATAAATAAGCATTGATTGGTCACCTGAATAAAATGGTAAGTAACCTCCTATCCAAAGGAAAGACATTCTAACTAAATGAGCATTTCTGTTTTAAGAAGTACCGGACTACCAACCCTTGGATAGCCACCCTTAAGGACAGCTCCTTGGTGGTGGCTCCCCTATTCTTTCAAAAAAATTTATTCCCACGTCTTCTTTGCTATCAGGATTGAAATATTTTTTAAGACGATTTGAAGAAAAGGCCCACAGTTGCCTATTTTTATATTTAAATCAGGAGTTTAAGAGCTTCAGATAATATTTTATTTTTGGTGCCAGGTAGAGATTTGAGGATTTTATTTATTTCAGGAACATTAATGATTCTAACATCAACTGGTTTTTCTCAGTAATGTTATGAATAAGATAGAAAGGGTGTTCTTGCTTATTTGAAACCTTATGAGGCTTTCTTCACTCAGCAGGGGAAGTCTAATGTAGCTTGATTAACTAATAAAAGTGTTTTACACTGTTAGCAATTGTCCAACCCACCTTATGTCAAGGGAACTCAACTCTAGCTCCCTTCATCAGATATTTGTGTTATTTATAAAGGTAATTGAACTAAAGCCCACACATGTATATCCTATATTATTGGAACACTTGAAACAAGAAAAGCTTCTGTAAGAATGGTGAAGAGGGTACAAGGTTTGCATACTTTACTATCTCATTTTTTAAAATGAAACAACTTACCCAAAAACTCCCCCACCCACACCCAGTCTTCGGGGTCGGTCAGGTCGCCATGGCTTGTTCATTGAGCACATAATTTAAACCCAAAACAAATATACTTGGGATTGTGATGTGCAACATTTGAGAGTAAAGAAATTACTTGTATATCCCTATCAGCAAGAGAGAAAGGGAGTGGAGCCACGGGAGCCATCTGAGTAGTCAACTGAGCATTTGCAAATGGAAAGGCAGGACCTAAATTAGGTTGACCAAATGGACTGGATTGGAGCTGCGTAGCAGTACTCAAGGGTGTGGAAAAGCTGAATGGGGCCGAACTCTGAGGTGTTTGAAATAAGGAAGTTTGTTGCTGTGGCTGTGGCTGTGGCTGCGGCTGCGGCTGCGAATTCTGTGAAAATGGTGTCGAGAATAATGTCGACCCAAAACCAGTACCGAAAGATGAAGTTGAAGGCGTGCCGAATGCTGGGGTTGACGAGGGCGTGCCAAATGCTGGGGTTGAAGACGGCGTGCCGAATGCTGGGGTTGAAGACGGAGTGCCGAAGGCGGAGGAGGAGGCCTGAGTTCCAAACATTGTTGCAGTGGTGGAGACGCTGAGAAAGACCAAACCCTGGCTTAGCTTATGGAGTTGGTTTCATTTTGGAAAAATTGACAAAATATACACGACAATATTGTAGTCTATGTCAACTTTCAAAAACATTTATATAATTTGATTTTTTATTGCGTTTTCTATCATATTTTATATGGTATCTTTTTTCTTTTAGTCCATCTCAAAAAGAATATCATTTTACTTTAATTAGAAATAATTGACTGTTAAAATTTTCTTTTTATTCTTAATGAAATAAAATGATTCTCAGTCACACAAATATCTAAGAATAATTTTAGATCATAAATTTTAAAAGTCTTTCTTCTTTTCTTAAACAATGTGTCGAACTAAAGGGTCTCACATAAAATAAGACGGAGAGAGTACACTGTTATTATATTGTATTTTTGTTATTTTTTAATTTTATATTTGCTTTTTCTATTCTTCTCTCGTATGAAGTGCACAAAAATATATAATTGTTCTTTTCAAAAATAGGCTAATAATGATTTGACAGTGACAATACATTACCTCACTTTTGACTTTCCCTATTTTTTAAAAAAAAAAAACTTTTAATTTTGTGAACATCCTAATGTAAGAACAAACCCTCCATATTGTATACCCAAGTAACTTTTTTGTCTTCTTCGTCTCCTTTCTTTTAGAAATTTCTCTCTCCATTTTTGACTATTCTCTTTTTAATTATACTTGTAAATCGCTTTTCTTCTACACTCCATCACTGATTTTTCCACTTGAGAGATAAACTTCCTATTCGAAAAAGCTCTCGCTTAAATGCCGAGACTGTTTATTTGGATAGCACATCTTTGTGATGTTCAAGGACGATCTTTAATCTATTAACTCTTTCATTAGCTCGAAAAAAGCAGGTGGACAGTGATAAGGTGAATGTTATTGTTGTTGAGTTCTTAAACAAAAAGGATTTCATCGCGTGTCCTTCAAAATGTTTGAAGAGAAAAAGGAAAGAGAAGGTTGATTTACCGCATGATAGCGATTTTGAAGATGAAATGCAGACTTTGAAGAGATATCGTTTGAATGAGGAATCAAAATTCCAAAATGTTAAATGTAAGGTACCAATTTGTTGGTTCAAGTTGAGGAAATTGGATTCAGGTTGTTGATTTTTTTTTGTTTATTTTATGATAATGTGTTGATTCTACAATTTATTTTGTGGTATTTGATAATAGTATTCTTGCTATTATATGTAGTTTAAGTATTTTTATTTGTTAATGATCTTTTATTGAGTTCATTTCTAATCTAAATTATGTCACCAAATTTGTTTATCATTAAATTGGGTCTAAGCATTTTTTTTTTTTGCTTTTGTTCTTAATTTTTGTTAATAAGTTTGTTATTTAATTGGTGAATTTGTTAGTTAAATGTTCATAATAATCATATGGGTTAATATCTTTATATGCAGTTGGCATGATTGTTGGTTATTCCTTATTTTAATGATTTTTTATGTCATTTTTTAAATTTTAAAATTTGTATCTAGTATTTAGCTTGTTGAATTATTTTTTGGGTCTATTTTATGTTAATGTGTTAGTTCTATAATTTATTTTCTGGTATTTGATGATTTTTTTCGTCCTGATTATGCTAATAAGGTTGTTTTTGCATTTTTGGTGATATTGTTTGCTAACTCTTTCCATGGTAATGAATGTCATACTTTCAATATTTGAAAGTAGTATTTATTGGTGTTACATGTGATTTAAATATTTATATTTGTTAATGACCTTTTGTGGGGTTTGAGCACCATTTTTTGCTCTTTTTTTCTTATTCCACTTATGTTACTATGTTTGTTGTCTAAGTGGTGAATTTGTTGGTTAAATATTAATATTTTCGTTATTTTTCAGTGACTGCGAGTTATACACTTGTGCTTTTGCTGAATACTATTTGCAAGACCACTTTGATATTTCTACATGTTCTATAGACCTATATTTATTCTGATTGAGGTACGGTGCATTGCTTTAGCAATATAAAATACGAAAGATAGAGGATGAAGCAGTCAGTAAATATTGATTTTTATGTTTTTCTAAGACTTATTGAATTTTTGATCATTTTTATGGATATGCAATTCTATATTGTTAAGACTTTTATCTATATAACTAATTTTTTTCTTGCCACCATTTCTGTGTTCGTACAGATTTTTGAGTTTTATTTATGATGTATTTTTTGTTATACTTTTGAAATTTTAAAGAGAGAGCAAAAACCACACAAAGTTAATTACGCATTTGTTACGATCAAATCCCACAATTTTTACAATGTGGAATCAAACATAGTTATTAACATAAAATTATACCAAAATAAAATCAAGTCTGACTTGTAAACTTTACTTTACATATTTATCCAACAATTTACAGATATTTGGTTTAATATTGGTTGTATTTTTTGTTATATTATTGATTTTTATGATAACACAATGGTTTAGATGATTTTTTTTTCTAATGAGCTTAACAACTTGTACTCAAACAGACTTACTATTATAGTTTCAACTATCACAACAATAAACAAAAGTCTATATTTATCTATGTAACTTGTTTGGTTTGTTTTATTCCTCTTACTATATCTATGTATGATCAGATTTTTTTTGTGTGTGTGTATAATTTAGGATGTATTTGTTATACTTTTGAATTTTAAAAAAAATAGTGATTTTAATTTTTTGCACACATGCAATGAATTTTAGAAAAAGATAATTCTACATTTCGATTTTTACCCATAGATTTTTCAAACAAATTGATTATTACACTTAATATCAAAATTGAATATTCCAATGTTTTTTAAATAATCATTATAAGCATTAATAGATGAGAGACAAAAAGGGATCCAATTTTATTTTTAATTAGATATGCATGCACTAGTTTTATGCACATTAATATATTTTGTCTTTCCCCATAAAAAAGGATATTGTGCAAGACAGAACATTTATTGCACTTTTAATGGTCACACGTTTGTATTTTTTTAAAAAAAAATTCTACACACATGCACACTTTTATAAAATAAAAATGACATTTGGTGATAAATAATTTTGATTGACAAATTCATGCAATTTTTCCTCTTAGAACGTATAGTTTGCTTAAAATCCTTTTAATTTTTGGCTTATTTTTATTATTTTATTCTATTATTATTATGATTATTATATATATATTAATCCAGTGTTTTGGATAGCAAAAGGCGAAAAAAGACGACAAGGCTCTGCCTCCCCTTGTGGTGAGGCGAGCAGCGATGCGCTCGCTTTTTTGAATTGAAGCGCTAATTTATACTAAAATCTTAAAATATTTAGTTGCATATATAAATATCTAAAATCTCAATAGTAATAATATATATTAGCAAATATTTCAATCCAAAAAATAAAATTAATAATAGATACTAAAAGTTTAGATTAACAAACAATACTAGAAGTCTATCCTTCTTCAAAATTAAGATCTTAAAGATCAACATTAAGTTCATCTTCTTCCTCCTCAGATTCTTTATCAACTAGTGTTTGTGTCCTACTTGAACTCGAAGTTGTAGTTTGTACTCCCTTGCCCTTGTCAAGTGCCCTTAATCTTGAAGGAACTCCCCTAAGACCATAATTGCTCTCATCAGCTCCAATAGCCGTAGCAATTGTACCCCAAGTAAGATCACCTTCCTCATATACTAGTTCATCTTCTTGATCTTTGAGGCCTCCAACCAACCATTCATTTGGCTCATCAATATAATCCAAGGCAATTGCATCTATGATGTCATGTTGATCCCCCTTTCCTTAGAGTCAAGTGGCTTTTCTCCCCTCAAAGAGATGATGGATACAGAGCATCATAACGACGT
Source organism: Solanum ossicruentum (assembly GCA_025774065.1). Classification (NCBI taxonomy): domain Eukaryota; kingdom Viridiplantae; phylum Streptophyta; class Magnoliopsida; order Solanales; family Solanaceae; genus Solanum; species Solanum ossicruentum. Next base: position 12,094,721 of record JAOTQR010000011.1, read on the forward strand.
TTCAATATTCTATTGTACTTAATGTATACTAGATCACTGAGACGCAATAGTGCAAGTCTATTTCTCCTTTTAAAATGAATCTGCACATAAGTAGTAGATATTAACTAATTAATATAATAATATAATATGGATATTATGATATATAATATTTTTCTTCTTATGTGTTCAAACACACTTCAATTTCGATCACATCTGAATGAGCTACAAGTTAGACTCAACACTTTCATAATAAACTTTTACAAGTTTGGAGTTTGACTACCAAATAGTGACTACCATTCAACTATAAAAAGAAGTTAAAGGTTAATATTTAATAATAAGTATAAATAAGTCAAATAACTTAAGTAAAGCTATAATATAAAGAACTAAATCAACTCACTTATCGGGTGACCTTGTGTCTTTGGCTCTTTAAGTCTGACCACAACCAAATAGTCCCTCAATATTTTTGTACCTAGGAAGCTCAACAACTAGTAAATCTTGTGTTGCTATATCGGGGTTCATCTTCTCAATACATGCATGATAGCCCGACCACACATTTGGATGTATGGTGCCATTGTTATGAGCTTTATAAAATAATCTTGGGTTCAAAATAAAGCCTGCAGCACGCAAAGGCCAATGGAGTTGGTCAGTCTACCTCACATCAATGATTTCAAGCACTTTCTCATATTGCTTCTTAACTCCTCCAAAGGCCTGCGCAATATCTTCCTTAACTCTATCTATTGCTTCATAAATATAACCCATTGGGGGTTTTCTTTCCCCATCTACCAAAGGAAGCACTATTGTTAAGGGACCACAAACTCTTAAGGGTCCTAACAAAATCATTCCAAAAGTGGGCTGAAATAAGAAAGTTGACAACATCTTTTCCCAAAGTTTCATTTGCAAATCTACTTGAAGTCCATTCGGTTGAGAGGATTAGCATTCTCAAATTTTACTTTTGATTGTACATAACTCTCATAGCAAGTACGCCGTTGAGAATCTTATCTTGACCGGTTTCACCAAATTTCTTTCATTGGTGAATTTTCTTATCAAATTCAACAACAATGACCTTTGAATAATGTAGGAATGGATCTTGATGGCCTTTTTAAAAACTATTAAAGCAATATTATGGTAATTAGTAGCTAATAAGTATCAAATGTTAACTATAAAAAAAGATGGTGGATAGGAGAGTGATAGTACCTGAAGCATATGAGTTGATCTTGAATATGTCACCAAACATCAAGTTAATACAGTGAGTGGCACATGGAATCCAGTAAATGTGTTCGTACACACCCATCATCATGTTTCCCGCCTTAACATTCTCACTAGCATTATCGGTGACAACTTGCACAACATATTCCAATCTGATTCTTTTAATAGTGCTCTCAAATAAGTTGAACATTTTGGTAGAGATAGATTCATTGCCAGCATCAATAAAATTGAGGAATATACTACTGATAAGAAATTCACCAAAATATTAATGATCATTTTGCCATTTTGTTCTGTCTATTTGTCCATCATCATGGAACACCCAAACTTTGTCCATTGCACCCTATGCTCATCAATAATTTTGTCTATTTTCTTCACCTCCTTTTTAAGGTAACTCTTACTTCATGAAAAGTATGAGACTTCATTCCGGGGCCATGTTGTCATACCGCTTCTATAAATTTGTCAAATGATTTGTGATTAACACAATTAAAAGGGAGCCCGCCATCATACATCCATAATGCAAAAGCACTTACCATACGCTCCCTTAGAATTTTCTTGGTTTCATCAAAATTCGCTTCCTTTTCAATACCTCCCTTTTATTGTGATTTTTGAGAAAAATAGAGATTAATAGGGCCTTGTAACACCTTGTAAAATTATCAAAATGCCCCTAAAATGTAATTGTGCGCACAACATATTTTTCAAAGCACCGATGGAAAATCCAAGATCGGATTTGCAATCAGTGCGGAAAATCGAGTAAGAAAATGGTCTCGACTCGATTTAAGCAACTAGAGTGCAATTAAAATTTTACTAATTCTTATCCGGGCAGTGTATGTCCGCGTCCTTGGCGCGACGTGGATAGAACGCGCATAGTAACTTTGTTTTTTTAATTTCAATGGGAATCTTATTTTTTCAAAAAAAAGGCGAAAATACACTGGTCCGCACCCCTGGAGCGACGCGGACCTGCACATATTTTTTTCAGTTTTTCTTTTAGTAACGGGAAAGGCATTTTGGTCCTTCCCAACCTATTTTAATACCCCAGGGCATGTTTTAAGGCTTATTTCATTTGAAAGGGTTTCAAAACCCATATTTTCTAAGGCAAAACGTAAGTTCTGAGAGAAGAAGAAGAAGAAGAAGAAGGGTTGAAGAATTCCAAGCTTGAGTTCCTTTCTTGTTGAGGGATAGCAAATTCATCATCCCAGGTATGTAAAGTTTACCAGAGCATAAAATTGTCCTTCCATGTGCCCAATACATATGGCAGATTGATAATTGATAGTTGAGGGTCATTGAGTAGTGATTCATAAAGAACTTCTTGAACATTATCTTTATTTCTTGAACATTATCTTCAATATATATATGTATATATATACTAAAGAATTCCAAGCTTGAGTTCGTTTCTTGTTGAGGAATAGAAAATTCATCATCCCAGGTATGTAAAAGCTATCAGAGCATGGAATTGTCCTTCCATGTGCACAATACATATAGTAGATTGATAATTGATAGTTGAGGGTCATTGAGTAGTGATTCATGAAGAACTTCTTGAACATTATCTTTATTTCTTGAATATTATCTTTAATATATATATATATATATATATATATATATATATATATATATATATATATGTATGTATGTGTGTATGTATGTATGTATATC
>JAOTQR010000011.1:12140188-12186776 GCA_025774065.1 Solanum ossicruentum
TAATCAAGCAATAAGAAAAGCATTCAAGATCAATCAAGCTTCTAAATCATCAATCCTCTCTTCCACAAATAATATATATATATATATATATATTCTCTTATTTCCAACAATTTCGCTATTCAAGTGAAGTGATCAGTTTTGGAAAATGAATTAGGTAAAAAGTCTTCTTACTGTAAGGGCAGAGACAGAGACACCAGTTAGTGCAGTTTCTATTCGCAGAATTCCACGGTATTAATGTCTTTTACATGTATGAACTAAGTAAAATATTTATATCCTAACAACATTATGTCTTCAGTGTTCCTGCTGATATGCTGCTATATGACATCCTAAACGAGTTTCAAAAAGGCAGCAGTCATATGGCTGCAGTGGTGAAGGCTAAAGGGAAAAACAAAAAGCCTCCCTAACAGAAACCTGAAGCCAACAGTGAAAATTCTCAAGAAACTGCTCCTCTTCTGATGAAAAAGGATGGAAAATCCGATAATGTCATCGTGGATATTGAGAAGGCTACACTGCAAATAGTACCAACATCCGGTGATGCAGTGACAAATGGTGTGCCTCATTCATCAGATGATATTGAGTATGCTGAAGTAATAGGTATTATCACCTTAGAAGATGTATTTGAAGAACTGTTACAGGTGATTCTTAGATTTCTAACTCTATCACACAGTTGGCTATAACGGATTAAACTTACATCTTAGAAACTTGTCACTGGTGCAGGAGGAAATTGTGGACGAGACCGATGAGTATGTTGATGTACATAAAAGGTGCTTGAGAATCCGGAACCTTAGTATCACCTGATCAGTATTAATGATGTTGGAGAGCCGATTTTAATGTTTTTCCAATGTTTACAGGATACGTGTGGCTGCAGCAGCTGCTGCTTCATCAGTAGCACGAGCACCTTCAATCCGGAGGTTGACAGCTCAAAAGGCAGCTGTAAGTACACATTATGGATATATCAAATAGGACTCTCCTGATAGATGATGTAAAATTCTTGAAAGGCAAGATTCTACATGTTTATTTCTTGAATTGCCAAAATCTGATATCACAATTTGATAGTAAGTACTGTTAATCTAAGTTGCACGGACTCTTCACTTTCAATGCTGCAACCGTGTCAGATTCTCCAAAAATACGCTACTTTTGGAGAATTTGACATATACTCCTTGACATTTTTGAAGAGTCTGAAATGCAGAGCAGCATAGTTGTTGAGACATCTCAACTGCATGGGCAAAGAGCTAAACATGTGTACCTGATTTAGTAACATGTTATATGTAAAGTTATTCCTATAGTTTTATCACTGTTGCATGTCTCTAATCTCAAATACTAGTTATTTGCTATTGACAACTAAAAGCCCTTGAGAAGTGGACAAATAAATGAGAGGCTCAAACTTGCTAGAGTCTTTCATCGCTGATCAGTGCCTCCAGTAAATGCAAGCATGTTTCTATTTTTGTAAGTGTGTGTTTTTAACAGAATGGTGGTTTGTCATATATAAATGGCTAAGGTTTAGTATTCGCTTCGATAGGGAGGCCAAAGTAAACAAGGACAAGCACCAAAGAAGTCGAGTGAGGATGTTTCTAGCTCAAGAAGGATACAAGGGAGCATTGAGGAGCCTCCACTGGAGGACAAGAGATAAACGGCCTGCTGAAATCCGCCAGGCCTATTTGAGAGCGGAGAGCCTAATGTTTTTCCAAATTCCAGAACTTTCCATTGTCCATAAAATGTTTCAGATGTACTAGTTACTATGTTCCTATTAATGATAAAGTTCACGACTTTTAACTTGGCAGAACTTATGTGATTCATTTGCTTTTAATTATTGGCTCACATTCGCACTCCTAATTTAAAGATTTAATTGATCAATATTTGTATCAACTCCCCTAGAAAAATATCTTTCTATACTATCTTTGACGCAATATCGGCTTGTTTTTATTACTATGTTTTTGCACTTTTCCCAGTAAAACTAGCTAGGAACTGTAATTGTGGGATGAGTTTAGGAATGGCAATGGGCGGGGCGACTTGCAATTGCAGGACGGGGCATTGACCTTGTTAGAAAATTTTATGCAGGATAGTTGTGGGAGTAGAATTCTAAGTTAAAATTAAACTATATCTTTTCTGCTAAAAGCAAGGTTTCTCTGTTAAATTCTTCAGGCTAGCACGTTCTCCTAATAAAATTCTATTTTAATTGTTTCGATATTTTATTTTTGAGGAAGCAAAATTAGATGTGAACTTTTTTTTAGAGAACTCCACACAACTGAAATTTAGCAGTAAGGGAACACCATCGCTGCCAGGACAACCCGATATGAGCTAGCTCCAGCCTCTAATCTAGAATGTTCAAAAATGTCCCTATATATTCCTATTTCTCCTGGGTTGGGTTTTTGCCTTTTGTTTTTCCGTTTTGCTTGTATTCTTTTGGGCCATTTTATTTATAAAATTGGGATTGGACTGATGTTTAATTAAAACAAAGTCCTTTTGATTGAACCCCAAAAAATGACCCCACTTTATTAGTCCTAAGGTCCAAATAACTAAAAGTAGAATCGTGCCACGTGTCCAATGTCCGGATGATTCAAGTTAAATAAATGAGTCACTAAAGTTACATCATGTGTCAAATAAGGTGGCAATCCAAGTCAAGCTTATAAGCCATTAAAATTATCACGACCCAAGCTTAGGGCCTAAATGCAACATGATAAATGGAGAACCCAAATGTATCTCAAACAAGTCTCATAGCATAACTTGAGCACATCCTTTGTTGTGGAATGTAAAACAAGCATTAAATAGTCAATAGGGGATTCGGGAGTTTGGACGCAAGCTATGGAAAGAAAGGTAAGGGACTTCCATCATTCAATCACAACAAAAGACTAAGGGGAGGGATAATAGGACTCAAGTTATAGGGAAGTAGGGACTTAGGAAGATCATCACTTGCCATCATCATTAAGCGTCAACATACAAGGGATAAGTCTCCATAGAAGCTTATACATCACATAGTGCATACATAGCATAAATATCAAACAGCACCTCTAATCATGAGTAGTATGGGGGCAAGACATATCCCGAGCTCACAATCAAAACAAGAAGTAAAGTAACAATGTCGCAACATAACAAGCTAGATAAAAGGTAGGTATCAAGACATGTCCCGGGCCCACCCTCAAAATAAGAAGTAAAGTAACAATGTCGCAACATAACAAGCTAGATTAAAAGTGGGTAGCGCCCTCGAACTAGAGGACTCACCACAACAAAATATCTTCAAGAACCGAACTAGCGAGAAGGTAGATGAGGAAGTGCTCCGGTCCCTATGTGGTCAGATCGTGTAGGCAAAAGTATGCACTAATACTTTGAATGTACTAATATGTGGAATGCAATACAATAATAGACCATAAGCTACGTGACAAGATGCAAAATCATATACAATAGAAGTAAGCTCAATATGACATACATGAGTAATGCTTTGTTGAATCACATAGATGGAAGGTAAAACATAACTTCTTGTCATCACACATACGTGAGAGAGTACTATAACTGACATATAAGACCATGCGAGTTATTACATGGAATTCAATGAACTCTTTACATTGGAAAAATGGGAATCTACTTGCCAAGGTATAACTCCATCAACTTGCTATGCATCTTTAATGTATAAAATGACCCACGGGGATCCACTAGACTAGCCTGCAAGGGCTTCTATGGTGGCGGGTAGTTAATGATAAATGAGGCTGTTACGAGGATTCCCTTACCGATTCCCACCACCATACCCCATCGGTGCTAAGTCATTCCCACATAATACATTTGAAAACATATGCATAAAAGTATTCATTCATAAACTTGTAAACATAACATCATCATAAAAGGAGTAGCTGATTAAAATATAAGATCCATCAAGTGAGAATTGTCCTTATCACAAGGGGATCTATCCTTTGGTTAGAATTGTCCTTATCACCATCTTTCAACATTCATAAGAGGGGTTCATAAATACTTCACAACTTTCACAAACTTGCATAGCATATGATTGAACCCTCATCATTTGGAAATCATACTTCATTAGAAAACTTGATATAAAATTGGGTGGATTTAATGCATGTAGCCTTTAAATTATGTAACTCAAGAGGACTACACATTAATATAGCGAAAATCATCAATTTAAATCATTCTTAAATAATTTACCACAATCATTCATATCATCATTCAAATAGAGGTATGGGAACAAGAAATACATCTCATAAAATCATCAACTTTATAGTACCTCATAGTATCATAACATTAATAACTTTGAATATCATAATATAGCTCATAATAATAAATTCTTAAAATCAATTCATGCAATTTCATTCAATAGATGAAGATTCTCAACACAAATGATGATTAATAGGAGTAATAGATAATACCCATACAAAATCAACATTGGAATTCAAGGAATTTAGTGAAAATAGTTTTGGAATTCCATAGGTGGAAGAACCCATGAATGAAGGACCTACATACCTTAATTTCTTGAAATAGAAGAAGAAAACATGAAGAAGGTTGAGAATAACTTTGGGTCATGACCTTTAATGGGAGAACTTGAAACCCTAAGAGCTTGGAAGATTTTTTTAAGAGGAATAATTAGAGGTTTTGAGAGAATTTAAAGAGAGTTTGAGAGAGATTTAGGACTAAAAATAAGAGAATTTTCAGAGATTTATGCATATAAGGGTGTTGGGATATGTCCCAATTGTCCTCACTTAATTCTGAAATTTTTTTGAAAATTTACACATGGATGAAACAAGTGAGTGATGCGGACTTGCTCCCACTAAGGTCATTTTTGCGTAAGTTCGATATTCCCCAAGTTTAGGATAGGAATGAGTTTAGGTCATTTTTGTACTATCCTGAAACCTCTCCACGGTGCGGATTCATTGCATACTTTTCTGGTTAAGGAAAAATCATCTGAAAAATTATTTTTTGATACAGTTGATCCAAAAATCTAGGGAGAACCTTTTCCTACATAGTTTGACCTTCCGAAAAAGAATACAAACTTGAATTTGCCAAAGACATACAAATTTTATGATATTCAAGAATTATGCCATAAGAACATTTCAATTTGCATGGGAGGTGTTACAGTATCTCCCCTTGTGAACATTCATCCCCGTATATAATGGAAACATGCTTGAGAAGAGTAACAAGACATTTTCATCCCTATCGTAAATGCATCAATAAAACTCAAACATCATTTTCATGAGAATTTCAAACTTATGAGTCAAATTTCACCAAAATAGGTTACCATAAATATGACATACAACTAAGGGCTGAAATTCATGACTTGGCAGTTTAAACATGATTATCTTATTACCTTAGACTTGAGTAGAGTGGAGAAGATAAGTATATCATTTTATCATGTCTGCTTCCATTTTCCAAGTTGCATTCTCAACTTGTTGGTTCCTCCAAAGGACCTTAATGGATGTTGCATCTTTGTTCCTCGACCTCTTTACTTGCCTATTTGATATCTCAATCGGGACTTCTTCATATGTCATATTCTCCTCAATACTCACATTATCTAATGGAACTATGGAGTCCAAATTCCCCTATGAATTTCCTCAACATCGACACATGGAACATCAGATGAATGATATTCATTTCCAATGGCAACTCCAACTCATACGCCACTTTGCCAACCTTTCTCATGATTTTAGATGGCCCTACATACCTAGTTCCCAACTTCCCTTTCTTTCAAAATCCGACCACACCCTTCATGGGTAACACGTTCAAGTAGACCTTATCACCACTACTAAACTCAAGGTTCCTTCTCTTTACATTGAAGTGGGACTTTTGTCTACTTTGAGCAGTCTTCAATCTTTTTATTATGAGCCTTAATTTTTCCATGTCATCCATAACAAAATCCGGTCCAATCAAGGCTATTTTACTAGCCTCAAACCATCCAACCGAATACCTACATTGTCTACCATATAAGGTCTCAAATGGTGCCATATCAATACTTGAGTGAAAACTATTATTGTAAGCAAACTTGATGAGAGGTAAATGATCATCCCGACATCCCTTAAATTCCAAGACACAAACCCTTAACATGTCTTCTACTGCTTGAATTGTTCATTTGGCTTGTCTATTAGTTTGAGGATGGAAGGCAGTGCTTAACTTCACCTTGGTACCAAGAACTTTTTGAAATAACTTCCAAAAGTGGAAGGTGAATTGAGTCACACGATCTAATATGATGGACAATGGGATCTCATGTAACCTTACCAACTCCTGGATATATAACTTGGCATAATCTTCAGTACCAAAATTGTCTTAACTGGCAAGAAATGAGTTGATTTTGTCATCCGATCCACTACTACCCATATAGAATTAAAATGCCTCTTGGTCTTAGGCAACCCAATAATAAAGTTCATATTGATTTCTTCCCATTTTCAAGTAGGGATCTAAATATTTGGAGCCAAGCCACCCGGTCATTGGAGTTCTACTTTAATGTGTAGACAATTGGAGCATTCAACCACAAATTTAGCAATGTCCTTCATTCTGCTCCACTAATACACTTCCATCAACTCTCGATACATCTTAGTGGAACTGGGACGGATTGAATAGGAGGAATTATGTGCTTCTTGCAATATCAAATATCTTAACCCATCAACATCCGGCACATATAATCTCCCCTGGTAGCAAAGTACTCCATCTCCCTCTTGTGAGAAGACCTCTGTCTTTCCTTCCTTTACCCAGACCTTTAATTTAACCAAAGGGGATCAAGATCTTGTTTAGACTTGACATCCTCAATCACTCGGAGCCATTTAATATCATCAAACTAACATTTCCTATATCATTCAACTTTACCCTAATTCTAGCCAATCTATGAACTTCTTTGCTAATTCCCTCTTTCCATCATTTTTCAAGGTGTGACATACTACCCATGGACACTCTACTAAGTGCATCGGCTACCATATTAGCTTACCTAGGTGATTTTTCACACTTAGGTCATAATCCTTGAGAAGTTTTAGCCATCTCCTTTGCCTTAAATTGAGGTCTTTTTGTGTAAACACATGTCGGAGGCTCTTATGATTGGTTAATATGTCGACATGGACCCCATATAAGTAATGAAGCTAAAAGTTTTTCAATGTAATAACCTTAGTGTCAGCTCAAGATCACGTGTTGGATAATTTCTTTCATTTACTTTCATTTGCCTTGAAGCATAGGCAATCACCTTACCATGTTGCATCAACCCACAACCCAAAACCAATTCTTGAGGCATCACAATAAACATTAAAACCATTGGTTCCTTCCGACAAGGTCAAGATTGGAGCCAGAGTTAACTGATCCTTCAATATTTGGAAGCTCTTCTCACACTCATCCATCACATACACTTTATTTTCTTTTGGGTCAACTTAGTCAATGGGAACAAAAATGGAGGAGAACCTTTCACCAGATCTTCTATAATACCCTACTAGGCCCAAGAAACTCCTAATATCCATTGGGGAGACTGGCCTTAGACAATTTCTCACCTCTTTTGCCTTCTTATGATCAATTTTTATCCCATCACCCGATACAAAATGCCAAAGAAATGCAACTTCCTTCAACCAAACTCACATTTATTAAACTTGGCAGACAATTTCTCATCCCTCAAGGTCTGTAAGACCTCCCTCAAATGTTCCTTGCGATCTTCTTCATCCCATGAATAGATCAAATTATCATCAATGAATACCACCACAAACATATCAAGGTATGAACACCCTATTCATGATGTCCATAAAGATTACTGGTACATTAGTTAAACCAAAGGACATTACCATAAGTTCAAAGTGTCCATACCTTGTTCGAAATGTCATCTTGGGAATATCACACTCCCTTACCCTTAATTGGTGATATTCGGACTGTAAATTAATTCTAGAGAAGTATTTGAATCCTTGATATTCATCAAATAGATCATCAATCCTTGAAAGTGAACATTTGTTCTTGATGGTAACTTTGTTGAGTTGGCAATAACATACACACATTCGGAGTAACCCATCTTTCTTCTTTACAAACAACACTGGGGCATCCCATGGGGAGCTATTAGGTCTAATAAATTCCTTCTCTAGCAAATCCTTCAATTGCTCCTTTAATTCCTTTAACTCCACTAGATCCATTTTATAAGGAAGTATTGATATAGATTGAGTGTCGAGTAAAAGTTCCATGCCAAAGTCTATCTCCCTTTCGGGAGGGACATCAAGCAACTCTTCAAGGAACACATTAGAAGGCTCATTAACTATGGGCATTGTTATGAATCAAGCTTATGGATCAGGTGTAACACAACAAATGGAGAGCCTGAAGGGACCAAAAAAGATCTTCTTAAGCATACATGACACATTCTTTGTTGTGGAAATATAATTAAACAACAAACAAATAATTATAGGGGAAATAAGACTTTGGACTCAAGCTATAGTATGTCATGGGGAAGAGGATTAACATGATTTTATAGCAAATAAAGTCTAAGGGATGAGTAAGTATGACTCACGCTATGGGGAAAAGTAAGGGCTTAAAACATCCATCTCATCACAACAACAAGCATCAATGCATAGAAGGGCATAAGGACTAAGGGAAGTCTTCCATAGTTACATAACATAATAGGAGTAACACTCATAACATACATGTCCATATCCAACAATACCCCTAAATGAGTGGAATGGAGATGAAGATATCTCTCGGGCTCACCCTCAAACGATAAATATCCATAAATAGACAAGCCTTAACAAGAGCATGAAAGTAAGCGTATATTGTACCCAAGATGGAGGACTCACCAATAGCAGTCTTCAATTAACCCGTCTAGCCACGTAGAGGAGGAGGATGAATAGGAGCTTTGATCCTTACATGGTTAGACCCTGTAGGCAAAAAGTATGTGTTAGTACTTGAAATGTACTAAGTATTTGGGGTGTCATAGTAGCACCTAATAAAATTACCAAAATACCCCTAGAGGATAGGCATGCGTATAATATGTCTTCCCATGCTCTGATGGCAAATCGGAGGCCAGATATGTGATCAGCATAAAAAATTAAGCGGAAAAATGGTAGTGGTTGATTTTTAGAGCAACCGAATCAGAAGATAATTTTTCTATGCGAAAACGTGAACTAATGAGGGTGCGCGACAGGGGCGCGATGCGCCTCCATTGCAGACCCCAACACTTGGTTTCACCCCAAAAATTTTCTACCAAATTAGAAAGCTTGTTTGGAGAATTTCGATGAAAAATACCAAAAAAATATGCAGTTCGCATCGCGAACCCCGCATCCCGAAACTGACTTTTTTTTTAATTTCGTGAGAAGCATTCTAGATCTTTTCAAACCCCTCCTAGACTTGATATATGACCAAAATAGGTCGTTTTAAGTATAAAGATGGTTTTGAACTTATTCTATGCCCTTTCCAAGTCTTTGAAAAGACTATGAGTGAATAAAAGAGGAAAGAAACTAGGGTTTACAAGTATTCGACTGTGATTTGTTGAGTTACATTTGTTCTTTGATTTTTAGCTATGTAAGGCTACCTAAAATCATATTTTTGTGCCTAAATTATATCCCTTATCTAGAATTCTAGTCAAGAATCAAGTCAATTACATTCCTATGATTTATGAAGAAAATATAAAACTTTACTATGAAATCCTTGTTATTTTATCATTATTGTGCTAAGAACTTCTGTATGAGTACATCCCTTAAATTCTTGAAATATTACTACAGCTACAAGAACCCTAAATAGAATCGAGAATTATTTTCCACATTATGTTTTACTATTACTCTATTGTCAAGTTAAGATTTGAATGATAAGACATTAAGTTCATATAATTAGGACTCTATAAAATTCATGAAAGGTTATTCAGTTCAAAGTATGAGTTGATTAAAGAAATATTTTAGCATGAGTTATACAAGTAGTCTATTTACTATACTATCTTTTGAGTGTAGCATATCAGATTTATAAGAGCAGTTCCGACAATTATGATATTTTTGCATTCTTATTCATCATGCATAAGTTTCAGAGTTTGAGAAAGCATTACCAATTATGAGAAAGTATTATTAGTTTTGAGAAAGAAAAATCAGTTTATAGAAAATATGTTGAGCCAATGCTCAAGCAATATATTTTCAGTTTACCCCCTATAGTGGGACTTTTTTATATTTACTGAGCACAGTGCACGTTTAGAAAGTAGTATTGAGTACTGATATGAGTTAGAGTAACAATAACTTGAACTCATAAATTACATAGCCACCGTAGGATAGCATTGTACCAAAAGTACAACTCCTCATTGCCACTGAGTTGGCCCAGTATTGGGATGGATCCACTCCCCTGATTTTCTTTCCTTACCCTAGCAAAGTATGGGATGGTTCTGGTAGCATGGGAAAGACGCAGTATCATCATGAAGCCCACATTGATGGTTGTCAATTAGAGAAACTCCCAAAGCTATATTATATATTATTTTCAGACACAACTATAATTGCATTTACTTATGTATTAAATCAGATATTTTTCTATAATGCATTACTTATGATATTGAATTATGTTCAACATTAAGCCTATGATTTTGAGCATGTAATCCTGAGTTTCCTTGTTTTAGCAATTTTACATACCGTACATTCCATGTACTGATGCCTTTGGTACTGCATCATTTTATGATGTAGATCCATATATTCACACGACAGCAGATGTTTAGTATAACGGCTTTCTGGAGGCCATTGGTGAGACATCTTTGCTTTCAGAAGACTCTAGTCAGTTTAGTTTATGATTTTTATTTTTACAGTCAGGTATACAAGGGTCTTATTGCGGCACCTATCTCAGTATAGTAGAGGCTACGTGGACAGAGTTATTGAGTCGATCTAGTCTTTTTATTTAAACATTTTGACCGTTATTACTAATTGGTTGAAAAGATATTTTCAAACTTTGTATAAAGCTTGATTTGGGATTCTTTGAGTTTTTATTAAATATTTTAAAAGGTTCATCTTATAAAGATTCTGCATGCATGTAAAGTTTCCAGTTGAGTAAGTCAATCGGGGCAAGGGTTTGCTTGGGGACCAACAATGGTTCTTGAGTGCCAGTCACGTCTAGGGTGTAGATTTGGGGCGTGACAATTTTGATATTAGGGCACAAAGTTCAAGTGTCCTAGGGTGTCTATGAAGCTGTGTCTATAGGATCTTATTTATGATTGTGAGGGTCCCACTTCTATAAATAAGGGACTATTGACATCTAAGAAAAGTTTCTTTTCTTTCACACTCTAGATTGTGTAGTAGAGTTACTTTCTAAGAAACTTGTCCAGATTCATTCCTTTGCTAGATTCGTTCAACTATCATTTATACTTAAGGTAGGTTGAACAGAAAATTTCAGATCCTTACTAATGAGTTACCTTCAGTAAAAGTACGCAAAAAGACTGTGCCAGGCTTGAGAGGAGCCAACTGGTGTGCTTAAGTTTATCGATCCAAAATATTGCACTTTTATTTATATGAATTGTGCGTTTGAGCTAGAGCATATATGATATATTTTCAGACTTTGTTCCCTAAATTGTTCTTTAGATGTTATTCTTGAGAGTAAAGTTAGGTTATGCCTTTAATACTTAGACGTATCCCCTCCCCTTGAGAGAAAGTGATTAAAGGCCTTCTTAAATCATATGTGACAGAATGATCCTAGATTAGAAACATGTAGAAATCATGAAGAGTGGGAATAGAAATTGCTTGAAGTTTGTATCTAAGAGTCATGTGGTGATAAGTTGAGACCCTTCTAAGTTTTGGTTAAAGGATAGTTGTAAGGACCCAAATTTCTGTATAGCCTTAGTGACGCTTGAGATTTGGTTTCGAAAAGTTTTGGGACAAGGTGACACCTTATTGAACCTCCAAGTTTGATATAAGTCCACTTTCAAGCTTTTAATTCAAGCTTATTTATGTTGTTTAAGGCCATCATGGGACTCCTATATCAAGCCAAGTTGAAAGGAATTTCATCGGTTAAGTTTTTCACAAGTGCCGATAGAAGAGTGAACTTTAAATGGGCATATCTTTTAGTGTGGCCCATGACCTATCAAATTAACTCTCTTTGAATTAGCTTTCCAACACACTTAGTTTCACCTCATTTAGATTTTAGGTGATAAAGATATGCTTGTTTTTGTAGAACTCATCTATGTAGGGGTATATACAAGATTTTAAAAAACTTCATCTCAATAATGGCATTTTCATAAATTTGTTTATTTCTATTGATCTTTTGGGATCTTCGATGCTATATAATGACCTTCTAAAGACCTAAAAACCCTGTTCAAGTTATTCATACTCACTCTCTCTCATTTAAAAGACTCTCTCAAATCCTCTCAAGGGTTCTTGAAGGTTTTCAACTTGGGAATCAAGACACATTCAATTCTTCATCAATTTTTCTCTTGGGTGCTCTTCATCTTGTGAAGGTGTATGGGTTTGGATCCTTAGTTACTTCCAATCAAGGAGACCCAAACTATTTTCAAGAAATCTATATGAATTTCGCTTACTTTAATTTAGGGCTTTAAATATTACAATTCCTTAAATTCCAATAATGAATGGGTTATGTTTTTCTACTGATTTTAAGACGATTTAAGCTTTGAAATATTGAACTTCATCATTTTTATGAATCTATGAGTATGCATGTCCTTTTTAAAAGCTTGTTTGAGCATGAGCAGTTTATACGTGGTTTTAAATGTGGATTTTATTATGAATTTACTTCAATTTCATGTGATACTATTGATTTTAGATTGAATCTCAATTACCCATGTCATTCTCACATTATTCATAGCATATGCATTCATGAACATTGGAATTTATGGAAATTATGGAGTAGGTTAAGCCCAATTATGCTATGTACATGATTCTTGACAAGATTATGGTTATGACAAGAATGTGATCACATATATGTCTATTGATTATGGAGCTTGGAGCAATATGGGTGCTTGCGCTATTATGAATGATTGAATGATCTATTCCTATGCATGAGTATTATGAACATGAACTATGATTTTGGCATTTGAGCCTAAATATGAACTATTAATAATGAGGTTTGGTCTTTGGGCCTAAAAATACATTGAAATAATTTGATAAGACTTACTCCTCTTTGAAGGCATGTATATGTATATTATAAGCATTCTTATGGGATGACGACTTAGCATCGATGGATTGAGGGAGTGCACTCTTTCCTTGAACTATGTGCCTAACATAGGTTATTTGAAATCCTATCTGAAATGGGATATGTTCCCGTGAAGAAGGTTGCTTCATATGAAATGGGATAGGTTCCCATAAGGTGAAGTATAATGTGACATGATATGCTATACATAGAAATCATATCTGAAATATGACATGCTCCCATAAGGAAGTTTACTTCATACAAAATGGGATGTGTTCCCATAAGGTGGAGTTTGGTTTACCTTTGTCAAGTAGACCACCTCTTTACCGATGAGCGAATTTCACCGGGATTCCAAGTAATAACTTGCTTGGTCTTATCCAAGTCAATCGAGATCACATCCCCAATATATATATATGGGCATCATTTGCATTTCATGCATCATGAATTTCATACATCTTGTTATACTACATTTCTTGTTATACATATATCTTTCTATATTATATGCCCATGTCTCTAACATCGTATGCAGGTTTTGGTTAGTTACATGCATTGCACCCTGCATACTTAGTATATTCGAACATACTAACACATACTTTTGCCTACATGATCTCACATGTAGGGATCGGAGATTACTTTCATCTACCGTTGGATGACTAGAGTTGATTTGAGATACTTATTATGGCGAGTCCTATCTTCCAAGGACAAGCTACCATTCCTCTACCTTATGTTGTCTTTTGTTTATGTTAATTACTTTGAGGGTGAGCCCGAGGTATGTCTTAGCCCCCATCCCATCTAATGACTAGAGGCATTATTGGATATCTTGTAGACTCTTGTACGGATATGTGCTATGTGTTGTATTTGGAATTGACGATCATTGTTATCTATTGGATATCGTCATTGTGGTTGACTATGGTAATTATGATAAGTATGTATGTTATCATGTGGAAATGGGAAGATCCTAAGTCTCAAATTTCCCCCATAGCATGAGTCACACTTACCTAGCCCTTAGTCATTATGTGCTATGTGCTACGTGAATTCATGCTAATCCATTTCCCTAAGATGTGTGAGTCCTACTTTGTCATCCCTTAGAACTATGTGTTTAATATTTCATATGCCCTTCTGAACCAATAATGTGTGAATGGATACTATGAGGCTTGGTTGGGGACTTTCGGGTTTCCACTCGATGTGTCACTCCTATACCTTAGGTTCAGATTGTGACAACGGTAAATATCCCCTAGCTTCCATGATGAGGTAGAGGAAGAGTTGTTAGTTAGTATGAGATGGTGCACACTCGAATAAGAAAGGAGTTGGTGTTGACGTAGTATTGTGTTAGTAATGATTAGTATATGTGTTGTATATGATAATGGATGGAATAAGGTGGTACATCTAAATTAGGCTTGTGATTTTGGAAAAAAAATACTATAAGATTTATATAGTTATGAGCTTAGCTAGGTAAGGAGGTATAATGGATGAGTGAATATTATCTAATTTATGAGAGAGAGTGTGATGATAGACTATACTTAGATAAACCATGAGCTAAAGATTTATTTCTTATCATGAGATTTAGTGATCTAACATTTCTTGACTTTATCTAGTAGTTTAGTGTTAGTATAGTACATGAAAAGTGTGGATGTACATGTTTAGTATTAAACTTTAAGATTGAACTTTGAGTGAGCATCATGAAAAAAAAGGGATGGCAGGATGAGAACGACCCTACTAGTTGGAGATTTGGTCTAGTAGGCTTAGCATAGAGTAAGTGAGAAATTAAGCTATTGACTTGTTAGAAATGATGTTACGAGTATAGTGTATGTGATCCTTAGATGAAAATAATGAATTGAGGTTAAGTTATTAGATAAGAATAAGGCCTAAGATGTATATCCAAGATAGTCTATAAATGTGACATGTGTTGATTAACTATTTTCTATGAGATTTTAACGGGCCTAGGTTTCTAAAATTTTACCTATTAGTTATGAGCTGGTCTGATATGACAGGAGTGTGTAATGCCCATGATAGTACTAGACCCCAAGTTTAAATTTTGAGGAGTAGTGTGAAAAGGGAGAAAATATTGTGACAGTGATAGTCTTAATTAGAGAATTGCTCTAAGAGGCTCCCCATATTGTATGTTCAAGATTAAGATGTTGACTTTCAAGGAATGTTATGTATGAGTATGGTGTAGGTGTTCCTTTGGTAGGAATAGTGGATTGAGGATAACTCATTAGATAACAAGAGGCTTAAGATGTGTAGTCTTGATAGTGTAATATTATATGAAGCTCTAATTCATTAGATAACAAGAGGGTTAAGATGTGTAGTCTTGATAGTGTCAAATTGTGTGAAGCTCTCAGTTATGACTGCTTCAAGAATCTAGATAGTATATTTGAGTTTCCAATGCGGAGTAGGGTAATGTAAACATTCTCTATTATCCTTAAGAGTTGGGTTAAGGGGGATAACTATAGATAATGAGGAATCTCCCATTATAGTCCAAGTTCTTTTCAATCAAGTGTATGTGAACATAGAAGATAGGTGTTAGCAGACTAAACAGGAAGAGATTAGATCATAAGAGTCATAGAAGCTAATTGTGATGCCAATAAGAGCAATAGGTATAGATAGGTGCCTACAAGGATAGAAGGAAGTTAAGAATATCATCTCAGAAGGAAGTTTTAGCAGCAGTTTCATATCTTTGAGTATTAACTAATAGGAGGATATAAATATTCTATGTATAGTGCTGCTCCAATCATCTGGAGGGTTGTTCTTATAGTTTAGTGAAGAGAATCAGTCCACAGGCTTAGGGAGGTGACCTTTGAGCTAAGAAGGAGATGGTTAGGTAATAAATCAAAGTAGATCTTGAGCTATGGATAGTGTTGAGTTGATCAGAATGAGACATTGATGCTTTTCTATCTCATATTCCTTATACTTCATTGTGATGATACTTTATTCCTATCTTATGCAAGGGCACCATGCCCATGATTCAAATCCATTCACTCCATGTTGATCCATGTTCATGCTTGGCTCTAAAAGTGAGATGTGATATCTTCATTCAACAATTCTTATTCCATCTCATGAACTAATAGTTTCCAGCCTTATGTTACCCAAGATAAGACTTGAGCTTCACAATATACAGTTCCATAAACTCGTGATGAGTCCTAAAACACTAGTGGCATCATATTATGTTATGAATGTACTCATATTAATCCTGAATGAATCGTGCTTACAATATTATACTCTAAGCCCTTTTAATAATTCCTTCATTTGGTATTGATAGTGATGTTCATAATAGTAGATGAGTAGCGACAGATGAAAGAGGATGGGTGTCACCTGTGCTAACAAGTATGGTATGCTTATCCCATTTAAGGTTATAGGCAGAGAGGAAAAAAATGAGATGAGATTTTTCTTTGTATAAGAAACAGGTAAGAGTAGATTGGTATGCCTCCTAATATGAGTTAATAAGATTGTGGGTGCACAGGTGCTATCATAAGTTTATAGACTTCTAAGTAATATTGACCTATAAGAAGCTATAAAGTGATTAGAATGATAAGCTTGAATGTGTGATCACCATTAAGTGAGTGATAGTTGTAGGCTATTGATGACTTTTACAATGGATTCCAAGTAGATGTATGAGAATAGTATTCTCTATGAGAAAGTCTCTATGGAAGTGCAGAACCTAATCCTTATGGATTAGAGTGGTATAAGTATGATCATCTTATGGGTAGCACTTTGTGACTTTGAGTTAGACTTGAAAATGATAAGAGTATGAAATAGACTTAGATGATGATAGGAGTTACAAGCTTTAGTTAATAAAGTGTAGAATTCAAGAGGAAGAGCATAGTTGGGGAGAGTGGCTAGAGTGATAGGCTTAAATGCGTGGTTGTTTTTATGCGAGTATTGATGACGAACTATCGAAGACTTCATGATAGTGAAGTAGTGAAGAGGACTAGTGATCTTTTAATGAAAATCCCTGTGGAAGTATAGCGCTAAGTATTGAGGTTTAGCTTTGTATGAATATGACCGTCTTAAGGGTAGCACCACGAGATTCAAAAGTAGGCTTGAATTTTATAAGAGGATGTGGATAGGTAGAGTTGAATAGGATCTACAAGCTTAAGTTGATGGAGTAGAGTGCCATGAAAAGGAGCACAATTGAGATGAGGTGTTGAGCTTGAGAGTTGTATATAGAGTCTTATCTATCGATGGCCTCATTCTCGATTAGAGTTGATTATTTCCTTTTTCACTTCAAACAACTGATCGAAGAAGTGCTTAAATGATTCAAATTGATTGAGTTTCGATGTTTCATTCGTGCTTGATGGTGAAAATGTCTAAGAGAACATCTGTACTCTTAATCTGAACTGATTTGTGTATTCCGACTGACTTGTGACTGTCCAGATTTTTCGATTGTGTATTGAGAGGGGTCTTGATCGTTATTTATGCTTGATGATGAGTATGCTAAAGGTAATTTCCTTACCCTTGGCTTAAATTGATCCATTCTTGAGTCGATATGTCTATTCTTGAGTCTAGATAGAGAATTGTTAAGATTGATAAGGAGTCGAAAGTTTGATTGGTTGATGTGAGTATTGAGATAGATCTTGAGTCTATTCGTGCCTTAATATCCATATTTACTGATCAGTCGAGGACAAATGATCCCAAGGGGAAGATAATGTAATACCCGATAAAATTACAAAAATCCCTAGAGGATAGACGTGCGCATAACCCGTCTTCCATACACTAATGGCAAATTCAAAGTCGGATATGCAATCAACATGAAAAATTGAGTGGGGAAATGGTATCGGTCAATTTTTAGATCAACCGGATCAAAAGATAATTTTTTGCTACAAAAACATGAACTAGTGAGGGTGCGCGACATGGACGCAACCCTCCTCCATTGTGGACCAACACTTGGTTTTACCCTAAAAGTTTTCTACGGGATTAGAAAGCTCGTTCGTAGAATTTTTGACAAAAAATACAAGATTAAACACAGTCCATGTCGCCGACCTCGCGTCCCAAAATTGACTTTTTTTTTAATTTCATGACGGTCATTCTAGACCTTTCCAAACCTGTACTTAATATATGACCAAAAGTGGTCATTTGAAGTATAAAGAGGGTTTAAAATCTTATTCTATGTTCTTTTCAAGTCCTTGAAAAGACTATCTTGTTCTTCGATTTCTAGGTATGTAGGACTACCTAAAATCTTATTTTCATGCCTAAATTATATCCCTTATCAAGAATTCTAGTTAAGAGTCAAGACAATTTCATTCCTATAATTTTGTGAAGAAAATACAAACTTTATTATAAAATCCTTGTTATTTTATCATTATCGTGCTTAGAACTTCTGTGTTGAGTACATCTCTTAAATTCTTGAAGTATTACTACAGTTACAAGAACCCTATCTAGAATCGAGAATTACTTTCCACATTATGTTTCACTATTACTCTATTGTCAAGTTAAGATTTGAATGATAAGACATTATGTTCATATAATTATGATTCTATGAAATTCATAAAAGGTTTTTCAGTTCAAAGTATGAGTTGATTAAAGAAACATTTTATCATGAGTAATACAAGTAGTCTATTTACTATACTATCTTTTGAGCATAACATATCAGACTTAAAAGAGTAGTTCAGACAGTTAAGATATTTTACATTATTATAAATCATGCATAAGTTTCAGAGTTTGAGAAAGCATCACCAATTATGAGAAAGCATTATTAGTTTTGAGAAAGAAAAAATAGTTTATAGGAAATATGTTGAGCCAAGGCTCCAAGCAGTATATTTTCAATTTACCCCTATAGTGGAGTATTTTTACATTTATTCAGCATAGTGCATGTTTTGGGAGTAGTATTGAGCACCGATATGAGTGAGAGTAATAATAACTTGAACTCATAAACTACGTTGCCAACGTAAGGATAGCATTGTACCAAAAGTACAACTCCCCATTGCCGCTGAGATGGCCTAGTTTTGGGATGGATCCATTCCCCTAGTTTTTATTCCTTACCCCCGCAAAGTGTGGGATGGCTCTGGCAGTATGGGCAAGATGTTGTATCATCATGAAGCTCACAGTGATGGTTATCAGTTAGAGAAACTCCCCAAGTTTTAGTATAAATTATTTTTAGAAACAGAATTTCAATTACTTATGCGTTAAATTAGATATTTTGCTGTAATGCATTACTTATCATATTGAATTACGTTCAGCATTAAGCCTATGATTTTGAGCATTTATCCTGAGTTTTCCTGTTTTGTCCATTTTGTGTACCGTACATTCCACGTACTAATGCCTTTGGTACTGCATCATTTTATGAAGCAGATTCAGGTATCCACATGATAGCAGATATTCAGTATGATAGCTTTCTAAAGGCCATTGGTGCAACCTCTTTGCTTTCAGAGGATTGTAGTTAGTTCAGTTTATGTATTTTATTTTATAGTCAGGTATCTGTGAGTCTTGTTGTAGCACCTACCATAGTATAGTAGTATAGGATTCATGGACAGAGTTAGTGAGTCGGTCTAGTCTTTCCATTCAGACATTTTAAGCATTATTACTATTTATATGAAAAGATATTTTCAGACTTCTTATAAAGCTTGATTCGAGATTCTTTGAGTTTTTATTAAATATTTTAAAAGGTTCATCTTGTAAAGCTTCTGCATGCATGTAAAGTTTCCAGTTGAGTAAGTCAGCCAGGCCAAAGGTTCGCTTGGGGACTATGAATGGTTCCCGAGTTCCAGTCATGTTTAGGGTTTAGACTCGTAGCATGACAGTGATGCAACAAGAAGACATAACCCATAGTTAAACAATATGCATCATAATCAACAGTTGTAAATTCAATATAACATGAATGATTAATGCTTAGTCAAAACATGCATAAGGAATTACCAAATCACATGACATTTCATACATAGGTGGGAAAGGACCATAACCAACATGTAAGACCAACCGTGCTACTACTTAGAATTTCGATATTCACTCTACATTAGACAAGGAGTGGTCTGATTTGCCAACGTTGTCCAAACACTCACCTTATGGCATAGTCTTTTCAAAAAGTGTCATCAAATATCCCTACTTAGGACATGGCTTTTTCGACTGTTTTCACAAGGTATCCTTACCTTACTACGTAGCCTTTTCGGTAGATTGAACAAATATCCTTTTCGGTAGGTACAAGCCCACATAGGTAATCAATATCACAAACCTATGGTGGCACATATTTTAGGGACAATGGCTACCTACCAAGATTCTCTTGGTGCTAGGCCAATAATCCCATAGAATAGCCAATTCATATACTTAATAATATCTTACATAATTTCATAACTTACGGTAGTATCTTAAGAGTAGCTCATCAAAGACCTTTGCACATAGCATCAAAGAAAAGGCTTCATATTAATCATAACATTTGTTACATTCTCATGAGCTCATAGTATTCATAATATCACTTTAAGATTCATGACATTTGTAAATGGCTTATCTTGCCATAAGTCTTCCAACATCCTAGAATTTCACATAATTTTGATTAAAACATGGTTAGTACATGTACATATATTTAAAATCATGAGTGAACAAGGTCTTTAAGAATCATCCAAAGTAATCCACCATAACAAAGTAAAGCTTGATTAGGGTAACATCAAACCCTCATATAAACCATAAATTTCACATGGTGGTTCATTGCATTGTAGTGTACAAAGTTAGAATAGCATAAATTATTCTATAATATCAACATATAAAATAGTTCATGCAATTATCATAAGTTACCATGACTTAAAAATAAATGAGCAAGAGGGGCGATTGAACTTTGTGGAGGAAAGATCTCCAAAAATTAAAACCCACATACCTTAGTGTGATTGGGGAAGAAAAACTTGTTGAAGGATGAAGATAATCTGAAACCCTAACTTGCACTTTTACTTGAATGACTTGAGGAAACTTGAGAGTGTTTTGGAAGGAGTTCAGTACTTAGGATATTTTAGAATGAATTAGGGTAGAGTAGTTTCGAGTAGTATAAGGATAAAAAGGGCTTATTTATGGGCTTAAACGACATAGCACAAACTTAGAGTATTAGGAAATATCAAAATTACCACTCCTTAAAATCTGTCGGACCAGACCACAAGACCATGATTATGGGTCGTGGTCTAGTCCATGGGTCATGGAAAGGGGGTCTCATCCTATTTAATACCCTCTGTAACCTTCTCAAAAACTCAATGCAAAAAACCACTTATGACTCATCAATAAATCTACGGTTCTCTTGTCATTCATGCATCAAACTTCAGAAAATCATTTTTCCACAAAGTCTGCCCATCATTCCATGAGCACAAGTTACGGCTCGTGGATGAACTAATGGCTCATGGTTACCCTTGTGCAATTGGTGTCTCTCCCAACTTGGGCTGATGGAATTACACCCTTAGGACCCATGAACCCAAGTATAACCTGTGTTCCATTTGACGGCCCCTAAACTCTTTCGTGAACCCACTTACACTTAGACATTTTCCAGACTTCATTTCTTTTATGCTCTGATACCTTCCAATATGTGGGGCCTTACAATATCTTCCCCTTGGTAACATTCATCCCTGAATATACTAAACAAAAACTCTAAGGAATAAAATACATGCATCATATGCAAAATGCAACATATACATTATGAAAATTTTCAAACTATGCTTCAATTAACATTTACAATGCACCCTCAAAATCAGTTAATCATGCATAAATGACATGAAACTGACATGCAAGGAAATGGAGGTTCTCAAGAAGAAAAACTAGAGTACCTCAAGCTTTCTAAAATGGAAGAGATAGGGGTATCACTTCTTCATATTTGCTTTGACTTCCTAAGTGGCACATTCGTCTTGTTGGTGCCTCCAAAAGGACTTTGATGGATGTTATTTCATTGTTTATCAATGTGTCATGATCAGGTAAGGCCTGACATACCTAGGTCTTAACTTCTCTTTCTTTCTAAAATGAACCACGCATTTAATTGGCGAAACCTTCAAGTACACCCAATTATCAAATTCAATTTTAAGGTGTCTCCTCCTAGTGTCAGCGTAAAAATAAAAGGCAAAAAGCTGAACAATGAGAATAAGGCACCTAGAAAAGATGAAAATATAAGATAGTGAGAATGAGGTGAAAAATAACAATGTTGGTAGGGAAAAAATGTAGAAAAATGCAATGTCAAGAGGGCTCTTTAGTCACTAAATCGAAAGTCCCTAAGCCTACGTTATAATCTAATAAAATCCTAAAGTGATCTTAGTCCAAGTTGTCAAAGGTCATAGTCATGAGTATAGAGACAAGCATATGGTATTGACATGGTTTTTGAATGTCTTTTATGAGAGAGTGATTTTGCATAGTCTTAAGTATTGAAATTGAAAACATCATCGTGAGAGGGATATGGGACTTCTTTCCGATAGGGCGCTTGCATTGCATTGTTGACATTGGACTAACTCAGTGATTGTTGCTTGTTTATAATTTTCTTGCTTGTCATAGTTGTATTATCACACATATCGATCTGTGTTGGTATGCTTGATAGCTATCTGATGTGTTTTTAAAGTGGTGTGGGTATATGTGATTAAGTTTGATGCGATGTATGCCATTAGATTGAGGTTTGTATATTACTGTACTGCTTATATAGATTGGGTCCGTTGCTTAAGGACAATCAACAATTTTAAGTTGAGGGTGTTGATGTCTGTCAAAATACAACACATTTAATGCTTAAAAACTTGGAATTTTGTGTGTTCACAAAGTGATGTTAGTAGATTTGATTTGTTTTCTTATTTGTTTTGTAGGATATATTATAGGGTTGGCATAATATTTAGGCTAAGCATTCAGATTTTGCAGAAGTTGAGGTTTTAGGAGACCTTTTACAAGCCGTGGAGAATTCCAGGAGTTGTAGATATGGTTTCGTACAAAATTCTAGTGAAGAGTGATTTTTGAAGTTAAGTTTACGAACATGCGGACTAGCCGTAGATGATTTTACAAGCCGTAGACTTGGTGTCTTGCCCTAAGGATCAGAAAGTGGGGAGTTGCTGAGAAGTCATCAGAAGAAACCCCTTACGGGCTGTAAAACTTTATACCGGCCATAAATGGGTGTCGTAGAAGTGATCCGTAGAATTAACGATGCAATCCATGAAGCCTCGACTACGGGTCATAAAACATTATACGACCCGTAGAAGTACCCGTAGAGTTTGTTGACCCAATTCTCCTAATCCATTTTGGTTTTGTATTTTAAAGACTATAAATAGGTTTTTAGGTTATTTTTATAGGGGATGTTACAAAACAGTAGAGAATAGTAGACAGGTTGAGAGAAACACTTGTGAAACATTACTTTTTGTCTTTAATTCAATCTTGTGATTCTTAGTGAAGAGCTTGGATTTATTGTACTTAATTCTCTCATGTAAGTGCTCAATTATCTTATTCAAATTCATGATTCTTGCATCTAACTACTCATGAGCAACTAAGTCCACAACTAAGGTTGTTAGAACCATGAAGAACTAACATGGTAGAATCGGATACTTATTAATTCTTGAAAATTGTGCATGCATATATTAATTAATTCTCTTTGTTTAGATTGCTTTTTAAGGGTCGCCAACATCACAACTCGCTTAGTTTTACTGATTGGATCAAGGTAGTAATAAATAAGAAAAGAGATTAATTAATAGGATTTGATTGGTGTTTCTTGTCTAATCAACCAAACTTATCTAAGGAGAGGTAGTACTAGAATGATAGGTAAGGGTTAGTAATGTCACACTATGGGAATGGATCAAATCACATAGTGAATTTTATCTATCATTTAGATCAAAGGGTTTGATAAATTTAACTTGCCATTTTGCATGATACACATTAAAAAGGAATTTGATTATCTGTTAATACTGAGTTTGGAAATCATGGGGAACGCAATACCCAAGTCACTCTTTATACTAATTTCGCACTTGTCTTAGTTTTGGATTACTTTTCATAGTTATTACAACCCCCTCCCTGTAAGGAGATAAGTACGTTAATCCATCTGAATTGCTTTAAATTCTTCTAAGTCTACCATATTCCCTGTGGATTCGGCTCTAACCTTGGTTAGGTTATATATGATCATGCCCAAGTTACACCTCTCTTTTAAAGGATAAAACTATCGTCGTCAAATATAAAACCTAACCAAGGTTATGGTCAAATCCCACAAGGAATACGAATACTCCCAATGAATTCACCAATACGCAATTCAAGTAATTAACAACTCAATTCCCCAAGGCAGGGGGGTTGCAATGTTCAACAAGAATTTAAACTAAACTAACTAAAGCAAGAGATAATCAATAATGGAGAGCAACTTAGGAATTGTGTTCCCCATGATTCATTGACTCAATATCCTCGAGTAACCTAATTTTCGACTAGAGTATAGCATGTAGGACGATAATTTAAGTTCACCAAGCCCTTTGGTCAAAGGTGAGAGGCATATTTCACTATGTGACTTGGCCCATCTCTGTAGTGTGCAATACTAACCATTACCCATAGTCCTAGTCAACCTCCACTTGGTCTAGTTTGGTTGATTATACAGGAACACATCATTGAATCTTGTTAATCAATCTCTTTTCCTATTCATTACCACCTAGATCGGGAAGGTAACACTAGGCAAGTTCCAATGTTGGCCACCACTTGAAAATATGCAAACGAAGAGAAGTTAATACAAGTAAATACCCATTCCAAGAATTGCAAATTATCTGGGTTTATTTGGTTAGATCTTCATAGTTTCAACAACCCTAAGTTGTGGATTTAGCTACTCAAGTTATAGGTAGATGAAGAAATCATGAATTTGGAAACATAATTAATCACTTACCCAATTGAGTTGAAAAAAAAAAAAAGCAAATCCAAAATATATTGATAATCACAAGATTTGAATGTACAATGAATCCACAAGTGTATTCTCCTCCAAGATTGAAGTCCCCAAGCACAAAACCCTAAAAAGTACTCTACGGGCATCCTCTCTACTGTACTCTCTGAATAATGATCTAAAAATTACTATTTATAGTATTTATAAATAAGTCCTAAGAAATTAGAAGAACTGGTCACTAACTTTATATGATAGGCCTTTACAACTTGTAAACTAATTTACAAGTCGTAATCGGGATCTCATATTCAGCTCTTGAGATCTTGGACTTCACTACTACGGATCCACTTTACAGTCATAAACTGATTCATAACTCGTATTGTGTGCTCGTAAACTTTATGTGTATCAACTAGTCCTTCACTGGAGTTCCTCAGGAAACCTCTTTATACGATTTTTAGAGTGATCTACGACTCGTATAGAGGTCTCATATTGTTGAACTATAACTTCACTAGAAATCTTCACGGAACCTACTCTATGACTCGTCGAATCCTCTATGAATCGTAGAGGGTCTTGTAAACCAACAAAAACCAGAAAGTCTACAATTTGCCCCAAAATCATGCCAACCTGCTTTCCTGCAAAATCTAAGCACAAAAAAACATAAAAACCATAAATGTTGCATTGAGAACACACAAAATACTAAGTTTTAAACATCAAATTTGTTGTATTTTGATAGCATATCAACACTCTCAACTTAAAATTGTTGCTTGTCCTCTAGCGACAATTCAATTTATATAAACAATATAGCAACACACGGACCTCAACCCAATGACATGCATCACTTATAATTCAAACTGAGGTACCCAATCCAACATTTAAAAACAAGATTAGATAGCTATTTAGCAAACAAAAATACACTAGTGCATTTGACAACACAACTATGACAAGCAAAGGAATATTAATAGTCTACAATCACTGAACAAGTCAAATGTTAACAATGCAATGCGAGTGCCCTCACAGAAAGAAGTCCTATTTTTTACACTCAATGATGGTTTCAAATTTAGCTTTAGGTTTGTACAAACATACTCACTCTCACAAAAGATATTAATGCATCATGACTAATACCATAGGCTTTCCATGACTTAAATTTTCATCCAACTGGATTAGAATCACTTTAGGACCTTCTAGGCTTGTAACGTAGGCTCATGGGGTTTTGGTATGACATTTTGGAACAATAGTGACTAAAATCCATCTTTGAACTATGTTCTTCATCACTTTCACCTTACCAACTCTAATATTTTCACTTTATCCTCCCTTTTTTGACATTCAAGCTTTTCCTGGTGTTCTTCTCATTTTTCATCTTTTACCTTATTTTTACACTTAATTCTACTTTTAGTCTCAATCTAAGGTATCTTTTTCTTTTTCTTGCACCCGATATGTGATTTTCTTCTTTTTCTCTTAATTCCCAACACACCACCTTATTTTTGTGCTTCGCCTTTATACCGGCCACTCAACTTAGGCTTTTAGCCTATGATGAAGTACAAAATATCTATTCCCCAAACCAGGGCCACTTTTGGTAGCAACACTCAACTTAGATTTTTTTTCCTCAATCAAGGTACACAATGCTCAAGGAAAGACCATGACCAATCCCGAAGTTTTTCATTAGACATGGTTAGGCTAATTAGGTGTTTTTGAATGAATTGGTACATGTAAGGCTCAAATATTTGGAACAAGGGATAAAACTTCATTTGGCTGGTCATTTTAGGCTAAAGTTGACTAATTAAAGAATAAAAGCCTAGGTTCCATTCCTAATTCATTTAATCTACAATCTAACTTTGAGTAAAGGGCAAGTCCTAAATTAGCACAAAATGCACGAATCTAGCAAAACAGACTCACGCTCACATGGCACAGCAAGCATTATCAACAAGAGACTCACAGATCATGCTTCATATCTTAAATTACCCTCAATTATCAGAACAAATATTGTCAAACACCCACACATGCATGGTTGCCATTTAACTACTAACCAAAATTTCTTTGTGCGTACCAATTTTCAAAACAAAACATAAAAACATGATATATGCCATAAGTATTAGTACTAGATAAATATTATCTAAACATCCTAAATGTTCCAGCTCAACAAAAATTAACTATCCACGAGGAAAAAGTACAGAAGCAAGAAACCCTCGAGATCAAAATTGGGGGTAGTTATGGACCATAAGCTACTCAAACTTCACCGAGGCTCATAGCTACCCACATCCCATCTAAAAAGTTGTGCATTTCCCTAATGCACCAAATTAAGCAACAGTAGAATAAGTAGGGGGCCAAAAACATACCTTGGTGCCTGTCTCGGGCTGCATCTGGTCAGGTCCCATCTGTGGGGTAGTGTGATCAGCAGTCGAACTCTGTCCGTACGGGCCAATACCCCTCTCTCTATCATGCTCCTGAGCTAGCCTCATCTCCTTCTCTTGCCTCGACGTCCTAAAGGCCAAACGAGCTCGTCCTTCTCATCCTCATCATCCTGAGAGTACTTTGCATGTCTATTCCTCTCAACAGTGTCCTAATCTGTGCAAGGGTCATTCTCGAGGGAAGTCTGTGTAGGCTCCATGGAGGCAAATAATTCAAATAGTAGCTCCGTAGGTGTCGTCTCTAGTAGTGTCACCGGTGCTACAAGTGAAGCTGTCATGTCAGCCCTAAGCTTCTCGATCTCCTGATGTACTGCTGACAAATCTGAAGGTCGGGCCTCAACTAACCTCTTCTAAACTTAGTCCTCAAAGGAATCTAGAGGTGCGTCCCCTTTATAACACGCTCTTGCATAGTAGAGACGGTGAATGCCTAGCACCGCTCCTCAAAGTCCGTAACAGTCTTCTGGAACCAAGGCCTAAGCTACAGAATACACTATGACAATTGGGCTTCAACACGTGATAATCGCTGCACCATGGCCTGAATAGAGATATTAGACACATAAACCATGCTTGTAGAAGGCTTTGAAGTGGTGGCCTCTTATGCACGGGCAACTATATTATCACCCCTCTTAACATCAACTGCCTCAGGCTACTGGGTTCTCTCATCAGTAGTAGCAGCAACAGTAGTAGTAATGGCATTCACCGAACCCTCAGGTGGTGTCTTCGAGGTGAGCATAGGTGGTGGTGGGGGTTGTGCTAACCGGGTTGCCACCGGGTTCTCATCAGCCTTTATTAGGCTGGCCTCCAAGGTATGCTGGGACTCAACTAATTGGTATAGCTGATGAAATATCTCCACCCAAGACTCTAAACAGAGTTTGTAGACCAAAATAGAGATTGGGATAGTGGCCCTCTTGAGTGTTGACCCATGAATTCGCTCTACTATGAGTTGAGCCCAATCAATGTCATAGCCAGCTAAGAGTCTGGCAACCAATATCGCTTGCTCCAATGTCAAAGTATTATTCACCAAAGTAGTCTTGATATGGGATCTAACAACTGCCCACCAAAATTTAGCAGGGAAACTCAATGAAGCCTTTACTATACGCTCAGTGGGTGGTGACCCAAGCAAGCTTTGGACCCTGCTCCGTAATGTGAATGGCCACCCATCTCAAAAGTGACATCCAATATACCAGATCCTTCATGATCAATGAATTTCTGGCATACCCCATCCTATAGTCAAACTCAGGTGTCAATCTCAGGGCATGGTACTCAGGACTAAAAAGTATAGTAGATCATCTCCTTTGAAATATCGACTCGCCACACTCTCACTCAAACCTTTATCATTTGGGTTATGAGATAGGCCTCTTCCCTTTGGGAATATCTCGCTGAATTGTGGCCGCGTATGATACATAAAACTCCCATACAAGAAATAGGGCATATCATCCAAGCTTCTTCGTCAGCCACTCAAGCCTATATTGTATCATCGTGTCCTTTAGACCTGGACACAACTCACTCCATCACCAACAACCCTGGGCTCCTCATATATTGAACAGGTGGGTTTGCCCCGCTCTTTGGGTTGCATGCCCTCCAAAAATATGACCTCCACTCCCTCGATTCACCACCTGTAAGTACTAGCATCAAGTGCTGAAGAAGAAGATGGTACGACGGAGGACTCAGCATCTGCTTCATCCTCGGAGGCCCCCGCTGAAATATGGTCCTCCCTAGAAAGGGTCATTTGGGGCATGCTACTCCCCGTCTCCTCACTACCTTCCTCATTAGACTGGGAAGGACTCTCACTCTGAACTTGAGGCTGCCCAGCTCTGGCTACAACTCTCATCTTGGTTGAGGTACCTTGGGGTCAGGCTGGGTATCATATATCTCCAATGACGCGCTCAACTGAGGGGTCAGCTCAGTATCCGAAGGCCCATCATCTAGAGGCTCATCTCTGAGCTACCTCTTAAGAGCCTCAATCTCTACACGTCTACCTTTCAGGGCCATAGAATTTAAAAATTGAACATCAATGAAACATAATTAGCCCCAAAAATCAAGGAACAAAGAACAAAAGCCTTTAATTGAATCAGTTGCAGATAGGGTCCACAAGGGCCCTTTACGAGTCGTAGTGAGCACTATGAATCATAAACTGCTCTTGTAGGTCAATGCTTCAAAACAATAATGGTCACTGGGAAATTATATGAGACCTAGGTACGACTCGTAACTTGGGTTATGAGTCATAAACTAGTTTCATATAAAAGTCCAAAGAGTAATTTGAAAAATAGTCTAAGACCTAGAGACCTATCTACGAGTCATAAAGTGATCTATGACTCGTAGAGGGTGTCATCTGATGAATGCTCAAATTATCAAGACTGTGCAATTTCCCATGAGAAGCAATTGTGACTCATAGATTCATTTACGAGTCGTAAATGACTCTTGTGAATAAGAAATTTCAGATACCTGATCTATCTCAATTCATCACAGGAACCCCAAAGACTATAATAAATCCTAAATTCTACCAACATCGAAGCAAACATCTACACACTCACAAGTTTAGCACAAAACAACCAATACCCATGGCAATTTTAACATCGAATCACTCTATCAAAACAATTTGGCATCACTTTCCTCTTAACTCCACCATTCCTATTTGACTCACACAAACTCATATGCCCATGACAAAAGCCATCAACTCTTAATTCTTGAATAATGCAATAACAATCAATCAAGTATGGGTGATGATTCAATAGGCATAGTAATCAAGTAATCAATGAAGTCAAAACACTCAATATCTGGAATCAACTTATTAATTCAAACAAAGGCACTTCACTTTTATATACATAATGTAATTTCAATTAAGGATTTCATGCTTAATCGCCCAACCAATCATAACCTTCAACTCAAACCGCCAAAAGAAAGGCAACCTTTGAGGTTAAAATTATTTCAAGAGACTCACCAAGTGTATATTGAAGAACTTGAAAAAGGGAGAGATGATGAACAATCAACAAACCTTAGGTACTAACAATGCTTACTGGAAAATGAGTGTACTCATCGAAAATTTGGTCAGAAATAAAGAGGAATGGAGAAATTGGGGAAAATTCTATTGCAGTCAAAATAATTTGACCCCCCTTTTGTATCCTTACCGGGTCAACATTTAAAAGTACAAGGCTTGGGTTTGCAAAAGCCCGATTACGAGTCATTGGTCGATCTACGTCTCATAAGTCAGGGTTTCGTAGAACCCTCAACACTTAGAAAAATTTAGAATCTTACCTGAGTTCCACGAACCCATTCACAACCCATAGGTTGATCTACGAGTCATAAAGTTGGCTTTTGGGTTGAGTACACACTATTAATGCTCACTGCAAATCTCTACAAGATGGGGTTATGAGTCGTAAAGTGCAATATGACTTGTAACTCCACTCATAAAAACTATACTTGATGCATTTCTCAATATAATCTGCTGCCTTAGTCCAATACCTGCATACTCTTCATAAAATTCATTTGCACCGTATATGTAACAAACTCAATGTGAAAAAATAGCAAAACACAATCAAACAACTACCTAAGAATCCAAAAGTTGAAAATAAACTCAAAACTAAGCCAAAACATCAAAAATCCTTGGGTTGCCTCCCAAATAACGCCTTGATTTATTATCGTTGCACGACTTAGATAAAATTGGCTACTAGACTTCACCAATTGTCCAAACCTCAATTTTCAACTCATCCAGATGCTTCATACACTGGCAGATATCGAAAATTACTTCTTAATCATTCACCCTAAATCTGAGTTGACCGGAGTCCATATCCACTAGAGCTTGTCCTGTGGCCAGAAATGGTCTCCAAAAGATAATAGGAACTTCAAAATCAACTTCATAATTACACAAAATCTACAGGGAATTTGCCCACTTTTACCAATACATTATAGACTATTCCTTCTGATTTCTTGATTGTTCTATTCGCCATTAAATAACTACATTTTAGTTGTAGTAGGGGCACCCAAACCAATCTTTTTGAAAACTGCAAGATGCATCAAATTGATACGCACCCAAATCACAAAGTGCTCTTGCGAACTCTACATCGCTTATGGTGTAAGGTATAGTGAAAGCACCTTGAACTTTATGCTTTTGAGCCAATGACTTAGTAGTGATAGCACTACAATGTTGAAACTCTTTAGAAAGCTCTTGATTCACAGTCCACTTCTTAGTAACCAAGTCTTTCATATACTTTGCATAACCCGACATTTTCTCCAAAGCTTCAATCAAAGGGATGTTTATGGATAGTTGCTTAATCATAGAGAGAAAGTGTTCCAATTTGCCTTCCTTCTCCCTCTTTTTGACTCTTTGAGGGAAATGACGAGGAGGCCTTGGTATGGTTTTATACTTCTGTGGCTCTTTAGCTACCTCAATCACCCCATCTTTGAAAAAGTCATCTCCTTCAATCACATCCTTACCTGCAACTATCTCCTCATGAATATCTTCTACCTCAACCGGTATAGGAGGATCAAAGGTACTCTTGCCACCTCTAGTAGTAACCGCTATACATTCCCTTCTTTCTTTGGATTTTGAACTGTGTTGCTAGGTAATGTACCCTCTTGATGCTGATTGAACTGAGTTGACACTTGACCAAATTGTTGCTCAAGTTGTTTAGTAGCCACATAATGAGACTCTATCTTTTGATTAATGCTTGAAATATTGGATTTCATACCCCTTAGAGTTTCATCTTGTGTCTCGGCCTTCTTTAACAAACAATCAAACATGTTCTCGATTCTAGAATTGCTTGTACTGGTGTCTCGATTATGTGGTGGCATATATGGATCATTTCTGAAACCATCTCTTTTGCCCCAATTTGCTTCAAGACCCTTATTCCTCTCATAATAACCACCTCAGTTGTCTCTATATGGTCTATCTCTTCCATAGTTCCAACCTTAGTTTCCTTGACCTTGGCGCCAGTAGTCCTGATTGGGCCCTTGGACATTGGTTTGAGTCTGATCATTCACAAAGCATTCATCCTCCTCATACATGGGTGCACGTGGAGGTTGGTGAACTACCATATTTACTCTTTTCTGGTTCAGCTTGATCACTACATCTATGCTTGTGCGAAGTTGAGCAAGTTGTTGCATAATCTCCTCATTAATCTTGGCATGCTCTGAACCAATATTAACAACACATGAACTCCTCGTAGAAGCTCTATGTCATTGTCTCCATGCATGATTCGTCTTGACCACTAGTTTCATCTATTTGGCAATCCTTGCAAATAGTTGATCTAATAATGTGCCCCCCAAAATGGTACCGGCACAGTATTGACTATTCTCATCAAGGGCACGGTAGAAGATCATGACCAAAGCACCTTCAACTATCTTTGTGGTTAGGTACGCTCCTCAAGCTCACAGTAAACCGCTATCATATAGTGCTAATAAAATCACCAGGAAGTTGCTCAAAGTTGCTCATATGATCCTTTAACTTGAGCCTCTTTGACCTAGGGAAGTACCTTTCCAAAAAGGGCTTTTGCAAATCTGCCCAACTAGTGATTGAACTCTGTGGGAGCTCATATAGC
Source organism: Solanum ossicruentum (assembly GCA_025774065.1). Classification (NCBI taxonomy): domain Eukaryota; kingdom Viridiplantae; phylum Streptophyta; class Magnoliopsida; order Solanales; family Solanaceae; genus Solanum; species Solanum ossicruentum. The sequence continues at coordinate 12,172,930 of JAOTQR010000011.1, forward strand.
CATAGTGCAGCATTACTCGTAAGAGATAATAGGAAAACACGAAGCTCCACAACATCCATAGATAGATTTTGTGTCCCCATCATACTCTTGCAAACAAATGCCATGTTGTGCAAGTGGCTATGTGGATCCTCTGATGGTAGACCCATAAATAATACATGGTTTTGCAACATTTGAAGTAACCCACTAGAAACAGTGAACTTTGTGTCAACCGATAGTGGTGGCAACACAATAGCCCCAGTCACATTCATAGCCATAGGGTTCAATCTATATTGATTCCACAGGTAATATTTGCCATTGAAATCCCTATGCTGTGGAATATTCTCCAAAGGAGGTGGGTTGTCATTCTGATCATCACCATTAAGATTTTGATTCAAGGCTACATTACCTGATATGTTAGCATTTTCTCGGGTCATTCTTACTGCAATTCGTTAAATCTCTAGATCAAGTGGAGTTAAGGATTTGCCTTGACTCCTAGAGTTAGTCATGCACTACTATTATGCCCTACAAAGAAACAAAAACAAAAACAAAAATAAAATACAAGGGAACTAAAGATTAACACATAAATTACAATTACTAGTAAATTCAATTAAGTCTAGTCGTATTCACCGATAATAGCACCATAATCTTTGATCACGCCCAAGCTACACTCTCTTTTGAAGGATAAAGCAGTCGATTGTCAAATATAAAACCAAACCAATGTTAGGGTCGAATCCTATAGAGAATATGGAGACTCGTAATGAATTTACCAATATGCAATCAAGTAATTAACAACTCAATTCCCCTGGGGGGAGGGGGGGTTGCAATGTTCAACAAGAAATTAAACTAAACTAACTAAAGCAATAGACAATCAATAGCGGAGAGAAACTTGGGAATTATCTTCTCCATGATTTACTAACTCAATATCCCCGGATAACCCAATTCTCGACTAGAGTATAGCATGTAGGACAGTAATTTAAATTCACTAAGCCTTTGGTCAAAGGTCAAAGGCGAATTTCACTATGTGACTAAGCCCATCTCCATAGTGTGCAATACCAACCATTATTCATAGTCCTAGTCAACCTCCCTTTGGTCTAGTTCGGTTGATTATACGAGAACACATCATTAAATCCTGTTAATCAATCTCTTTTCGTATTCATTACCACCTGGATCAGAAAGGTAATGCTAGGCAAGTTCTAATATTGGCCACCACTAGAAAACATGCAAAATGAAGAGAATTGATTAATATATGTAAATACCCATTCGGAGAATTGCAAATAATACGAGTTTATTTTAGTTAGATCTTCATGGTTTCCACAACCCCAAGTTATTGATTTATCTACTCATGCTATGGGTAGATAAAGAACTCATGAATTTAGAAAATATAATTAATCACTTACCCAATTGAGTTGAAGAACAAGCAAATCCAAAATATATTGAGAATCACAAGATTTGAAGGTACAATGAATCCCCAACTGTATTCTCCTCAAAGATTGATGTCTCCAAGCACAAAACCCTAAAAAGTACTCTACTGATGTCCTCTCTACTATACTTTCTAAATAATGACCTAAAATTACTATTTATAATGTTTACAAACAAATCCTAAAAATTAGAAAAACTAGTTAGCAATTTTATACGATAGGCCATTGCGACTCGTAAACTGATTTACGAGTCATAATCGGGGTCTCGTATTCAGCTCTTGATTCTTGGACTTCACTGCTATAAATCTAGTTTATGAGTCATATATTACTTCTTGACTCGATCGTGCTCTCGTAAACTTCATCTGCATCAACTAGTCCTTCACTGGATCTCACTGAAAGTTTTTACGAAACCACTCTATACGACTCGTAGAGTGATCTACCACTCATATAAAGGTTTGTATGGCTGAACTTCAGAAATAAAAAAAAGATCTTCACGTAACCTATTCTACGACTCATAAAATTCTCTATGACTCGTAGTGGGTCTCGTAAACCACCAAAAACCAGAAAAGTTTGTAATTTGCTGCAAAATCATGCCAACATGCTTTCCTGCAAAAACTAAGCACAAAAATACATAAAAATCATAAATGTTGCATTGAGCACACCTAAAATCCTAAGTTTTAAGCATTAAATATGTTGCATTTTGATAGCATATCAATATATCGTGACAACGACTGCTTTAGCTTTCAAAAAAGAGGTGTAAATTGGACAACATCATGTAACTCTATAGTTGCAACCTCGTTGTCTAGCTAGTACTTTATAATTTTTTCTTATCTACTTTGGCGTATATGACTTATTGTTGACCAGGTGATGACTTAAATGACCCAAGCTTAGTTTTTTAGATGTTATGATGACAAATGTTTTGGCCCCTAATCTTGTTAGCTAGCATATTTAGTGGCTTACATGACCATTGACGGTATTGAGTGTAAGTCATGCCTCCTCATTTCGGACATGTTAACAAGCATATGGATTTGAAATACTTTTCAGTTAAAGAAGATGTTCATAATCACAAAGTGATAATTGAGTATATAAACACCAATCTTATGATTGTTGGTTCCTTGACGAAAGGATTACCACCTAAAAAATTTGTTGAGCATGTTGAAAGAATGAGTCTTATGGATAGCAATTAATGATTTTTTGTAAAGATTTTATTATGTTTATACAATTAATACTTTGAGCACAATTACATATATGTTTCTGTTACTATTACTTATTTTCTCTTGTATACATTATGTTGAAAGTGATATTGACAAAGTTTTAGTTTAGATAAAGATATTTTGAAGATTATCATTGGACCATTATGGACATAAAGGTTGTGTGAGTAATACTAATATTGAAGGAATTATGTCAAGAAGGAATATATGACCGTCATGACTCATATTAGTTGACCTATTCAAAATGACAAATGATGTAGAATTTAGAAAATATGCACATAGTAATTGAAACATTTATTAAACCATTAAGTAACTAATGTTTTGTGTACCAAGTGGGAGAATGTTAGTTTTTATGGTCCATGTATGATGATTTAAGGCTGAAGTTGATACTAATTTTGATTTAATATTTAATTACGAACTAAATTCTAAATTGGATAATGTTGGTGGAAGTTATTGAAATCACCCACCATTATATTAGTGGAAGTTGTTGTAACTTCCCAATACCCACTAAGTTGGTGAAAGTTATTGTCACGCCCAAGGTGGGTACCCTTAGCGTGGCTAGCACTTAAAGAACCATTGTTACTTTCTTAAGAGAATCACCTGGCCCCATCGTCACTTCTTACTCAAAAGTGGAAGAAATACTCAATAAAATCATTAAAGGAAAAATAAGATCTCATAAATATTCTCTAAAATAGATCAAGTCTAGAAAATGAAATAATCAACAATACTCTACTCAAGGCTTATGAAGCCTCTACTCTAAGTGTCTAGATGGTACCATGGCTACCCTACTCAAAGAAAATAACAATGATAGTGAAATAAAAATAAGACTCCACTGAATAGCAAGGAGGGCTCACCAAGTCTAGAACTCAAGAGCTTTGAACCTCAATGGTACGCCTGCTGAAGTCCTCTATTGCCTAGCATCATAAAATGATGCAGCGCCAAGTGGCATCAGAATGCGGAATGTACGGTATGTAAAAATGCCTCAATAAACAGATACAGCTCAAACTCAATCAACTGACTCTACTCAGGACTTAACTCCTCACCCTGTAACTCAACTTAAGTAATTTGATGCAAGTTAAAGTCTGAAATCATGATTTAGAACTAGACTCAGTGTGTAATGTAACTTAGTTCAAAAATTATGATAGGTTAACTTAAGTGTTGCATGGAAGTTTCTCTAACCGACATAACTCTCTACCCCACCATGAGCATTGATGATGTACAATTAAAAACATGTTGTTGCCATGTCCATCTTAAACTTGCCAAAGAATAGGACGTCAACCTCTACCTCTCTCTTTTGGATCTAAAGAGAATATCCATCTATTAAGAAGTGGGTCGCTAGAGTTAAATGTATGACTATCCTACGCGGGCAACATAGTACTGTGGTGCTCCTCAATCCACTCAACTCGCTGCTTAATACTCCTTCCAAGACTAAAACATTTCATTGAGATTAACTCAAGCTCAACTTAGTTCTCAATAACTCAACTCAATTACTCAACAACTCAATAACTTAGGACTATCATTCATGCAATGCAACTCAAGGCTTTAACTCATATCATGCTAGAATTACACGAATTTTGGTCAAGTGATATCATATCATCTATGTTCAACACTTAAGACATAATAGATATTCACTACATGCATATATGAAAAAAGGAAACATACTTCTCAGGTTCAACTTACTTGGGTTAGAGGGTTAGGTTCATAATTTCAATTAAACAAGAAATGAAAATACTAAGTTTAGGGTTAGGGTATCAAGCATTCGAAGTACATTCATATTTCATGGTAATAATGATGCAACTCATAAATTAACTCAAATATATTCATGAAACTCAGATATGTATAGGGATTTAGGACTCAATATTCACAGGATTTAGAATACGCAGTTAATAATCATGATATTAACTCAAGTAGATGAAGGGGCGTGTGTATGAACATAATCCAATGCTTTTGGTAGCCTTACGTACCTGGAATTGAAGAATAACTCAACCTTGGACTCAAGAACCCTCGCTTCTTCTCTTGTTCTCTCAATAGCTCTAATCTAATTATTGCATTTGGAGGCTTTACAATGGAGTTTAGAAACCCTTTTTCAACTAAAAATAACTTATTTAGCACTTAATGAGGGGTTGAAAAAATCTAGAATGCCCCTCACGAAAAAGAAAAAATTTATTGCGGACTGGGCGCGCACATATATTTTTTTTCCAAAATTTCCCTAATGAGTTCTTCCAATCTCATTGAAAAAAATTGAAAATAAACAAGTCCCTTTCCACGACAGGGGCATGATGCGCCTCTATCGCACATAACCACTATTTTTTATTTTTGGTTTGAAAATTATTTTTTGATTCGATTGCTCTGAACATTGACCGAGACCATTTTTCACTTAATTTTTCATGTTGATAGCATATCCAGTCTTGGATTTTCCATTGGAGCATGGGAAGATGTGTTATGCGCACATCTCTCCTCTAGGGATATTTTGGTAATTTTATCAAGTGTTACGTTATCTCCCCCTTGATATCATTCATCCTCGAATGATGAGTAGAGATGGGTATCAAAACACAAATAAACTCAGGACTTATCTCAATACTCACTCAACAACTCAAACTTCGAATCCTTATCAACCTCAAAAACGCTACCCATACTCAAGAACAGAAACATTAACTCAAGAATAGAAACAATTAAATCAAGGATAAGAACATTACCTTCAACATTCTCATCATTGGGCACGAATAGATGCGGGTATTTGGCTCTTATATCCTCCTCAACATTCCATGGGGCTTCCTCAATGAATTGATTCCTCCATAGAACTTTGACTAGGGCGATCTCTTTGGTTCTCAACTTGCGAACTTGATGATCAAGGATTCGAACCGGAATCTCTTTGTAGGACAAGGTATCCACCACTCTAATGCTCTCAATGGGGATCACCAGGGTAGGATCTCCGAAGAACTTTAACATCAAGACATGGAATACTAGAAGAATTGTGTCTAACGCTTAAGGAAAATCTAACTCATACGCAACCTTACCAATCCTCTTCACAATCTGGTAAGGACCAATATAGCGAGGACTCAATTACTCCTCTTTCAAAACCTTATGACACCCTTCATGGGTGACACCTTCAAGTACATCTAATCACTCACCTCGAACTCTAAGTCTCTCCTCCTAACATTGGTGTAAGACTTTTGGCGGCTCTGTGTAGTTTTCAACATCTCTTTAATGACCTTAAACATCTCCATTGATTGGTGGACAAGATCAGGTCCAATCAACTCAGCTTCTCCAACCTCGAACCACTCAATTGGTGATTCACATATCCTCCCATACAAAGCTTCATAGGGGGCTATTTAGGCTTTTTATTAGTTAGTCCTGGTAAAGCCCCCAGGCGTCGTATTTTTTTGAAACGAGGTCCTCGGTAACGCGACATATTGAATTTGTTTGCTCCGATACAAGAGATCGGCCCCGAAGCAAGATATGGTGGGTGCCAGCAACTTTCACTTGTTAGGAGTAAGGCCTGAAAAGAGCTCTTTGTATAGGTTGGGTTTTCTGGGCTTTGATGCTTACCTTCTTATTATTAAAAGGGAAAGGTTTAATAAAGGAGCTGAAAGCCACTTTACTTACAGGAGAGGGTGACTGCTAAGGAAGCTCAAACGAATGTGAGAGGGATGGAATAGCTCGACTGATAAGGAGAGGGGGAGAATGCAATGAAGCTTGACTGAAAGGAGAGGATGGATGTAATTCAGCTCGAGCTAAAGCGAGAGGAGTGTAAGGAAAGCAAGGTAATGAGCAAATCGACATTTTGAATTCCAACTTAGCTGCCCGGGCAGGGTGATCAATTCACCGGAGTTCGCGAGTGCACTTGCCTGTAAGGAAAGTAAACTATTCAACTTTATACCCTTTCGACTGAATGCTCCTGAACGCAAATTCAATTAATGGTAGATGGTCATCCCAATATCCTTTGAAGTTAAGGACACATCTGTTCAACATACCTTCTAATGTCTGAATAGTATGCTCTGCCTGGCCAACTGTCTATAGATGAAAGGTTGTACTCAGATTTACCGTTGTACTCAATCCCTTCTAGAACGACCTCCAAAATTGGGAGGTGAATTAAGCTCCTCTATCAGAGATGATAGAGAAGGGAACTGCATACAACCTTACAATCTCTTGTATGTACAACTTGGCATACTCCTCCGTAGTGTTGGTCATCTTGACTACTAAGAAATGAGCTAACTTGGTCATCCTATCCATCATCACCCATATCGAATCATATTGCTTTTGGGACCTCGATAGACTAGTAATGAAGTCCATGTTGATTATCTCTCACTTTCATTCAGGAATCTCAAAGTCCTAAGCCAATCCACATGGCCTTTTGATGCTCAACTTTGACCTGTTGAAAATTGGGACACTTAGTAACAAACTCAACAATATCCCTCTTCATTCCACTCCACCAATAGACTTCCTTTAAGTCGTCGTACATCTTGGTAGAGCTAGGATGAATGGAATACCTAGAGTTATGAGCTTCAGCAATGATTCTCTCTTAAACACCATCAATATTGGCAACACATAACCTACTCTGGTATCTCAACACCCTATCTCCCTCTTTGGAGAAAATCATCACTTTCTATTTGTGGATAACCTCCTTCAATTGGAATATGATAGGATCTCAATCTTACTTCTCTTCTACCTCTGCCACTTGAGATGATGCAGACCCACTCTGAACATTGACTCCTCCTTGTCATTTTCTTTGAGTTGAACTCCTAATGGAGACAATCTATGCACTTCCTTCTCTATCTCTTTCTTTCCTTCCTCCACATGGGTTGTGCTACTTAATGACAACCTGCTAAGAGCATCAGCAAAAATGTTAGCTTTACCTTGGTGGTAGAGAATGCTCATGTCATAATCCTTGAGCAACTCCAACCATCTCCTCTATTTCAGGTTGAACTCTTTCTGACTGAAGACATACTGCAAGCTCTTGTGGTCAGTGAACACATCCACTTGCACTCCATATAAGTAGTGGCACCAAAATTTTAGTGCAAACACCATGCCACTAACTCAAGATCATGGGTTGGATAGTTCCTCTCATGAATCTTAAGTTGTCTGGAAGCATAGGGTATCACCTTCCCCCACTGCATCAACACATAGCTCAACCCAACTCTTGCATCACAATATATTACAAAGTCCTCTGTCCCATCGGGCAAAGTTAAAATGGGTGGAGTAGTCAACCTAGTCTTCAACTCTTGGAAGCTCTTCTCACATTCCTTAGACCACTAAAACTTGACCTTTTTCTGAGTCAACTTGGTCAATGGGTGGATAGGGAAGAAAATCCGTCAACAAATCTGCAGTAGTAGCCCACCAATCCTAAGAAACTCCTTATATAGGTTGGAGAGGTCAGTCTAGGCTAATTCTTAACCACTTTAATTTTCCTGGGCATTTACTCGAATACCATCATTGGAAACCACATGGCCTAAGAAGGCCACCGACTTAAGCCAGAACTCACACTTTGAAAATTTCACATACAACTCATGGTTCTTAAGTGTCTGAAGAACAACTCTGAGGTGATTGGCATGCTTCTCCTCATCTTTCGAATAAACCAAAATGTCATCGAGAAACATGATTACAAACATATCAAGATATAGTCTGAACACTCTATTCATCAAGTCCATAAAGGTTCTAGGTGCACTTGTCAACCAAAAGGCATGACCAAGAACTCAAAATGGCCATATCAAGTCTTAACGATTTTCTTTGGGATGTCACATTCCTTACTTTCAACTGACGATAGCCAGATCTGAGGTCTATCTTCCAGAAAAAAGAGGCACCTTGAAGTTGGTCAAACAGATCATCTATCCTTGGGAAGGGATATTTATTCTTTATTGTGATCTTGTTCAATTGCCTATAGTCGATGCATATTCTGAGGGACCCATCTTTATTTCACACAAATAGGACAGGGGCACCCCAAGGAGAAACACTCGGCCTGACAAAGACCTTTTCTGACAAATCCCTCAATTGTTCTTTCCACTCTTTCAACTCACTGGGGGCTATCCTATAGGGTGGAATTGAGATAGGTTGGGTATCAGGAAGAACATCAATTCTGAAGTTAATCTCCCTATCAACAGGGACTCCAAGTAAATCCTCAGGAAACACTACTGAAAACTCACTCACAATCGGGACTGACTATAGAGTAGAGGGCTCAAAATCATTAGACTTGACTTGCATGAGATGGTAGATACATCCTTTAAAGATTAACTTTCTAGCTCTAAGGTAAGAAATAAACTTATCCTTAGGTGCAACAAAATCTCCTCTCTATTCTATAACAGGCTCATTTGGAAACTAGAATTTGACAGTTTAGATTCTACGGTAAATAGAGGCACAACATGAGTGAAGCCAATTCATACCAAGGATTACATCAAAGTCAATTATCTGTAACTCAACCAAATCAACAAGAGTATCCCTATGGTAGACAAATACTACACTATCCCTATAGACTCTCTTGGCTATGATATACTTGCCAACAAGAGTAGAAATAGGGAAAGGCTCAAGCAAATACTCCAGAGAAATCTCAAATTTTCTAGCCACATATGGCATCACAAAGGACATTGTTTCCCTTGGATCAAGCAAAGCATAACAATCGAAGGTAAAGACTCAAAGCGTACCCATTACGACATCTGGTGCAACCTCTTGGTCCTGTTGGTTCCCCATTTCATAAAGACAATTCGTTCCTCTACTTGTCCCCAGTGCAACACCTTTCTAGTTACCCTTGGGTGGTGGCGTTGTAGTAGAAGACTATGTCTTATTGCCTCAAAGTAGACATTCTTTCAGGAAGTGACTTGTCTGGCCACACTTGTAGTAACCATTTCCTCCATCCTTGCACTCTCCCAAATGCATCCTGCCACACTTTCCACAAGGGGGTTTCCCTCTCGAGCCAAGGATCACACTGTCTAACGAACCCTCTGCTCTAAAGTTCGACTGACCTTGGGATCTTTAATCATACATGATATTTGGAGTTGGTGCATTGCCTGATGATGGGGAATACCCTGAATGCCTCTTTTGAAAGTAAGACCTATCCCCCTTATCCTGCTTGTGTTGGATAAGCTCGTGCCCTGTCCTCTTAGCTTTCTTACTCAAATGCTCTTCTCTGTCTTTCTTTTTATCCTTCTCAGTTTGTTGGGCATATACTATGATTCTGGAGATGTCCATACCCGGGATCAGTAATGCTACCTTGCACTCCTTCTTCGCTTGTTTACCCAACCCTGACATGAATTTTCTCATCCTTGCCCTCATGTACTGGACCATCTCTGGAGCATACCTGGATAACTTAATAAACTTGAGGCTTTATTCTTTGACAATCATTCCCTCTTGCTTTAGGTTTACAAACTCCTCAACCTTTGCCTCCCTCAACTCATGTGGAAAGAAGTGGCCGAGGAAAGCACTCTCCAACTCACTCCACTCAGCAGGCACAACATCCTCATCCCTAACTATCTTCCTATTAGTTATACCAGACATCCGCCACATCCTTAAGTTGATATGAGGAAAATCCCTCAACCTTAGTTGCATGCATAGCCCTTAGGACATTGCACATCTCATCAATGAAGTTCTGTGGGTCCTCCTCAACTTTCATCCTGTGTAGATTGATGGATTCATCCTCAAAAAGTCTCGTAGCCTAGTTGTAGTAGTGGGCTCTTCACATCTAGAGCTAGGGGCTTGGGGACCTCGACTGCTACTCTGGGAGGCCACTAGCTAGGTGAGCATCATAATGGCTCCTTTGAAGTTTGCCTCTGAGGTGGAGGCTGGCTGAGCAGGATATGCCTGTGGGACTCTAATGGTCCTAGCAAGTCAACTCCATCCTCTCATCCCCATCTGAGTAGGGACCTCTAGTGGAGGTCTCAGTGTTTGGGGCTCAAGCATCTCATTGGGCAGTTGTACACCTAGGAGGCATGATCTACAAACATGTGAAATACGATTAGAAAAGAATTATATAGATTTAAACTCAATCACGCGAACTCATAATGCAAAAGAAATGTAACCATTCCTAATGTCCTATAGCCTGCTGCTTATGAAGTATGGTGCACAACACACTCATAAACAAGACTCTACTAGACACAGCTCCAAAGACTCCTTAGTACAATTGAACTCTGTGCTATGATACCAAGTTTGTCACGCCCCGAGCAGGTACTCTTGGTGTGACCGACACTTGAAGAACCATTGTTGATTCCTCAAGAGAACCACCTGACCTCATTATCAAATCTTACTCAATAGCAGAAGAAATACTCAATAAAAGAATTAAAGGAAAGATAAGATCTCACAAATAGTCTCTAAAGTAGATATAGTCTAGAAAATGAAATACTCAACAATACTCTACTCAAGGACTATAAAGCCTCTACTCTAAATGTCTAGATGATACCATGACAAGCCATGTCTACCTTACTAAAAGAAAATAACAATGATAGTAAAATAAAATAAGGATCCTCTGAATACCAAGGATTGCTATCCAAGTCTGGAACTCAAGCACTTTGTATTACCTCAATGGTGTGCCTGCTAAAGTCCTCTATTACCTGTATTTGCATCATAAAATGATGCAACACCGAGTGGCGCAGTACGTGGAATGTACTGTATGTAAAAGTGACTCAAGAAATAGATAATGCTTAGACTCAATGAACTGACTCGACTCAAGACTCAACTTTTCATCTTGTAACTCAACTCAAGTAATTTGATGCAAGTTATATGTTAAAATGATGCTTTAAACTAGACTCAATGTTTAATGCAACTTAGTTCAAAAATGATGATAGGTTAAGTGATGCTTAGAAGTTTCTCTAGCTGACATAATTCTCCACCCCACCATGAGCTTTGATGATGTACAATGAAAAGACGTCGTTGCCACGTCCGTCCTAAACTTGCTAAGGAATAGGACATCAAGCTCTACCTCTCTCTCTTGGATCCAAAGAGGATGTCCATATATTGGGACGTGAGCTGCTTAACTGTACGAATATCCTACGCGGGCAACGTAATTCTGGGGTGCTTCTCAATCACCCAACTCGGAGCTCAATACTCCTTCCAAGACTAAAACATTTCATGAAGATTAACTCTAGCTCAACTCAGTTCTCAATAACTCAACTCAATTACTAAACAACTCAATAACTTACGACCATCATTCATGCAATGCAACTCAAGGCTCTAACTCCCATCATACAAGACTCTCATGAATTACAGTCAAGTGACATCATATCATCCATGTTCAACACTTAAGGCATAAATAGATATTCACTACATGCATATATGAAAGAAGGAAACTTACTTCTCATGTTCAACTTACTTGGGTTACAAGGTTGGGTTCATAATTTTAGTTTACTAAGCAATGAAAATAATAAGTTTAGGGTTAGGGTATCAAGCATTCGAAATTCATTCATATTTCATGGTAATAATGATGCAACTCATAATTAACTCAAATATATTCATGAAATTCAGACATGTACAGGGATTTGGGACTCAAGATTCGCAAGATTTAGAATACACAATTAATACTCATGATCTTAACTCAAATAGACGAAGAGGCACGTGGATGAACATAATCCAACGTTTTAGGTAGCCTTACATACTTGAAATTGAAGAACAACTCAACCTTGACCTCAAGAACTCTCGCTTCTTCTCTTCTTCTATCAATAATTCTAATCTAGTTTGTTCGTTTGGAGGTTTTAGAATAGGGTTTAGAAACCATTTTTTGACTAAAAATGACTTATTTAGTCATGGATTGAGTTTATGACAGATTGGGAAAAGTCCAGAATGCTCCTTCTGAAAAAGAAAAATTTTACCTCAAAACTACGGACTGGACGCGCACATACCTATTTTTCTTTTCAAAAATTTTTCGAACGATTTTTTTCAATCCCGTCGAATAAATTAAAAAAAAAGCCCCTCTACGCAATAGGGGCGCGATGCGCCTCTGTCGCGCACAGCCACTGTTTACGATTTTCGGACCAAAATTTATTTTTCGATCCGATTGCTCTAAAAATCGACTGAAACTATTTTCCCACTCATTTTTTCATGTTGATCACATATCCGGTCTCGGATTTTCCATTAGAGCATGGGAGGACCCGTCATACACATATCTTTCCTGTAGGGGTATTTTGATAATTTTACTAGATGTTACCGTTATCGTAATTTTCCACCAACCACTACTTATGTTGGTGGAAGTTACTATAACTTCCCACTACTTATGTGGTTATAACTTCCCTTACCCATAATTATGGAAAGTAAGACTAAAAGTAATTGGTCCTCTCTCTAACTTTAAAAAATGGACAATATCGTCGTTTCCATCACCGCTATGAGAGAAATCAGTAAAACATTCAGTCAAGAACAAAAACAGGCTTCTGCTCAAGTCAAGTCAAATCAAGTCAATGGTTGGTTCTGATATGTTTTCTTGACGGAACTAATGCAAAAAAGATACAAGTGAAAATCGTATAGTTCTACGATCTTAAATTTATGATATGATTTCATGTTATATTGTTTATGTTTGACAATTTAAATTACGGCAAATCGTTACAAACACCACTGTCATTCCTGCGTGCTTCTAGAAAAGGGTGTCAAGAAAATCAAACCTTCGACAAACAAGCAATGTAAAAATATAAAAGTGTAATAATTATAATTCTTCACTTGGTAGTTAAAAAAAAATTAAAAGAAAAGCTCAAATTTTATTACAAAAAAAGCAAAAACAAAAGCAAAAACAAGAGAAAAGGAAAACGTAATTGCTTATTGCATTTAAAATTAAGATAACAATTGTTGAAAATACTGAAATTTTTTTATGATAAACTAATAAACAAATAAACTAATAAACAAATTGTCTGTATATGTATAAAAATATATATAAAAAATAAAATTTAAAACAATTATATTTAACACTTGTATATTTTTACATATAACAATTGGTAATTAAATCATGTTTTAGTCTAAAATATAAAATTGAGGCTTATATTTTTATTAGATACATAAGTAATTCTGTGTCGACGAATACTTGCATGATCATTCTATCTTTATGTATAATATATTGGTAAAAAAAAATTGCTTTTAGATTGAAATATGCTCAAGTTATATTGGTAATACGTTTTCTTTACATATTAGCCTTGTTATGGATATTCGTGAATATTGATCAAACAAATAAATAATATTATTTTATAAATGTGTCGTACTTTAGTAGTTGGGGTTCAATAGAAAAGACATGCATGAGTATAATATCTGACAAAACGTACAAACTTGTATCCATATATTA
>JAOTQR010000011.1:12186876-12220954 GCA_025774065.1 Solanum ossicruentum
TCACGAACGCACACCTTTGGCCAATTTGATTCGCTGGAGAGATAAACCAGTGGCCCTTTCTATTGTACAAGCAAGATGCCAAGCTTTTATGTTGTTAAGGGCTATTATGCATTTTATAGGATATAAGAATATTTGGAAATTGTGGACGATATTATAATGGTCGTCTGGGTCATTTCTATGATTTTGTTATTATTATGTTTATTTGAGCATGTGTATAGTGACCTCGGGACTATTGGGGTGATTAGTGTTCGGGTTATTATGAATTATGTGGATTTTTAAGTTAACTGAGAAGTTATACCCGTAAAATGAGTTTTTAAGTAAAGTCCAAGTAAACGACCTCGGAATGGAATTCTGACGATTCCATTAGCTCTGGAATGGTATAATTAGGCTAGGGGCATGTCTGGTGCAATTATATCATGTATTACAAATTTGGCCACCGGAATCGGTTAGTAGTTAACCCAGTCAATGCTCTCAGGAACCATGCCCCGGATGAGAATTTTGATGGCGTGATTAGCTCTGCAATGTCAATTTTGGTCTGGCTTGACCCTTCATTTGATACCAGGGACTTTCAGATGTGATATGATCCCAGGTGGCTTTCTATTAAAAGTTACATATAAAGAAGTGGGACCCTCACTTTATCATAGAAAGCTTTGTTGGAAATTCTGACACACTGTTGGGTACATAATGTTGAAATCCATAGGGTTACATAGTTCGTTTGCAAAAATTGAAGTTCGGACGAGCCCGAAATGACAAAAAAGAGATTGAGTGATGATTGGAAAGAGAGGGATAAGGTGGCATGTTCTAGGGTTGACATGTGGTGCAGTCAGGGTCTGCCATGTGCCAGAGACATTTCAACCATGCCCTTTTTGCTATATATATGTTGTTCCCTAGAAAATATATTATATATTCCTCCAACTTTGCACCACGAGTTGAAGATCATTTTTTGATCTGATTTAGATGACTCAAAAGGCTACGTGACTCAATTTTTCGCAACAAATGTCATGGTTAAGTCGGATTCAGGATTTGACACATATTGAGGTAAGTCTTTGCATTTATTTGTTGATAAATTGGAAATGAGTGAAACTTTACATTTCAATATCTCGGTTATTTTTTAACGAAATTAAGTGAAACTTGTGTCTAAATTATTCTATGTTCTGAGAGGGACGCTATGGTATGCTGGATGTTCGCTGATTTTGTGTGATTTTTGAGAAGTTTGACTGAGAAAGTTTTGAAAAGAATATTTTCTCAGTAAAGTTTTTAACTTTGTTTTTTGGCATTTCCTTGGTTTTCTAGGGTCCGTTTTGAGCCAAATTTCTGGCTAGAGACTCAGGGTGATATTGAGATTATTTTACGGGGATTGGTTTGGCATTTGAAGCATGGGCCCCAAGTTTTCCATTTTAATCATAATTAATGTAATTTCACCCATTTCTTGAGATTTTACAGCCAAATCAGTTGTAATGATCTTGTGACTTATATTTGAACAACTGATCAACATTGAGAAGCAATTTGTAGGGGAACAACTTGGTTGGATTGACTCAGATGAAGAGACGTCGGATGCCAAATAGGCTAGGCTTTCTTTAAACCCTAGAGTGAGCTGAAATACTTGCATATTTGAGTTAGAATGTGTAGGAATGTACTGTTTATAGATTGAGTTGTGAAGTATATTTTGTATGTGGCTAGATGTGATCTGTGTGATCTGCATATATATAATGTTATGGGATGATAGTTATTGTATTGAGGGCTATGTTGGCTTTAGCTGCTATGTTACATGAGTTCTTACATTATGTGACTATGAAAGTGGTTGGCTAGAGCTGTGAACATGTGACAGGTATGTACACTGAGTTTGACTCTTGCTTGTATGTGTGTGTGGTTTGAGGCTATAGGAATATACTGATTGTTGAGGTTGACATGTGATTACATGCTACCCTGTGCACTGATTCTAGCATATATATTTGGTTGGTATGTGTATGCATGATGTGGATACGGTTATCTTTACTTTTCTGAGTACCTTTGGTAGAATTTCCTGATTATACATGATTCTGTGTAGCCTTATGGTTTATATGATCCTATATCCTGCTGTTATCTGTTATGTACTTATGCCACTGATTAATGACTGGAGAGACACACTATGTTCTAGAAACGGGTATAGTGCACCCCTAAGGGAGCCTTGCATTCTGTGATACGAGAGGGGTTACTACTGAGCCATTAGCGGGTTAGAGATAGGAATGTGACCTTGGTAGCTCGGTGCAGGCTATATCCCACGTGCTTTCGGAGGCTATCTGTTGAAACACTAGCTATGTGGGTTAGTCTAGGGAACTATCATCTTGTTTGAAGAAGGGCACATTATCATTGGGCAGGCACATGGTTGCCTTGGGTGAAATCGTCGATAGCAGTTAAGCTTTGGTATGATTTTGGGTAGGTGACATCCTTCTATTTATCTAGCCTCTTGGTCCTTAGCTTAGGTTATATCGATGCTGCCCTATGAGTTGCTTTACATAGGAAGGGGACTGGGAAAGGCTGAATATGGTTTAGTACCTTGAGATTGGCATATGTTCTGACTTGACTCATACCTTTATGAATATGTATAGCTTGTTGCTACTGAGATATGATGACCAGTAGACTATGCATTGATTATATGTCGTACTGCGGCTTGACTCTAGTATGGATATAACTTGGTTGGGTTTGGATATCCTGGATATTTATGATTTTTTATAATGGTCTATGTTTACTCTAGGCAGTTGTGATTGATGAGGTTATGGTATACTTGCCTTGGTGATGCGTGATTCTACAGCGATCTGTGATATATATACTTTGGTGTATATACTAGGGTATCTGTTGTATCTGAGAGAGGTGGTGATTGTGATTATATGGGTTGGATTAAGATTATAAGATACCTAGGTTGAAAGTGTCATCGCCTACGTTCACTTTGGGCGCGATTATCATCGCCTACTTTCACTCTGGACACGATATGACTTTGATATTTCAGATTTGGATAGATTGGCTGAGTGAGTGATTGACTGATACATCTCATTGCAGATGATGCTCCCAATCACTGTTGAGCATCGATGGTCACGTTTGTAGAGTCCTGATCTTGCCTGACGCTCCCTGTGGACTTGTGTCTTGGTGGCCATGACTGTGATGCCAGGTGCTAGATACAGATTCTGAGGATTAAGTTCTGGCTGAGTTTTGGGTCGAGGACCCCATGATTGATGGTATGTTGGGCTGGGCCCCATGATTGATACTCTGATGATGACAAACTGCTAGTACTATAGGAGGATTATTTCTCTCGTGGGGGATACATCCCATCATTACGTTTATGGATGGACCACTTGGCCCTGACTGACTGCTTGACCGGATAACAGGTCGAAGACCCAGGGTTAGAGTCCCCAGGTAATATTAGGGGTTGGAGTCCCTTTGTTACGCTACTTCAGATAGGCCGGGGACTCGATTACTGTTGTGATATTGGGGGACGGGGGCTTGACTATTTACCCGTGGATCTACTAAGCTATATACACCCTAATTATGCGTTGGGTGTACCTCCTGGGCTTATGGGGCCTCAGGGGGGTTCAGGCTTAGACACTAGGGCCTTACACCCATGTACAACTGACCCTTGTTCTGATGATGCGGAGAGCTGGGTCTATGGGATTCTTTGAGGGTTCTGAGGGATTTTGTTATTATCTATCGGCATGATTATTGTACGCGGGTGTACCTTTTGGGCTTATGAGGACCCAATTTGGTGTACATGCATAAATACTAGGGCTTTGCACCCGCGTACAACACTATACCTTAGTTGGGGGTAATTGTGGTATGAGCCTACACAATTTTCGTCACTGTTACCAATGTTTATCACTTGGGTTAGTTCAGTTATCCTTGTTCATCTCCTTGGTTGGCTTAGTGGTGGTTTGAGGGTTTCCAGACATGCCTATGCCTCGATCCAGTTCGTTTTGCTACACTGCTTCAATTCTCTTTATGTTTGGGCTATATATATGTTTACAAATTCACTCGGTCGATTGATGGTGCCTATTCGATGCCTTTTCTGGTACTCACCCTTACTTATGCATCTTCCCATGGTGCAGGTCCAAGTACGAGCCGTGATAGCTAAGTTGGGACACTTCGAGAGTGCTTAGTAGACTTTTAGATAAGCACCAATAACTCTGGCTTTTTTGCACTCTCCTTCCTGTTGATGGTTGTCTTTTGCATCCAGACATCGACCATGTTCAGTAGAGTTTGGTATCTGCAGGTGCACTCCTAGTTTTGTATATTATTGTGATTATTGATATATGTATACGATATGCCCTTATGTCTATTATAGCTCTGTACAATTGACTTCCAGGTTTTGGGTAGGTTTCGGCATATTTATTTTTGCTGTATCGATTTGGTTTGGACTAGAAGTTAGGAAAGGTCCCTTGGTGTCACGACCCGAGCCTAAGGCATAGACTTGACATGACAAATGGGAAACCGAAGGGATCCCAAAACAAGCCTCTTGGCATATGAATCACACATCCTTGGTTGCGGAAGCATAATAACAACAACAAGAGCTATAAATTAGGGAAACAGGACTAAGGGATGTCTTCGATAGTTATAAAATACTTAAGAGCCAAGCTCATAGCATTAATCAATTGTTCCAACAACACCTCTAACATAGAATAGAGCGGGGGCCAAGACACTTTTCAGGCTCACCCTCATAGTATCAAGTGATCAAACATAAAGAGATATAAAAGAGTAAGAGTAGCATAGCTAGTGACCCCGGACTTAAGGTTTCACCAAAACCTATCTTTCGAATTGCCAAAACTAGCCCCGTATAGGATGATCAAGAGGTGCTCCAGTTCATAGATGGTAAGATCATGTAGGCATAGAGTATGCGTTAGTACGTTTGAATGTACTAAGTATGTTGGATGCAATGCAACAAGACATAAGCTAATATAGTCAAAATGCATAATAATAAGCAATGGATAAGTATAATATCAATATGGCATGCATGATCAATGCTTGAAGTAAAGCATGCTTGTGAATCATATCACTTTTATAGAACATAATACATGTGTTGGAAAAGACGATAATCATAGGTCAAGCAAAATATTACTTGGGATACAAGGCATGTCACCTCCTTGGAAGGTGATTGAGGTATCTACCCCTCAACATAGAGGTATGGGCATGTCACCCCCCAACAAGGTGGTCAAGGTATCTACCCCTCAATAAGGTAGTATGGGAATGTCACCCCCTAATAAGGTGGTCGAAGTATCTACCCCTCAACATGGTAGTATGGTCATGTCATCCCCCAACAAGTTGGTCGAAGTATTTACCCCTCAACATAGCAGTATGGTCATGTCACCCCCCAACATGGTGGTTGAGGCATGTCACCCCTCAAAAAGATGATTGGGCATGTCACTCCTCAACAAGGTGTGGTCTATTGCAATACTATAGATACTTTTCATGAATTCAATGCATACATACAATACCTTAATCACGTAAAGTCACTTGACTAATAAATCATGTAGTAGTTTATCAATAACTTGAGAATCATTGTCATGACATTTTATCTAACACTTTGTGTGTGTGTAATGCTAGTTCAAAATCATACACTTCAAGAGTGGAATAATGTGAGAAAACCCATTGCAAATCAACCCACCAATATATAGTAAAACCCTCGTGTAATATACCTTGAAATCCATTATCAAATCTCACAGTTGATCATAGTTTCATAGCCCAAAACATGCATTGTCTCAATAGACAAAACTAATTCATAGTATAAGTTTAAATAGATAAACATGCATATTCAATCAACATTTCATAAAACCCCAACATCATTTATAATCCAAATTCATAATAAGAGATACCCATAGAAGGTACAACTTGAAAACATGCAATTGGGGTACATGGATGAAAGGACCCAATGGATAATACCCACATACCTCAAACTTGGGTTTTCTTAAGTTGAGCTTGAAGAGAACTTGGGGATTGAAGAGAATCCTTGATTTCCAAAGTTTAGCATGAATTCCTTGGAATTTGAATGAGATGTTTGGTTAAGTCTTGGAGAGGGTCTTGAGTGATATAGTGTTGAAAAATGGTTAAGTATAAGTGTTTTCACGCGTAAGTTGGCATGGGGCTATGACCCCAATGCCCATGGGCCGAAACGAAAAATTGAGGAAAATCTAACTCTGCTTCGCATCAGGTCCGCGATGTGGACCCATCGCGTAGGTCCAGTTTGTACTGCTCTGCGCCCTTGGCACGTCGCATGCAGGGAGCAAACAAACATTGGATAAGAAAATTTTGCGAAAATTATTTTTCGCTAGGGTCCTCTAAAATTGGGGTTATACCCACTTCCCACTCAATTTTGCCCTCTGATCGAGAAAATGAAGTCATATTTTCGTTATCACACATGGATTTTGAGATATATGAAAATTTTGATTATGGGCATTTCCGAAGCATATTTTTTGGGCGTTTTTGGGGCATTTTAATATCTCCCCCTTGGGAACATTCATCCCCAAATGTCAAAGAAGCATACATAAGAGAAGTAATCATGAAGATTTCAGCTCAACATGAATGCAACAAATGCATTTAAACATCATTCAAAAATCTCAACATGAATGTCAAAAATCACCATAAACTTGTCAGCATAAACATGAATGCATGCAAGATGAAATAAGGATTGAAAATTAAGACTTGAATTCATAAAGGGGACTTATATTAGTACCTTGGGCTTGAGTAGAATGGAAAAGGTACATATATTGCTTTGTCATGTCCACCTCGGCTTCCCATGTGGCACTTTTAACTTGTTGGTTCATCCAAAGAACCTTGATGGAAGCTACATCTTTGTTTCTCAACCTCTTCACTTTTCTATCCAAAATCTCTACTGGTACCTCTTCATAAGTCAAATTATCTTCTACAAGACCCGTAACGTCCAAGGGAACTATAGCACTTGGGTCACCCATACACTTTCTCAACATGGATACATGGAAAACCAGATGAACCATCATCTCCATAGGCTACTCCAGCTCATATGCAACCTTACCAATCCTCCTCAAAACTCTATAAGGACCCACAAACCTTGGGCTTAATTTTCACTTCTTGCCAAACCGGACCACACCCTTCATAGATGAGACTTTCAAATGAGCCCAATCACCAACCTTAAACTCAAGATCTCTTCTCCTCATATCAGAATCGCTTTTGTCTACTTTGGGCTGTTTTCAACCTCTTCCTTATCAACCTCACCTTCTCTAAGGCTTCCATGACCCAATATGGACATGTAAAGCCATTTCCCTCACTTTAGACCACCCAGCCAGGGATCTACAATGCCTACCATAAAGGGCTTCAAAAGGAGCCATACCAATGCTTGAGTTGTAGCTATTGTTGTAAGAAAATTTAATGAGTGGAAGATGTTCATCCCTACTACCCTTAAACTCCAAAACACAAGCTCTAAGCATATCCTCAAGAGTTTGGATAGTCCTCTCAGCTTGACCATCCATTTGAGGATGAAAAGCTGTGCTAAGCTTAACTTTGGTACCAAGACCTCTTTGGAAGGACCTCCAAAAGCGAGAAGTGAATTGAGCACCACGATCTGAAATAATTGACAAGGGCACCCCATGCAATCTAACCAAGTCATGTATATACAACTTGTCATAAGTTTTGGCACCATAAGTAATTTTGACCGATAAGAAGTGAGCCGACTTTGTCATTCTATCCACAACAACCCAAATAGAGTCAATATGTTTCCTAGTCTTAGGCAACCCAACGACAAAATCCATATTGATTTCCTCCCACTTCCAAGTAGAAATCTCTATATCATGGGCTAGGCCACCCAACCTTTGATGTTCGACTTTCACTTATTAACAATTGTAACTTCTGGATACAAACTTTGCAATGTTTCTCTTCTTACCAACCCATCAATACACCTCGCTTAAGTCTCTATACATCATTGTAGAACTAGGGTGAAAATTATGAGCCTCTTTCAAGATCAATTCTTTCAAATCATCTACATTTGGCACACACAATCTACCTTGGTACCTAAGGGCACCATCTTCCCCTTGGGAGAAAACCTCCACTTTATCTTCTCTCACCAAGGCCTTCAACTCTAGCAAGGCGGAGTCAATATTTTGTTTTGCCTTTACCTCTTAAATCAAGGAAGATTTAGAACCATCAACAACAACTACACCACCATTATCAACTTCATCCAACCTAACCCCTAATCTGGATAACCGATGAACCTCTCTATCCACCTCTGTGCCACCATCATCAACACGAGCTAGACTACCCATAGTCACCCTAATTAAAGAGTCGGCCATAAGCTTAGGTTTGCGAGGTAATAATGTAAACTCATATCATAATCCTTAAAGAGTTCTAAACACCTTCTTTATCTCAAGTTAAGATTTTTTGGGTGAACACATATTGAAGACTCTTGTGGTCGGTGAACACATCAATGTGTACCCCATACAAGTAGTGGCGCCAAATTTGCAAAGCAAATACCACGACCGCCAATCCAAGATCATGGATGGGATAATTCTTCTCATGCACCTTAAGTTGTCTGGAGGCATATGCTATCACCTTGCCACTTTCCATCAAAACACAACCCAAACCAATTTTTGAGGCATCACAATATACAACAAACCATTCCAACCCTTCTAATAGAGACAATATAGGAGCGGAGACAAGCTTATCTTTCAAAGTTTGAAAATTCTTTTCACACTGATCAGTCCACATAAATTTCACCTTCTTTTGTGTCAATTTAGTCATGGGAGAAGCAATAGAAGAGAAATATTTACAAACCTCCGGTAATAATCCGCTAAACCCAAGAAACTTCTAATGTCTGATGGAGTCAAAGGTCTAGGCCAATTTCTAATCATCTCCGTCTTCTTAGGATCCACCTTAATGCCATCGGCCGACACTATATTCCCTAGAAAAGCAACCTCTTTCAACCAAAACTCATATTTCTCATATTTTGCATACAACCTCTCCTCCCTCAAGCTTTGCAACACTACCCTTAAGTGATCCATATGCTCCTCCTCATTATGAGAATAAATTAAGATATCATTAATAAAAACTACCACAAGCATGTCAAGGTAGGGTTTAAAGACCTTATTCATGAGGTCCGTAAATATAGCCGGTGCATTAGTCAAGCCAAAGGACATAACCACAAACTCAAAGTGCCCATACCTAGTTTGAAAAGTCATCTTGGAAATGTCACACTCCATCACTTTCACTTGGTGATACCCGGACCAAGGATCAATCTTAGAAAAGTGACTACCCCCTTGAAGTTGATCAAAAAGGTCATCAATCCTTGGTAGAGGGTACTTGTTCTTTATTGTGACTCTATTAAGTTTTCAATAATCCATGCACATTCTAAGAGAACCATGTTTTTGTTTCACAAACAATATCAGTGCACCCAAGGTAACTTACTAGGTCTTATAAAACCCTTCTCTAACAAGTCCCTTAATTGCTCCTTCAACTCCTTCAACTCCGCCGGGGCCATACAGTAAGGGGGAATTAAAATGGGTTGAGTATTGAGAAGAAGGTCTATACCAAAGTCTATTTCCCTTTTGGCAGTAATACCGGGAAGCTCATTAGGAAAGACATCAAGAAACTCATTAACCATCGGAACCGACTCAATAGGAAGGACTTTGGACTCAATATCCCTAACCCTCACAAGATGATAGAGATAACCCTTAAAAATCAACTTTTGGGCTTTAAGGAAAGAAATAAACCTACCCTTGACCACCACATCACAACTTCCCCACTCAAGGACGGGCTCATTAAGGAATTGAAATTTGACCCTATAGGTTCTACAATTAATAGAAGCATAATATGCATGCAACCAATCCATCCCAAGAATAATATTGAAATCTACCATATCTAATTCAACAAAATCACAAGGCAAGATTTTATGCAAGATGAACATGGGGCAATTTTTATAGACTCTTTTAACAACAATGGACTCTCCAATGGGGGTAGACACTTTATAAGTTTCCCACATCAATTCGGGACTAACATGAAGTTTTTTGGCAACAAAAGGAGTAATAAAAGAAAGTGTGGCACTAGGGTCTATCAAAGCATACACATCAAAATTAAAAAATGTTAACATACTAGTAACGATATCGGGCACCTCATCCACCCTTTGTCTCCCTTAAAGAGCATAGAAACTATTTTCCTCGGAGCACCCCCTTGGCCTCCTCTCCCTTTTTAACCTGCATTTGCACCTTGGCCTTGTGGATGACCATCTCTACCTTTGTTGTGAGCACGCGGACAATCAATCACCTTTTGAACCACTTCGCCACAACCATAGCAAGCATTAGAGTTCTTCAAACATGGGCCATTATGTCTCCTACCACATCTTTGGTACATAGGGTTAGGCACCACATGACCGCCACCTTGGAATCTTAGATTGTCATTAGTAAACCTTCTATTAGGAGCATTGGAAAACCTTTGGCCTTGGAACTTGTAGCCTTGGAAAAACTGGCAACCATTGGAATTTTGGAGTCCACCTTCAAAACGAGCCCTATTGGACTCATCACTTCTCATCTTTCTAAGCTTTCCCCCTCTAGTTGTTCGGCATATGTCATGAGGCAGGATAAATGCATATCACCTATTAGAATGGCGGTACACTCCTCATCAACCAAGTCGGACACACCCGACACAAATTTGTTCATCCTTTATCTCGGCTCAGCAACCAATTGTGGGGCATACTTGGAGAGTTGGTTGAACTTGAGGGCATAATCCCTTACACTTATGGATCCTTGCTTAAGGTTCATAAACTCTATCATATTAGCCTCCCTTAGCTCGATAGGAAAGAACCAGTTGAGGAATGCGGCTTTGAACTCTTCCCAAGGAATAATATCATTATTTCTCCTCTCTGTCTTCCATTGAGTAAACTAAATATGAGCTTCCCCTTTGAGTTAGTAAGCCACCAACATTGCCTTTTCGTCCGAATTGACCCCCCATAATAGATAGCACTTTCTATACCTTATTGATGAACTCTTGGGGATCCTCATCCATCTTGGATCCATGGAACTCCGGTGGGTTCATTGTAGTGAAATCCCTCAGCTTAGAAGATGAAGTAGGAGCATGAGGGGCTTGGACCCCTTGGTGAATTTGGTTGGTCATAGCACAGGCCAACATTGTAATAGCATCCCATAACCCATCTTGGGCGACCCCTCCACCTTGAAGATCATGAGGAGCGGGAGGAGCCGGTTGGTCCTCGGGTGTATGGGTTCTCCTTAGTCTCCCTCTTGGAATCGACATAATCTAGATGAGCAAAGAGCATTAGTTAGGGTAAAAGCCTTACACTTACATCTAAAGCATGATATAGACCATGAAGAAGTGAAATATTTCATAAAATGTCTCATTGCCTCCCATTCATAGTTGTGTCGCGCTTTACAACCATAAATACGTCTCTAATCGATGTAGTGTGTTGGATTTCAATGACCACTAATAACCTAGTGCTCTGATACCATGCTTGTCACGGCTCAAGCCTAGGGCCTAGACGTGACACGACAAATAAGAAACCGAAGGGATCCCAAATAGTATATCAATCACACATCCTTGGTTGCGGTAACATAATAACAACGACAAGAGATATAAATAAGAGAAATGGGACTAAGGGATGTCTTTGATAATAATAAAATATTCAAGAGTCTAGCTCATAACATAAGTACATCAATTGTTCCAACAATACCTCTAACATAGAGCGGAGCGGGGGCCAAGACACATTCCGAGCTCACCCTCATAGTATCAATTGATCAACATAAAGAGATATCAAATTGTAAGAGTAGCATAGCTAGTCTACTCAGACTTAAGGACTCACTAGAGCTTATCTTACGAATTGCCAAAACTAGACACGTAGAGGATGATCGAGAGGTGCTCAGGTTCCTACATGGTAACATCATGTAGTAAAAAATTATGCATTAGTACGTTTGAATTTACTTAGTATGTGGGATGCAATGCGACAAGATGTAATCCAATATAGTCAAAACGCATAATAATAAGCAATGGATAAGTATAATATCAATATGGCATGCATGATCAATGCTTGAAGTAAAACATGCTTGTAAATCATATCACTTGTATAAAATATAATACATGTGTGGGAAGAGATCATAATCATAGACCAAGCAGATTATTACTTGGAATCCAAGGCATCTCACTCCCTTGGAAGGTATTGAGGTATCCACCCCTCAACATGATGGTATGGGCATGTCATCTCCCAACAAGGTAGTCGAGGTATCTACCCCTCAACAAGGTAGTATGGGCATGTCACCCACCAACAAGGTGGTTGAGGTATCTACACCTTAATATGGTAGTATGGGCATGTCGCCCCCCAACAAGGTGGTCGAGGTATCTACCCGTCAACATGGTAATATAGGCATGCCACCTCTCAATAAGGTGGTTGAGGCATGTCACCCTCTCAACAAGGTGATTGTACATGTCAACCCTCAATAAGATATGGTCAATAGCAACACTATAGATACTTTTCATGAATTCAATGCATACATACAATCCCTTAATCATCGTAAAGTCACTTGATTTATAAATCATGTAATAATTCATCAATAACTTGAGAATCCTTGTCCTGACATTTTATCAAACACTTGATGGGTGTGTAATGCTAGTTCAAAATCATGCAACTCAAAAGTGAAATAACACGAGAATACCCATTTTAAATCAACCCACCAACATATAGTAAAACACTTATGTAAGATACCTTGAAATCCATCATCAAATCTCATAGTAGATCACAGTTTCATAGCCCAAAATATGCATAGTCTCATAGAAAAAACTAATTCATAGTATAATTCAAAATAGATAAATATGCATATTCAATCAACATTTCATAAAACCCCAACATCACTTATAATCAAAATCCATAATAAGAGATACTCATACAAGGTACAATTTGAAAACATGCAATCTTCATAAAAAGGAGAATTGGGCTCCATGGATGAAAGGACCCAATGGATGAAACCCATATACCTCAAACTTAGGGTTCCTTGAGTTGAACTTGAAGATAACTTGGGGATTGAAGAGAATCCTTGAGTTCTAAAGTTAGGATTGAAATCCTTGGAATTTGAAAGAGATGTTTGTTTAAGTCTTGGAGAGGGTTTTGAGAGGGTCTTGAGTGATATAAAGTTGAAAAATGGCTAAGTATAGGTGTTTTCATGTATAAGTGGGCAAGGAGCTATGACCCCAATGTCTTTGGGCGGAAATGAAAAATTAAGGAAAATCTAACATTGGTCCGCATCAGGTCCGCGACACGGACCCATCGTGCAGTCTCAGTTTGTACTGCTCCACCCTCTGGCGCGTTGCGCACAGGGTGCGTACAAGCACTGGATAAGGAGATTTAGCTAAAATTAATTTTTGCCATAGGTCCTATAAAATCAAGGTTATACTCAATTCCCACTCAATTTTGCCCCTTGATCGAGAATATAAAGTTGAATTTTCGATATCATGCATGGATTTTGAGATATATGGAAATTACAATTATAGGCATTTCCAATGCACATTTTTGGGTTTTTTTTGGGGCGTTTCACTTAGGTTGGGAATCGACATTCCTGTAGGTGGGTCCTAGCAGGCACCATCATGATCGGGACCAGGACATGAAAAATATGAAGTCCTATTCTTTGATATTAGGAAGCTTTTGTTTTGATGAGCTACTCCATGACATTATTATGATGTTATGATTCTTTTCATATAATGGCTATACGTATGATTTGAATATTCCTTAGGATTGTGTCCTGGCACCAAAAGGACCTTTACAGATAACCATTGTCCTATAACTATGTTGCCACCATAGGCTCGTGGATTAGCTAATGGATCTATATAACTCATGTTACAAGATTGATCAAAAAAGGTGGTGTTGCTATACGAAAAATGTTTGTTAAATACTGAAAAGGGTGGTGTTCCAATAATGTGTTTATGAAACACTTTCTGAAATAGGGAAGTTCCCGTAAGATGAGTGTTTGGTTTACCCTGGCAAAGTAGATTATTCTTAGTTCGGTAAGGAGTGAACATCAAAATTTCAAATAGTAGCTCGATTGGTCTTATATGTCGGTTACGGTCCCTTCCCATCTATGTATGATATGTTATATGATTTGATGATTGCTCATGCATAATTTGACTAAGACATTGAGCATTCATGATATATTGAGCTTATATCTATTGATTATGATTATGCATATAACTTAATTATCGCTTATGTTTTTTTGAATTGCTCCCTGCATACTTAGTACATACCAAGCACTAATACATACTTTTTGCCTACATGATCTAACCATGTAGGGCCGGAGTCCCTATCCATCCTCGTCCTCCACATGGCTAGACAATTCAGTTAAAGATCACTTTTGGTGAGTCCTTTACTTCGGGAACAGTAACCATTTATTTTCTTTCCTTATTTAGACTTATGTACTTTTGGATACTATCTATTGAGGGTGAGCATGGGAGATATCTTGGCCCCCATTCAATTCGAATTAAAAGTGTTAGGATATTTGGATATGCATATATTGAGCCCGACTCTTATTATACTATGTATTATAAAAAATGCACATCACACAGCAAGCCAAATCCATCAAGCATCAAGCACTAATCCCCATCCTCAAGCCAAAACTCTATTATTGCAGTAAGGGAAAATCAAGCAAATTCAAACAATAAATCCAAATTCAAAACAATAAATCAAAAACCATAAAAATCAAAAAACAATAAAAATAAAAAAAAATAACATTTCCAGGCTTAACACTTTAACTGAAAAATGCTTACCACTTATAAGTGATAAAATGCTATTAATTACAATAATGAATTTCGAACCCTTGAAAGCAATATACCCCAGGGAAGAGCAATAACCACGGAACTAGTAAATTCCCTCATCAAGTGCAATAAATAAAGAGAGCCCTCATCAAGTGCAATAAAGTAGGGAAGACAAGATATATTCCCTTTATTAATTACAATAATGAATTCCATAGGGGTTGCATTAAAGACACACTATCACAAGCCCTCATCAAGTGTAATAAATAAAGGGACCATACCCTAGGTAGCCCTCATCAGCCCTAATCAAGTGCAATTGATAAAAAGGATATACCCTATCAACCCTCTTTAGAAGTAGGAAATTAGAAATGGGCGTGATTTTGGAGTGCAATAAAGAAAGAGTATATACCCTAGGGAACTCATTAGAGTGATTAATAAATATATCTTGTAAACCTAAGGGTTACATTAAAGGCACACTATCACAAGCCCTCATCAAGTGCAATAAACAAAGAGTACAGACCCGAACTGAAAGATCCCTTGTTCCCTTATTACCTCTTATGTATTAAATGCTTGTTCTATGGATGAGATGAAAGTCCCAATTCCCTAATTGCCCCATAGGTGTGAGCCATACTTACCCGCTCCTTAGACTTTAATTACTACATGATCATACTAATCCACTTCCCTATAACATCCCCATAACGTGACTCCAAAGTACCATCCCCCCTATAAATTATGTGTTATTTGGTTTATTTTTTTCTTTCACAACCAAGGATGTGCTATGCATACTTAAGAGGCTCGTTTGGGGTTCCTTCAGGTTCTCCATTCGTCGTGTCACGTCTAGGCCCTAGGTTTGGGGCATGAAAAAGCTTGGTATCAGAGCACTAGGTTTTTAAATAATCCTCAAAAAATCTAACACACCACATAAAGTAGAGTCTTATTCATGGTTATGAAGTGCTCCACAACTATTAATAGGAGGCTATGAGGCATCTTTGGAAATAAATCACTTTTTCATACTCTATGTCGTACTATAGATTTGAATTAAGGCTTCATATCTCTAATGAATGGCCTTTTGCTCTTTTAGATAATGCCTCAAAGATGAGTGGTCCAAAGAGCTTCGACTCCCGAGGATGAACTGGCCCCTGTGGCCCCACAGAGAGCAGGAATACACTTATTCCGAGTACCAGAGTGTGGTCATGTTGTTTGCAAGGTCCGTGGTCAACTAAGGAGTTGAAACCCCTCATGCTCCTACCCCTACCTCAAGGGAGAGGGATTTCACAAAATGAATCCTCTAGAGTTCTATGGCTCCAAAGTTGAAGAGGACCGCGAAGATTTCATCGACGAGGTGTACAAAGTTCTTGATATAATGGGGGTTAACTTGGAGGAAAAGGCAGAACTAGTGGCCTATCAACTGAAAGACCTTGCTCAATTGTGGTTTGTTCAATGGAAGGGTTAGAGAGAGAATGGGGACCCTATTACTTGGGAAGAATTCAAGGTCACCTTCCTCGGTCATTTCTTTCCATTGGAGCTAGGGGAGGCAAAGATGATGGAGTTTATGAACCTCAAGCAAGGTTCAATGAGTGTTAGGTAGTATTGCTTAAAGTTCAACAACCTCTCAAATTATGCTCCTCACTTGGTTGCCGACCTAAAGGCAAGGATACACAAGTTCGTATCGGGAGTATCCGACTTGATCAATGTAGAATGCTGCACCACCATGCTCATTAGAGATATGGATTTGTCTTAGCTCATGACTTATGCTAAACAACTTGAATGGGAGAGGCTTAGAAAGAAAAGGAATGGAAAGTTCAAGAGGGCTTGGTATGATGGCGGTTTCCATGGTACCAAGGGTGGCCGTTTCCAACAAGGCCACAAGTTCCAACGCCAAGGGTCCTCTAATGCCCAAGGTCAAGAATTTACTAATGCTAGGGTGCCCAACCCTATAGCTCAAAGGTGGTAATGATGGCATAATCTATCACGACCCAAGCCTAGGGCCTAGACGTAACATGACGCATAGGGAACCCAAATGGACCCCAAGCAAGCCTCTTAACATATTATTACATATCCTTGGTCGCAGAAGCAAGAAAATAATCAACAAGTGATAGTAAATAGGGATAATAAGGGCTAAGGGACAACTTTCATATCATAATATTCAAGAGAGAGTCCAAGATCATAGCATAATACATAACATGTCTAACAACACCTCTACTACATAGATAAGAGCGGGGGCCAAGACAAGCAATTGGGCTCATCCTCATAGTCAATACATACATAAAAGAAAGGTAGTCTTAGAACATAGCAAGAGATCATAAATATTGTCCCCAGAATGGAGGACTCACCAACAAGCTTGGGAGAAATCGTACTAGCCATGTGGAGGAGGATTCTGAAGTGGGGCTCCGATTCCTATATGGTGACATCATGTACGCATAGAGTATGAGTTAGTATGTTTGAATGTACTAAGTATGCAGGATGCAATTCAACAAGAGATAAGTAACATAATCGAAATGCATAAGCATAAGAAATGAGTAGCATATAACAATATGACATGCATGTGAGATGCTTGCAGTAAATCATGCTTATATAGAACATACTACATGTGTAAGGAGTGACCATCATAGTGATATCTAAGGCCTATTACCTCCTTGGAGAGGTGCATGGGGTAAAAACCCCTTCATGTGGTTGATGAGGTACAAACCCCCCAACATGATTGATGAGGTACAAACCTCCCAACATGGTTAGCAAGATACAAACCCCTCGATATAGTTGCATGGGCTTGCCACCTCTTGAGTGAGGCGATCGAGGTACATACCCCTCAACAAGGTTACTCAGGCCTACAACCTCCCGAGTGAGGCTAGGTCGTTTCCCCACACTATAGAGATGATATCATATACATACATTCGTTTCATCAACATATAGTCATTAAACTCATAAGACATGCATTGGTTCTTCAATTCCAAAGAAAATCATAATCGAACATTTTATCAAACACTTGGTGGGTGTGTAGTGCTAGTGTAAAACCATGCAATTCAAAAGTGGAATCATGCTAGAAATTTAGTGTAAAATCATCAATAGATACTTGGTAATATCCTCAAACAATATACACCCTTCATCAAATATCATCATAGATCTAGATTCATTGCTCAAAACATGCTAAAACAACCACAATTTCATAAACCCCAACATAGTGTGCAATGAATTTCATACTGAGTAAGACCCATGAGTAAATTAACTTTAAATCATGTAAATTTAGGTAAAAGGAAGCTTGGACATCATGGGTGAAAGGAACCCATGAAAGAAACCCATATACCTCAGATTTGGAAGAGTAACTTGATGAAGATTGGAAATGGAGACTTGAAGCTTGAATGAGAACCTTAAGATCCGGATGAGTTTTGAGACTTGAATTTAGGAGTGAAATATTTAGCTCGGTGTTTGAGTGAGTACTGGGGAATGCTTTGAATGATATGAGGGTGAAATATGACTAAGTGTAGGTATTTTCATGTTTGGGAACAATTAATCCCAAGACCAAAAAGTCTTGGATCGAGATAGAAAAATAGTGCTCAAAATACACTATACCACGTCTTTGGCGCATTGCGCCAGGGGCTAAATTTTGATATGCTTGCTCTTAAATCGGGGTTAGACCTATTTTCCACACAACATGACCCCCTGACCAAGAATATGAAGTTGGATTTCCAATATCATGCACGATTTTGAGCTATATGGAAATTATGATTCCAGGCACTTCCGAGGGGCATTTTTGGGTACTTTTTGGTGTAGTTTCACTATCTCCCCCTTGGGAACATTCGTCCCCGTAGGTCAAAGAAATGTACAATGCGTTTAAACATCATTTCAAAAATCTCACTAAAAGTGTAAAATCATTATGAACTTGTCAATTTAAACATGAATATATGCAGTTACATGAGGGATGAACTTTAGATCTGAGATCATATAAAAGACTTAGATCAATGCCTTAGGCTTGAGTGGAGTGGAAAAGGTATGGATATCGCTCAACTTGTTGGTTCCTCCAAAGGACTTTAACGGAAGCCACGTCCTTGTTCCTCTATCTTTTTACTTGTCTATCCAAAATCTGAATTGGAACCTCTTCATAGGTCAAATTGTCTTCAATAACACCCAAAACATCAAGAGGCACAATAGCATAAGGGTCTCCCACACATTTCCTCAACATGGATACATTAAAGACCGGATGAACAAAATCCATCTCACTAGGCAATTCCAACTCATTAGCTACCTTGCCAATGCTCCTCATTACCCTATAAGGACCCACATATCTTGTAAACAACTTGCCCTTCTTACTGAAATGAACCACACCCTTCCTTGGTTACACCTTCAAATAATCCCAATCACTAACTTTGAACTCAAGATCCCTTCTCCTCACATCGGCATAGGGCTTTTGGCCACTTTAGGCCATCTTCAACCTTTCTCTAATCATCCTAGCCTTCTCAAAAGCCTTCATAACCATATCTTGTCCCAACAAATCCACCTCTCCAACTTTAAACCACCCAACGATTGATCTACAATGTCTAACATAGAGAGCCTCAAAAGGAGCCATATCGATGCTAGAGTGATAACTATTGTTATAGGCAAACTCAATCAATGGAAGATGATCATTCCAACTACCCTTAAGCTCCAATAAATAAGCCCTAAGCATATCCTCAAGTTTTTGGATAGTTCTTTCGGCTTGGCCATCCGTTTGAGGGTGACAGGCCGTAGTAAGTTTAACTTTTGTACCAAGACCCCTTTGAAAGGACCTCCAAAAGTGTGAAGCAAATTGAGCACCAGATCCGATATGATGGAGAAAGGAACCACATGCAACCTTACCAAGTCATGAATATACAACCTAGCATAATCTTCAGCCCATATGTAGCCTTAACTGGTAGAAAATGAGTTAATTTTGTCATCCTATCAACCACAACCTAAATGGAATCAAAACCCTTTCTAGTCTTGGGCAACCCAACCACAAATTCCATATTAATCTTCTCCTACTTCCAAGTAGGAATCTCTATGTCTTGAGTTAGGCCACCCGACCTTTGGTGTTTGGCTTTGACTTGTTGACAACTATGACATTCAGAAACAAATTTGGCAATGTATCTCTTCATTCCTCCCCACCAAAACTCATCCCTCAAGTCTCTATATATTTTAGTAGACCCGGGGTGGATATAATAAGCAGAATTATGGGCCTTATCAAGGATTTTCTCCCTCAAACCATCAACACAAGATACACACAACCTACCTTAGTACCTAACGGAACCATCTCTCCCTTGGGAGAAAACCTCCATCTTGCCCTCTTTCACCAAGGCCTTCAATTCTATCAAGGAGGGATGAGGATCTTCCTTTCCTTTCACCTCATCAACCAAGGAAGATTTAGAACCATCATCAACAACAACACAACCATTATCAACCACTTCTAACTAACCCCCAATGTAGCCAATCGATGGACTCCCTAGCACCTCTTTATCACCACTATCAACATGAGCTAGGCTACCCATAGACACCCTACTCAAAGCATCCGCCACAACATTAGCCTTACCGGAATGATAATGCTCACTCATATCATAGTCATTAAGAAGTTCTAACCACCTTCTTTGTCTCATGTTGAGATCTATTTGAGTGAGGAGATATTGGAGACTCTTATGAACGGTGAACACATCAACATGCACGCCATGCAAATAATAACGCCAAATATTTAATACAAATACCATGACAGCTAGTTTAAGATCATGAGTAGGATAATTCTTTTCATGCACTTTGAGTTGCCTAGAAGTATATGCTATCACCTTACCATTTTGCATTAGAAGACAACCCAAATCAACTCTAGAAGCATCATAATACGCAATAAATCCCTCTAGCCCATCTGGTAGTAAAATATATAGTTGCAGACACAAGCTAATCTTTCAAGGTTTGGAAGTTCTTTTCACACTTATCGGTCCATACAAAATTAGCCTTCTTTTGAGTCAATTTTGTCATAGGAGAAGAAATAGAAAAGAACCCATTCACAAATCTCCTGTAGTAACCTGCTGAGCCCAAGAATCTCCTGATATTTGATGGGGTCAATGGTCTAGGCCAATATCTACTCACATTCGTCGTCTTAGGATCCATCTTAATACCATGCACCGATACTACATGTCCTAGGAAGGCAACCTCCTTCAATCAAAATTCACACTTCTCATACTTAGCATACAACTTCTCTTCCCTCAATCTTTGCAACACAATCCTCAAATGAGTCCTATGCTCCTCTTCACCATGAGAATAAATCAAAATATCATCGATGAATACCACAACAAACGAATCAAGGTAGGGTTTGAAGACCCTATTCATAAGGTCCATGAAGATGGCCGGTGCATTGGCCAACCCCAAAGACATAACTACAAATCCATAATGCCCATACCTAGTCCGAAAGGCCATCTTGGGAATGTCATACTCCCTCACCTTCACTTGATGATACTCGGACCGAAGATCAATCTTAGAGAAGTGGATAGCCCCTTGCAATTGGTCACAAATTATCAATTCTTGGAAGAGGATACCTATTCTTGATGGTGACCCTATTGAGTTGTTGGTAGTCAATACACATTCTAAGGGACCCATTATTCTTCTTCACAAACAAAACCGGTGCACCCTAAGGTGATTGGCTAGACCTAATAAAACCCTTCTCCAACAAGTCCCTCAATTGTTCCTTTAACTCTGTCGGGGTTATACGATTAGGAGGAATATAAATGGTTTGAGTATTAGGGAGGAGGTCTATACCAAAATCTATTTCCCTTTCGGGAGGAACACCGAGAAGGTCATTTGGGAAGACATCAATAAAGTAATTTACAATCGGAACTAACTCGTTGGGAAGGACTTTGGACTTCACATACCTAACCCTCACAAGATGGTAAAGACACCTCTTCGAGATCAACTTACGGGCTTTAATGCAAGAGATGAACCTACCTTTAACCACCACATCATGACTCTCCCATTCAAGGACGGGTTCATTTGGGAATTGGAACTTCACCCTATGGGTTCTACAATCAATAGAGGCATAGTATGCATGCAACCAATCCATCCCAAAAATAACATCAAAATCAACCATGTCCAACTCTACAAGATCACAAGGCAATATTTTATCCAAGATACAAATAGGATAATTTCTGCAGACTTTTCTAGCAACAATAGATGCACCAATAGGAGTAGATACCTTATATGACTCATTCAACAATTCGGGCTCAACATGGAACTTTTTGGCAACAAAGGGGGCAAAAAAAGAAAGAGTGGCACCTGAATCAATCAATGCATACATATCCAAATCAAAGATTTTCAACATACCGGTGATGACATCAGGCACCTCATCAACCCCTTGCCTCACATGAAAAGCATAAAACTAATTGTGCCTTAGGGCACCATCTTGTCGGCCACCTTCTCTAAAGGAACCTCATTAGCACCTTGTGGACGAACCTCCTTACCCTTGTTGCTATTTTGAGGGAAATCCATCACCTTATCCGCAACTTCCCCACAACCATAACAAGAATTAGTATCCCTCAAGCACGGGCCACTATGACCCCTACCACATTTTGGACACCCACCAACACCTTGGGCCCTTGGAAAGTCATTGACAACCCCTTATTAAGTGCATGAGAAGACCCTTGGCCTTAATGGAACCAACCATCCTTTCGACTTTGGAATTTACCATCAAAATGGGCCTTCTTGGCCTCATGTCCCCTCCTCTTTGTCAACTTCTCCTCCTTCATTTGTTCGGCATAGGTCAATAAATAGGACAAATCTATGTCACTAATCAACATAGTTGTCACAACCCAAGCCTAGGGCCTAGACGTGACTGGCGAATGGGGAACCCAAAAGAACCCCAAACAAGCCTCATTGCATATCATTACATATCCTTGGTCACTAAAGCATTGTAAAACAACGTAAGAAACATAAACAAGGGGAATTGGAACTATGGGGGAGAAAGATTTATACTTAAATAGCTTGAATATCATGAGTGAGTCAGAACTCAAGCATAGTACATAACATGTCCAACATCATCTCTAGTACATAGATACTAGTGGGGGCCAATACAAGCAACCGAGCTCACCCTCATAGTTAATACATACATAAAAGAAAGATAATCTCAGAACATAGCATGAGAGAATAGTCATTGTCCCCCAAATGGAGGACTCACTAAAGGCTAACTTGAACAATCCGTCTAGCCACAAGAAGAATCAATATGAGCTCTGATTCCTACATGGTAACATCATGTAGGCATAGAGTATGTGTTAGTACATTTGAATGTACTAAGTATGTGGGATGTAATGCAACAAGAGTTAAGCTTCATAATTAACATGCATAACAATAGACAATAGGCATGATATAGCAATATAACATGTATGATCAATGCATAAGTAAAATATGCTTAGTAACTCATGCTCATATAGGATATCATTTGTGAATGATAGACCAAGTGAACTACTTCCCAACTTCAAGGCACTTGATTCCTTGAACGGTGATTGAGGGATGATACCCCCTCAACAAGGCATCCGAGGCATAAAACCCCCTCGTCAAGGTGATTGAGACTTAGCACTCTCTCAACAAGGTGATTGAGGCTTGGTACCCCCTCAACAAGGCAACCGAGACTTGGCACCGCCTCATCCAGGTGACTGAGACTTGACACCCTCTCAACAAGGTGATTGAGGCTTGGTACCCCCTATAAAAGGCAACCAAGGCTTGGTACCCCCTCGTCAAGCTGATTAAGACTTGGTACCCTCTCAACAAGATGATTGAGGCTTGGCACCCCTCAACAAGGCAACCAACTTACAACATCATAGATACTTTTCATGAATTCAACAGATGTACAACATACTTTCATCATCATAAAATCATCATACTCCTACATTTTCTCTCATCATTATACATCATAGGTATACCATTGTTTCATCATCATTCCATGATCATTTCATCATCATATAATCTTCATAACACTATTCAACTCATAAGATAGGCATTGGACCTTCAATTCCTCAAGAAACCCTAGCCAAACATTTTATCAAACACTTGGGGTGTGTGTGATGGGGCTAAAAGATCATGCAATATAGAGATGAAATCATGCAATATAGAGATGAAATCATGCAAGAAAATCTGTAGTAAGACCATCAATCAACACCTTACAACACCCAAGATATCCATATTAAAACCCTTCATCAAATCCAACATTAGATCCATGATTTGGAGCTCAAAACATGCTAAAACAACTATACTTTAATGAACTAAAATCATTGTGCAGTAAATTTCTCAATATACAAGACTCATATATAAAATCAACTTTAAATCAAGCAATATTAGTAAAAAGGAGGTTTAGGCACAATGGGTGAAAGGACCCAATGGTTCAACACTACATACCTTAGCTTTGGAGAACCCTTGAAAGAGATTGAATATGGAGACTTGAAGCTTGAATGAAATCCTCGAAAAAATCCTTAAGATTGGTCTTGAGTTTTGGGACTTAAATTTAGGGTGAAATATGAGCCTGTGTTTGAGAGAATATTGGGGAATGTTAAGGATGATATGAGGATGAAATAAGGCTAAGTATATATATTTTCAAGTGTGAGAACCCTTAGGCCCAAGACTTATAAACTTATAAGTCTTGGATAAAAAAATGAAAACTGGCACCAAAAACAACAGGGGCGCATTGCGGAGGCGACACGAAAACCCTACTAGAATCTGCATTTTCTATACACAAACGAGTTCTATGATAATGGGCATAAATCTTTCATCCGAACCTGGAATGAGGTGAAACTAAGTGCGTTGGAAAGCTAATTCAAAGGGCTTTAATTTGATAGGTTGTGGTCAATCAATTCTTTGTGTGCTAAGAGATATGCCCCTTCAAATTTGACCCTCCCAAAATTTTATGATTTTTGGATATTGATGCGGTTGCTCTATAATTCGAGTTAGACCCATCTCCCTCTCAATTTGACTCCCTGAACAAGAATATGAGGTCGGATATTTGAAATAATGAATGAATTTTTAGATATATGGAAATCACGATTCCAAGTGCTTCCAAGACACATATTCATGCACTTTTTGGGGTCATTACAATATCTCTCCCTTGGGAACATTCGTCCCCCGTGACCACGGATGTGTAATGATATGCTATAAGGCTTATTTGGGGTTCCTTCATGTTCCCCATTCTCCGGTCAAATCTAGGCTCTAGGCTTGGGTCATGACAAAGATGGTATCAAAGCACTAGGTTGATAGATCCTTGGAGTCCAACACACTGCGTCGATTAGAGTCTTATTCATGGTTGTGTTGTGCACAACAACTATGAGTAGGAGGCTATGAGATGTTTTAGAAAATGTTTCCCTTCTTCATAGTCTATGTCATTCTTTAGAAGTGAGATAGGGCTTTCCCCTCTAACGAATGTTCTTTGCCCTTTTATTGATCATGCCGCTTCAAGGAGGAAGGCAAAGGAAGGTAAGTAGAAGGTTTTGACTTTGATGGATCCGAGTTTTACTATTTCTTCTCAATTCTTTTAGTATATGGTGGGGCTTCTTGTGTGCCCAAGTGGTTGTGTGGATCTTTGGTGTCTATCCTTTTGTCGGGAATATTGTTGCTTGAATTCATAAGTAATGGTCTGGGTTTGTATTGTATTAGGTCTTTCTTTGTGGCTTGTTGGAGTTGACATGGTGGAATTTGATGTCACTATGGTATTGGAATAGTCGCATGAATGTGTGTCTTCATGGATGGCAGAACCCATAAAGGTAGCCCTGATTCCCTAATGAGTTCGTCTTTGAGTGGGGGGTTGATAAATGGTAGCAAGGGAGGTAGGTCCATTTCATGCCCTAAGATACAATTGAACTCTAAGGGGTTGCATTTGTCATCTTGTGAGAAGTGGAGCTGTTGAACCTAAGTTGCTTTGTAATAGAATTGTTGTTGTTGGTAGATGAGGTCTTGGATGTCCCTTTCCGATATTTTGGGTTTAGTGGGCTATTACCAGAGATTGTGAGTCGGTTCTCTTCTATTGTTGCTCCTATTACTTAATCGACCCTATGTAAGGCCATGTTGTGACCAACATTTATGGTAGGGTGATTTGATAGGTCCAGGAGTTGCTATTTCTTGTGTTATTCCTTTGTGCTAGTAGGATTCATGTGTATGTGGGTTGATCCTTGGTTCCTTCTAATCAAGGAAACCTAAAATTATTTTCAAGAAAACCTACATGGATTTTACTTATTTTAATTTGGGAATTGGTTGTGTATATGGGTTTCATCAATAGGGTATTAAAACCCTACCTTGATATGTTTGTAGTGGTAGTGAGGAGGTATTGATTTGTTTAGAACCTGTGAATTATTTGGGGGTAGTGTTGCAAGTCTTGGACAATGTGGGGATTGTTTTCTAAATATGATAGGTGTGAGTTGAGGATAACAAGAAGGTTGTTAGAACTCCTTAGGGATTATGGTATGAGTGTGCATTGTCTTTTCTGGTAAGGCTAGCATTATGGTTGGTGCTCTAGGTAGACTAGTGTGTGTGGATAATGGTGGTAAAGAGATGTCTAGTAAAGTCCATTGGTTGGCTAGATAGGGACTTAGGTTGAAGGAAGTTGAGAATGGTAGTATAGTGTTCTTGATGGTTCCAAATCTTCTTGTGTTAAGAAGACTAGATTAGGCAAGGCCTTGATTTCCGCCTTATTAGAGTTGGAAATTTTGGGTGAGAGAATGATAGAGTGGACGTTGTTTCCGAAGGGAGAGATGGCAGTTATAGTACCATTGGGATAGGTGTATTTAAGATTGACAATTGAGTTGAGGATTGTTAGTCCTTATAGAGCATAGAGGGAAGTTGGTAAGGTTGTATAACTTTGGGAATTGCCTATGGTTGGGGTATGGTTTATTCGGTTTATCATACTTCTAGGTTGAGGGTATGTGTTGGTAACCCTAGTGCTATAGAACTCTTTGAAGTTATGGGTGAGGTGGAGGATAAGTTGGCTTAGAAAGAGGTTTTGATGGAGGTTGTAGATGGATGAGTGGAGAAATTGATTGATTGATAATGATGTAGTATTTGTCAAGGCCCCTTAGAAGAGTTGTCTATTCATATGTGTTTCTTGGAGAGTAGTGCGGACATGGAGAAGTGATATCCATATCTCTTTCACTCTATTCAAGCTTATGATGACATGCCAAGTCCTATCTATGATTCCAAGTCCTATGTTTCAGCGTCTATTTCATTCATGTGCACTCATGTTTAAGTTGGCAAGTTTATGATGATTTTACACTTATGTTGAGATCTTGAAAAGTTGTTTTCAATGTAATGTTGCATTCCTGTTGGGGATAATTTTTTGATGATCACTCTTTTCTTGTATGTTTCTTTTACACAACAATCATTAGGACAAATGCTGTCCAAATTTCCAACACAAGCCTAACTAGCATATACTTCTTGTTTTTCATGAAGAAACGATACTAAATACAAAACTATAATAACTTACCTTTACCTTCAAGTTGTAGGGACTCTCCAAGAACCCTAAAAGTCACTTATTGCTGCTTGTAAAGTCAAGAAAGAGTTGAGAGAAAACTTGGAAAAACAAACTGATTTTTGTCCAAGTTATGTGACTTGAGTAAGCTGATTATAAGCCCCTTTTGAAGGAGCAGTTGGATGGCTTACTTTTCCATTATAGTCCTTATTTTATCACGTGATTAATGTACCATTTTCCTTTTCACTTAGGCCTTAAGGGGCTCCAAATTGATGGGTCTTTGCTGCCCATTTTCCCCTTTCTCTTAGTTAGTTTAGGCCTAAATTATCAAAGAAATTGTGATGTATTTGGGATCTTTTTATATCATTATTGGGATTAAAATATAGTCCATTTATGATTCTAAAACATGGGCTAAAGTTACACCCTAAACACAGACTTTATTCATAATTGGACTTGGACAGATTCGATATCGGGCCTCGTCTCCATCTAGCTAGCAAATTTAAGCTAAGCCAGTAGGTGACTCACCTGCTAGCTTCCTAAGTCCTACAAGCACCTCACTTCTCTCACTTCATTTAAGTCCACGATCTCCTTGATTTGACTAAAATTGGTTTCACTCGATTCTCTTAATCGTTAGACATACATATTGCCCTCTAATTTGAGATTCAAGCACTTTTAAAAATAGGCGCTAATTTGACCAAGCCATATCATGTTTCACGTGCATAGGACTAGTATATGTAAGGTGCGGGGTGTTACATCATCCCCCACATAGGAACATTCATCCTCGAGTGTTAGCATAATTAGATTGTTTAACCATGTTCAACGCAATAAACGTTCAAACACACATACCTATTAAGGCCCCCAGTTCTGCATGTTGCACTTCCTCCTTAGCTTCAAATAAGTGAGGATATGTTGATTTCATCATATCCTCAACCTCCCATGTTATCTCTTCTGCCTTCTAGTTCCTCCAAAGTACTTTCATTGAAGTTATTTCTTTATTCCTTAGCTTCTTAACTTGACGATCTAGAATAGCAACAAGTACCTCTTCATAGGTGAGATCTTCTGTAACCTGCACATCTTCAGTAAGAGTGATACAAGATGGTTCACCTATGTATTTACAAAGCATTGATACATGAAAAACTGGATGAACCATTGAAAGCTATTGGGGTAGCTCTAATTCATATTCAACCTGCCCGAATCTCTTAATAATTTTATATGGTCCTATGTAATGTGGGCTCAGTTTTCCTTTCTTACCAAACCTCAAAACCCCTTTCATTGGAGACACCTTTAAAAATACCTAATCGACTACTAAGAATTCCAGTCCTCTCCTCCTAGCATCCGCATATGATTTGTGACGACTTTGGGATATTTCTAGCCATTGTTGTATTACCTTAACTTTTTTCATGGCTTGTTATACTAGATCTGGCCCAAGCAAGGTGGTTTCACCCACTTAAAACGATCCAATTATTGACCTACATTTCCTTCCATATAAAGCTTTATAAGGTGCCATCTTGATACTTGAGTGGTAGCTATTATTATAGGCAAATTCAATAAGTGGTAAATGGTTCACCCAACTACCTTTAAAGTCCAATGCACAAGCTCGCAACATATCTTCAATTGTTTGAATAGTTCATTCTGCTTGACCATCTATTTGAGGGTGGAAAGTTGTACTCAAATTCACTTGTGTCCCTAAACTCCTTTGGAAGAACTTCCAAAACTTCGCAGTGAATTGAGCTCCTCGATCAAATATAATTGAGATTGGGACCCCATATAGCCTAACTATCTCTTTGAGGTATAACTTGGCATGATCTTCAGTTGTATAATCACTCCAAACTAGCAAGAAGTGTGCTGACTTTGTGAGTTTATCAACTATTACCCACATGGAGTCAAACTTCTTAAATGAGCGAGGCAACCCAGTGACAAATCCATATTGATCATATCCCATTTCCATGTTGGAAGCTCTATACACTGCATATAACCTCCCAGCTTTTGGTGCTCTACTTTGACTTGTTGGCAATTTGGACATTGAGCCACAAATTTTGCAAGGTCCTTTTTGATACCTCCTCACCAAAACATTCCCTTCATATCGTGATACATCTTAGTTGATCCTAGATGGATGGAATACCTAGAATGATGGGCTTCTTCTATTATCCTCTTTCTTAGTCCATTAATATTAGGTACACATAATCTATTTTGGCAATAAAGTACTCTATTTTGTGTAAGGTCAAAGCCCTGACTCACCTTATCTCTAAGTCGTCGTAAAAACAGGATCCTTGAACTATTTTTCTTTAACCTCTATCACCAATGAAGACTCCGCAGCATTATGCACAACAACCCCTTCTTGTGGGGTTTCAAGAAGGCAAACTCCTAAACTAGCTAACTGTCATAGATCCTTAGCCACCCCTTGACTTACCACGGCCTGCTCAACAATATTCATGATTGCCTTACGACTCAGAGCATCGACTACCACATTTTCCTTCCTTGGGTGGTAAAGTATATCAATGTCATAATCCTTTATTATCTCTAGCCATCTCCTCTTTCTCAAGTTTAGGTCTTTCTATTTAAAGATGTATTACAGGGTCTTATGATCAGTATATATGTCAACGTGAACCAGATACAAATAGTGGCACCATATTTTTAGAGCAAACAAAACCACTGCTAGCTCAAGATCATGTGTTGGGTAGTTTTTCTCATGTGGACGTAGCTGTGTAGAAGCATAAGCAATTACCCCACCATGCTGTGTCAGTACACACCCTAAGCCAACTACTGAAGCATCGTAATATACTGCATATCCCTCGGTGCCTTCTGGAAGTACTAGCACAGGTGCAGAAATTAGCTTATTTTTCAGCTCCTAGAAGCTCCTTTCATATGCATCATTCTACTGGAACTTTGTTGTCTTATGTGTCAACTTTGTATGAGGTGCATAAATAGAAGAAAAACCTTCAACAAACCTTCTGTAATAACTGCCAACCCTAGGAAGCTTCAAACTTCTGTGGGTATCGTTGGCCTTGGCCAATCTTTCACAGCCTCTATATCTTGTGAATCAACCTTATTCCCTCATCCAACATAATATGACCCAAGAATGCCACTGATTTTAGCAAAAATTCACATTTAAAAGATTTGGAATACAACTGTCGATCACGAAGAACCTGTAACACTTGTCGTATGTAATTTGCGTGGTCCTTTTCTAATCTTGAATATACCAAAATGTCATCTATAAATACTATCATGAACACATCCAAGAATGGCTTGAATACCTGATTCATCAGATCCATAAAAGCTGCTGGTGCATTTGTTAGCCCAAATGACATAACAAGAAATTCAAAGTGACCATAGTGTATGTAGTCTTAGGTATATCTTTCTCTTTCACCCTCACTTGGTGATACCCTGATCTTAAATAAATTTTTGAAAAGCATTTGGCACCCTATAACTGATCAAATAAATCATCAATCCTTGGGAGGGGGTATTTTTTCTTAATTGTCACCCTATTGAATTGTCGATAGTCAATACACATTCTCAAGGTGCCATCCTTCTTGAGTACAAATAACACTGGTGCACCCCAAAGGGACACACTAGATCTTATAAAAGCCTTCTCCAATAAGTCTTTTAACTGCACTTTTAATTCATGCAATTCTGCCAGGGCCATTCTATATGGAGGGATGGAAATAGATTGAGTGCTTCGAAGTTAGTCAATACCAAAATCTACTACCCGTTCTGGAGGTAAACCCGAAAGTTCTTCAGGGAACACATCAACAGATTCATTCATCACTGGAACTGATTGAAGAGTTGGCAATTCTGCGCTCATATCCCTTACTCTAACTAAATGACATATATACCCCTTAGATATCATCTTTCTTGTCTTAAAACAAGAGATAAACTTACCCTTTGGCGCCCCAATATTGC
This sequence comes from Solanum ossicruentum, assembly GCA_025774065.1. NCBI lineage: Eukaryota > Viridiplantae > Streptophyta > Magnoliopsida > Solanales > Solanaceae > Solanum > Solanum ossicruentum. The sequence continues at coordinate 12,217,931 of JAOTQR010000011.1, forward strand.
CTTTCCCATTCAAGAACTGCCTCATTTAAAATATGGAAGTACACTCTCTTAATTCAGCAATCCACAGTGGCATAGTAAGAAGCTAATTAATCCATACCCATTATAATATTAAATTCCACCATTTATAGCTCAATAAGGTCAGCCAATGTGTCACTATCACAAATAGTTGCTACATAGTCATAATAAACCCTTCTAGCCATAATAGATTCACTGGTTGGTGTGGACACTTCAAATGGTTTGTTTAATAATTTGGGTGTTCTCTTAAGCTTCCTAGCAACTAGTGGAGCAATGTATGATAGTGTAGAACCATGGTCAATTAATGCATATACATTATGTGAAAAGATGGACAATGTACCTGTGACCACATCGAGTGAAGCTTCCAAACTTTGCCGATTTCCTAGAGCATAAGTGCGATTCTGGACTCTGCCAGAGCTAGTTGCCCTTCTTACACCTCTACCACGACCCGTAGATACATTTTGACCCTTACCTACTAGAGGAACTAATGATGATGATGCAACAGCTGACCAAATAGATTATGCTATATCACCCATATGCCTCACCGGACAATCTCTCATCATATGCTCGGGCATACCACACCAATAACAAGCGTTTGTCCTAACACAACATATACCGGAATGACTTCTTCCACACTATTTACAAGGCTTCCTAGGAATCATTTGCTGGCCTATCAAATATCCTATTATCTGTGCACCTTGTCCCTCACCTCGTTGACTAAACTGATTGCTTCTAGACCCTTGAAGTTGTGGTGGAGCACTAGTTGCAGAGTAGGGGATAATGGCCTAGAAAGTCTATTAGAAACTCGAGGCCTAAGCCCACCTTGGGACACTGTAAATTGCCCTGTAAATCTGTCCCTTTTGGCCTGCCCCCTTTCTAACTCGTGTCCTTCTTTTCCTCTGATCCTCCAATTTTTGTGGAAAAGCTTGCATCCATGCTATATCCATGTCTTTATTCAAGGAAACAATTGGAGGTATGCCCCAATTTCTGGTATGCCCCAAAGCTTGCATCCATGCTATATCCATGTCCTTTTGGCCTGCCCCCTTATTGGAGGTTCAAGAACTGATCTGCATGGGGCTCTCGAATCTGTAATGGGAAGTACTGGTCGAGAAATACCTTTTTGAACTCCTTATAGGTAGTTGGAGGTGCATCTATACCCTTAGATTGCTTCCAAGCTTCATACCACAATATAGCGACACCCTTTAATCTATACGTTGCTAGCTCAATAGCTTTTGTTTACATGCATAACATCTAAAGTGCGTTGAATCTGATCAATAAAGTCTTGGGATCTTCATTAGGATCTTACCCAGTAAAGGATGGAGGGTCCAAATTAAGGAAGTCATGTATCCTCGTGCTAGCTGCCTTATTCGCACCACCTACACATATAACTGGACCTTCCTATCTTTGACCTTGGCCAGCAACTATACAAGTCAATAGTTTGATTGCATTTCTCAGATCTTGCATGGTAGCATCGATAGGTAGTTCTAGGGGAATTTCATTACTTCCTGGTTCAACAGGAGGTGGAGGAGGTGGAGATGTCTGTGACAGAGACCCATCTCGAGCCTTATTTCGTTGTCTCACCTGATTGGGTATACCAACCACAACTTTTACTTCTTTCTTTTAACCTTTGTTTTTCCTAGTTTCTAGCATACTTGCTGTACAAAATAATTTAGGAGTTAGACACAATCCACCTATTACACTTGGCTCTATGACACGATATAAAGAACGAAAATAAAGCAACAACTCCTAAATACCATGTAGCCTCTTGGTTATAAATGTGGTTCACAACACATCGATAAACAAGACTCTATATAGACATGGCTTTATAGACTCCCTAGGATGACCCGCTCTGATACCACTTTGGTCACGCCAAAAGTCCCGTTAAGGTGAACTGGCACCTGTTGCCGATAAGGCTTGGGAGAACCGACTTGTATCCATGTGTTTTCTATACATATTATAAGGATTTTCTATAGTCAACATGCCTTTAATAAAGTAAACAGTAATAACAAGCCAAAAAGAAATGCATATGGCTAGGCCGTTGGGGCCATGTTGCCTAAAGTATGAGACATGACCACACTTTAATTTACATAGTTTATAAAGCCTATAGATAAGGAAAAGTATCTGATAATTGTCGGGACAGGCCCTGCCTTGACTAACTATATAATATGAAAATATAAACTCTAGGCACACAAAGCTCCGAAGCAACCTGGAGCATGGTAACAACAGCTGGATATTTTATACTCCTACTGGGGGAGAGCTACTAGCACCTGTACCTGCAACATGAAATGCAGGTCCCCGTAAGGGATGTCAGTACGGGATAATGTACTGAATATGTAAGGTAGGAAAATACTATATATGAAGTAACAACACAAATGAAACTATGCACCGGTGTAGGATAAGAGACCACCTTTACTCATACTGTGGAATCATGTATTTTATGTTCTTTTTATTACTTTACCTTTACTATATAATCTATGCACAACAAGTAATACAAATGACCAGTAGATCAGTATTAAATCTGTATCAGGATCAACCCTGGCTAGGCTTTTTCTTTCACCCCTTGGGCTACCCCCCATGATAGGATCGACCCTATCAAGGTGATTCTTCCACCCTTGGGTTACCACCCATTAATAAGCAATATACTTTACCTTTCAATCACCTTTGAGATGATTCTTTTGGTGGTCATAATATTAGAGCTGTAGGACTGTAGATGTATCATGTGACATGTAGATAATCATACAAGACAATATGAAAGTGAAAACAGTACGTTACACAAATAATGAAATGCGTATGAGATGAAACAACTCATGAACTTTATTTAGCAACAAGAACCCATTTAACTTGGCATCCACGTATGTTTGCAAATTTGAAGGTGACTATGTATTTGAGCATATGAACATGTAAAAGAGTGGAGACATGGTGACTAGTTGTATCGGAGTTGGTAAGTGCCTTTATGTGCCAAGGAGGGATCTATGTTTCATGCCAAATAATACAAAATCAAGTAGCCTT
>JAOTQR010000011.1:12239877-12253934 GCA_025774065.1 Solanum ossicruentum
AATCTCAAGATATGGGGTGAAACCGAGTTGAATGGGTTATTCGGATTTAATTTGGATCATCCAGATTAGGATCAAATGAAAATTGATCCAATAGGCTCGAATTGAAAGGATTACAAAAGAACTTGAGTAGAAATTGTAAAGGATTTTATTAGATTTGAGATGAATTGGATTAAAAGGGTCATGAATTAAATAAATTGGGATGAAATTGAATAGAATGTCACTAGTTAATAATTATAATATACACAATATTTTGAAATAATAATATTTTTTTTAAAGAAAATACACAATACATACTTAAAATTATTGTGTAACCTATTAAAATTTTATTTTAAATTAAAAATTGATAAAATAAAATGGTAAAATTATATTTAAAATATGGCCCTAATTATTATTAGTATTATTATTATTAATAATAATAATAATAATAATAATAATAATAATAATAATAATAAGTATATTACTAATGCTAAGTAAAAATAATATATACTGAAAGTAACAATAAATAATGAATATTATTAGTTAAAGTATTGATGAATATTATACTAAGTAATAATAATAAAATAACAATAATTTATAATAACAAAGTAACTTTTACAAATGGCAAAATTAATTAACAAACAAATTTTGAAGGTTTTAGAAAATATATTAAAAATACATGATTAAAGGATCAAATTGAAAATAAACCTATTTATTTGTTTTTTTTCTAAATACCTATTTTAATAAAATGACAACCTAAAATGGTTATAGGTCGATCAAAATTGGGTGTCAACACCCGGGTGTACCTCTCAAGCTTCTCGGGGCCCGGGTGGCATACATGCATAGATCTTAGGGCCTTACAACCTCGTATAACTCTATGCTTCTGTTTCGTGACCGATATGAAATGGATTCAGCCAGTTCTGACTGGTGGTATATCCCGTATTGTCGCATTTGGGTTCAGTTGATGACTCGGGGTGCTTTGACGAGTTTACTGCTTTTAGATACATTTGAGCTTCCTCATCCATTTATTTCAATTAGTCGGCCGATGATACCTACTTGGTATCTTTTTCTAGTACTCACCCCTACTTTTGCATGTTCTCATGGTGTAGGTCCAGGTACTAGTCAGGGTTGCTAATTTTCAGGGAATTTTGGGAGCAAGGAGACTTCTTTTGGTGAGCATCAATAGTTCTGATTGGTCACAGTCTCCTTCCTTTGATGGCCATATTTTGTTATCGGACTCTGGCCATGTACGGTCTCCTTCCTTTTGGTGACTATATATATATTGTGATTATGTACTGCTGATTTCCATGTTTTGGATTGTTTCCATTGTTGTTGTGCTATTATTATACTATTCGGACATGACTAGATGCTAGGACCTTTCCTTGGATTGGGTTCATGGCTTTCCTGTACGTGGGACCTAGTAGGCTCCATCATGACCGAAATCGGGTTGTGACAATATTGACACTGAAATATACTATCTCCCCCTTGGGAGAAAACCTCAATCTTCTTTTTGGCAACCAACTTCTTCAGCTCTACTAAAGATGAATTTAAGTCCTACTTTTCCTTGACATCAACAACCATAGAAGACTTAGCTCCATTCTAAACATGAATGACACCAATAGTAAAATGAGAATCTAACACCCAGTCTTACCAAATGATGAACATCCTTTACCAACTCTTTTCTTCCCTTATCAACATAGGCCACACTACCCATTGATAGCCTACTAAGAGCATCGCTACAACAATTGCCTTGCCGGAATATTGAACACTTGTGTCATAATTATTAAGAAGTTTCAACCACCTTCTTTGCCTCAATTTAAGATCTCTTTTAGGGAAGACATATCCCAAACTCTTATGATCAGTGAAAACATCATAAACCCCATATAAATAATGTCTCCAAATCTTCAAAGCAAACACGACAACCGCAAACTCAAGATCATGAGTTGGGTAATTTTGTTCATACACCTTCAATTATATGGAAGCATAAGCTATCACCTAACCATGTTGCATAAGCATACAACCCAAACTAATCCGATAAGAATCCAAATATTCCACAAACCCAGCCAAGTCGTCCGATAAAGTCAAAACAAGAGCAGGTTTAAGCTAATCCTTAAGTGTCTGAAAATCTTCTCACATTCATCTGGCCATATAAACATGGCCTTCTTTTGAGTCAACTTAGTCAAAGGTAAAGTAATAGATGAAAAACCCTCACAAAATCTTTAATAATAACCTGCTAACCCCAGATAATTTTGAATACCAGAAGGAGTCAATGGTCTAGGCCTCCTTCACAGCCCCAATCTTCTTTGAATGTTAATAACATCACTGGATACAACATGGCGAAGAAAAGACACTTCACCCAATGAAAACTCATATTTACTAAACTTGGTAAACAATTTCTTCTCCCTCAAAGTCTGAAGAACTAACCTTAAATGATCCATATGCTCCCGCTCACTTTGGGAATAAATTATAATATCATCAATGAAGATAACTACAAAGCTATCAAGGAATGGCTTGAATACCTGATTCATAAGATCCATAAACACAGCTAGAGTAGTAGTCAAGTCAAAGGACACTCATATCTAGTCGAAAAAGCTATCTTGGGAATGTCACACAGCACGATCCTCAAGTTATGATAACCTGAACAGAGGTCAATCTTTGAGAAATGGGTAGCTCCTTGAAGTTCATCAAACAAGTCGTTGATCCTTGGCAACGAATATTTGTTCTTAAAGTTCACTTTATTCAATTGTCGATAGTCAATACATATCCAAAGCGATCCATCCTTCTTTCTCATGAATAACACATGAGCACCTCAAGGTGATATGCTTGGCCTAATAAAGCCCTTATCCAATAAGTCTTTTAACTGATCCTTCAACTCCTTTATTTCAGCCAGTGCCATATGATAAAGAGGAATATAGATAGGTTGAGTACCAGGAAGAAAATCTATGCAGAGAACTTCCCTTTAGGGAGGAATCCCAGGAAAATCTTTAGGAAAGACTTTCAGAAACTCATTAACCACTAGAATCGATTCAGGAGTACATGACACAGACTCCACATCTCTAACCCTCACAATATGATAGATGCACCCTTTAGAGTTCATTTTTCAAGCTTTAACATATGAAATAAATTGACTTTTAAAAGTGGAGTCACTACCCTCCCACTCAAGAATAGGCTCATCCGGAAACTAAAACTTAACCTTTCGGGTTCTACAATTAATAGAGGCATAAGACGAATGCACCTTATGTATCCCAACAATAATATCAAAATAAAACATCTCTAGTTCAACAAGATCACAAGGAAAGGCCTTATGCAAGACCGAGTCAGGTCAACCCAGATAGACAGATAGGGTAATAATGACTCACTCGCGGGAGTGTAGATAGTAAAGGGCTCCCTCAAGATATTAGGACCCAAACCAAACTTAAAAGCAAAAAGAGGAGTCACAAAAGATAAATTTGCACCCAGATCAAACAAAGCATATGCATCTAAAATCAAAGACCTTTAACATACTAGTCACCACATCCAGGGCTTCTTCTATCTCCTGTCGAGCATCCAAGGTATAGAACCTGTTGTTTTTGGGAGCACTACCTTGTTGAACTCTTGATTAGACTTGATCAATCAAATCCACTTGATCCTGACATTTCATAGGAGTTTAGTATCTTAACAACTTTGTGCCCTGTATCACCACACCCAAAGCAATCACCTATGGCATTCAAGCACCCTAGTGATATCTTCCACATTTGTCATACCAAGGATGTATTGGTCCACCTCCAACTTGTGCCTTGGGATCGACCATTTCCACCACTGCTCCTAGAATTGGAGAACTCATCATCATAATGGCTTATTTTAGAATCATTCATCTTTCTTTCCTTGAGCTTTTCCACTTCAATCTGTTCGGCATAGGTCATAAGCCTAGAAATATCCATCTCCCGAATGAGCATGGCTATATGACACTCTTTCACAACTAAATTCTAGATCCCAGAAATAAATTCTGCATTCTTGCACGGGGATCAACCACTAGCATAGGAGCATACTTGGAGAGTTGATAAAAATCAAACAAGAAATAAAGGGGAAAGAGAACAAAATAAAAGGATTTGAGGATTAAATTCAAACTATTGAAATATGGGCAACAATGGACTAAAACCCTCACTCCCCCCCCCCAATTGATTTAAACAATCCAAATAAAACTCTACAAAAGGAAACCAAGAACCACAAATGGGTAACATTTCAATTAACCAGCAAACAAGTCAACCAACAATTCTAAGAGTTCACCCTAATCACTCACTAACTACTCAATAAGAAGATACTACAATTTGAGAGTTCAATATTCAACATAATCTGTCTTCCAAATGCTGAAATATGACTATTTATACTAAGTAAATAAAAGAAGATATTCTCTTTACAATTTTACCCTTAATGAGTAAGGGCCTTGTTTGGTTGCCTTCTTTTCAAACCCTTAAATTCAAATAGTAGCCATTTGCACACATGACCTCTGTTCTTCCTTCTTCTCACCTTGATAGACCTTCTACACATTGTAAGTCCTTCTTTGGTGACCCTTAAGCTCCTCCAATGCTTCCTTTTTTCATGAACATTTCTTGTAGGTCTTGGAGATCTTTTGCTTGACTCCTTGTGAATGGTCTTGAGGGGTACATGCCACTGATGTTAGTGTCATCTGTCTTTTGCATGTTATCAAGAGCTTTGTAAATTTGAGTGCATATGAGTGTGAGAGCTTTGTAAATTTAACGGAATATTCCCTCACACTCATACCATCCTACTTGAGGTTGATTTAATTATGTCACTGTGGCCTTCCTAAGCTCAAGAGGGAAGAAATAGTCCTGAAAAACAAACTTCAACTTTCTCAACCTACCTAATAAACACCAACCCTCTCCATTTGAGAATTGAGTGTAGCGCACTTGTGCCAAATCCTTCAACTGATAAGCAGCTAGCTTGGTTTCTCTTCTGAAGTCATCCCCATAATAGTCAACACTTTAGAGTGTTCATCAATAAATTCTTAGGCATCGTTGTCAGCTTTGACCCATAGAACTTCGGAGGGTTCATCCATGTAAAATCTCTTACTCTAACAGCCAGAGTGGGATCATGGGGAGGAGGATTGGGCTGCCTAGCCTGGTTGGTCACCACTTGATTTAGCATGATAACGATAGTCCAAAACTCATCATAAGTAACCGGTTCCCTCATTGGCTCTTGAAATGACCCAAAAAATGTGCCTTGAAAATGCCTGGAATCGTAATTTTCATATCTCAAAATTCGTGTGCTATTTCAAAAATCCAACTTCATATTCTCATTCAAGGGGCAAAATTGAGTGGGAAATGGGTCTAACATGAATTTTTGAGAAACTGTAGCAAAATTCAAGTTTTTCAAAGTGGACGAAATTCCAGTGTCCAGGCACCCTTAGTGCAACGCGCCAGGGGCGCGGAGTGCCTCATTGTTTTGGTTAGTTCTTGGTGATCCAGTCCAAGGCTTTTAGTTCTTGGGCCTAAGCCTTCCCATACATGAAAATTTCTATACTTAGCCTTATTTCACCATCATATAACACAAGACATTTCCCAATACTCTCTCAAACACTTAGGCAAATATTTCACCCAATTCAAGTGTCCCAAACTCACTCTCGAGACTCAAAAATGTATTCAAGCTTCAAGCTCTCATTCAGATCTAAGTCAAGATTATTTATGTCATTTAAGACCATCGTGGGTCCCCTACTTCAAGCCAAATTCAAAGGAATTTCCATTGGCTAAGTTTTGCACAAGTACCAGTAGGAGGGTCAATATTAAAGGGGAATATCTCTTAGCACATAAAGTACTGGGGTCCCACAGTCTTCCAAATCAAAGCTCTTTGAATTAGCTTTCCAAAGCACTTGGCTTCACCTTATTTAGAGTTCGGATGAAGAAGTTATGCCCGTTTTCATAGAACTTGTATGTGCTACAATTTTTTCCAAATTTTGTCTCATTAATGACATTCCATAAATTTAGCCATTTCTATTGATGTTTTGGGAATTCCTATGCTCTTAACACCTTCTAAAGACCTAACCCTATTCCTAAAGATCAAATTCTCCCAATTGGAATACACTCTCAAAATCTCTTAAGAGCCTCCATCAAAACCCCAATACAAATTCAAGGAAACTCAAAAGTAAGCTTTGGATTCCAAGACCCACTTCCGAACTTCAAGTCTTTCACAACTCAATTTTAAAAAAATTCAAGGTTAGTATGTGGGTTTCATCCATGGGTACCTTTCACCCATGGAGTCCAACCCTTCCTTTTCATGAAAATTACATGTTTTTAAGTTGTATTACTTATGGGTACTACTTAATATGAATTTTTCAATGAAATGTTGATTGTAAACACATGTCTACCTATTTCAAGATTATACTATGAGAGGGTTTGTATGGAATATTATGAGATTTGATCATGGATTTCAATGTATATTGCATCATATTATTACCATCTATTGGTGGGTTGTTTTACTTCATGATTTCTTGCATGGTTTCACTCTTGAATTACATGGTTTTACACTAGCATTACACATTCACCAAGTGTTTGATAAAATGCCTTTTCAAGGATTCTTTATGTTTTGATGATCTATTGGTCGATTTATGATTCAAGTAACTCTATGATGATTTTGGGCTTTCTAAAGACGTGTTTAATTCATGAAAATGTTGATGATGTTGTAGGGCCGGATTAAGCCCCTTTTTCCAAAGATTTTACCTCTTATGAGCCTTTGATGTTGATGTTAATGCAAAGGTGTTTTATATGATGACCCATTTTGCTGATTGATGATTAGGCTCACCATTTAAGGTCAATGATGTTAAGAGCTACTCGTGCCATGTCTCTATGTTTATTTCAAGTTATTAAAATATGATTATCTTATGTATTCCGTGGGATTAGACTTAGCATCGAATGGACTAGAGGCGAGTCCCGAGTCCCAAAACTACATTCCACCGTAGGTGAAGAGTTTAGAGGTGAGTCTCGAAATCCTTAAGAGGTGTGTACCCTGAATATAAGGGCTTGAGGCGAGTACCCAAGTCCGGACTTGAGGCGAGTACCCGAGTCTAAGAACTAAAGGTGAGTATCCAGTTCACATAAGGCTTAGTGGGTCCACTTAGTCATTAGGAGGTTCTCCTTGGCAAGTAACATTCCCCTTTCCTCTAGTGTAGTGTTGATATCGGGTTTCCAAGTTGTAGCTCGCTTGGTCTTATTTTATGTCGGTTGAAATTTCTTCCCACACTTATATGTAAGATGAATGATTTGCAAAGCATGATTTACTTAAGTATTGGTCATATATGCCATATTGTTATTATGCTCTCTATTTCTTATCATATGCATTTTGACTATGTTGCGTTTCTCTTGTTGCATTACATCCTACATACTTAATACATTCATATGTACTACCACATACTCTATGCCTGCATGATGTCACCGTGTAGGAACCGGAGCTTTTATGGATTCTCCTTGTGGCTAGACGGATTGTTCAAGTTAGCTTTTGGTAGTCCTCATATTCGGAGACAATATCTATCTTATTTCATGTTTATGTTTAGACTACATCTTGTATATTTTGGAAATACTTATGACTATGAGGATGAGCCCGATTGCTTGTATTGGCCCCTGCTAAGTTCTATGTCTAGAGGTGTTGTTGGACAAGTTATTTATTATTCTTGAGCTTTGACTCATTTGTGTTATTCAAGTGTTTAACTCTTTCCCGTAATCCTAATTTCCCTTGTTTATGTTTCTTATGTTGTATGATCTTGCTTCCGTGACCAAGGATGTGTGTGTGATATGTGATGAGGCTTGTTTGGGGTTCCATCGGATTCCCTATTCGATGGTCACATCTAGGCCATAGGTTGTTAGATCCTCGGAGTCCGACACAATGCATCGATTGAATACCACAACTATGAGTAGGAGGCTATGAGACATTTTAGGAAATGTTTCCCTTCTTTATGGTCTATGTCGTGCTTTAGAAGTTAGATAGGGCTTTCCCCTCTAACAAATGTTCTTTGCTCTTTTAGTTGATCATTTTGCTTCAAAGAGGGAGGCAAAGGAAGGTGAGTTGAAGGTTTTAATTTTGATGGATCCAGGTTCTGCTATTCCTTTTATTATTAATTTTGTTGGCTAGTGGGCTTCTTGCGTGCCCCGAGTTGTTATGTGAACCTTTGGTGTCTACCTACCTTGTTTGAGTCTATTGTTGTTGGAAATTTCATAGGTATTATTCTATATTCAATTGCATTAGGTCTTGCCTTGTGACTCGTTTGATTTGATGTAGTCGATATGTGTTATACTTGGGATGGAATAGTTGCATGCATGTTGTGTCTCCATGGATGGTAGGACCCATAGAGTTAGATTTCGATTCCCTAATGAACCCCTATTTGAGTGGCTGGTTGTCAAGTGGTAGCAAAAGAGGTAGGGCTATTCATATCTTAAGGTTCAATTGATCTCTTAGTTTGCCCCATGTTCTTATTGCATAGAAGTCTTGTCTTGTGATCTTGCTTGAACTTAGCTTGATCTGTTGGAGGTCTTGGGGTAGTTCGGGGTACTTGCATAGCATGCTTCCAATGAGTGTAGAACCCGTAAGGTTGTAATAAGATGGTTGAGGATGGTCGATCTATTTGGTCAACTACAACGGGTTAGTCACTTCTCTAAGATTGATCTTTGGTTCGGGTTTTGTCCCCAAGTAAGGATGAGGTTAGGTGATATCCCTAAGTGTCTTTTTGGACTGGGAGTGAGCACTTTAAGTATTGGTGGAGTTGCTTGGTTGACTTATGCACCTGTTATGTTTATGGGTTTCATGAATAGGGTCTTAAAACCCTACCTTGGCTTGTTTGAGGTGACCACTAGTGGTGAAGCATTGATTCATTTAGGGCTTGTGAACCACTTGGGGGTAGTGTTGCAAGTCTTAGGGAGTGAGATATTATTTGCTAACAAGATAGTGGTTCCTTAAGGATTATGGTATGAGTGTGCATCAAATTACCCGATAAGCCTAATGATGTGGTTGGTGCTCTAAGTAGGGTGCCTATGGGTAGCCTAGCATATGTGGATAATGGTGGCAAAGAGGAGACTAGTCGGGTCCATCGGTTTGTTAGATTGGAAGTTAGGTTGATGGAAGTTGAGAATGGTAGTATATTGTTCTTTGTGGTTCCAAATCTTCTTCGGTTGAGGAGGCCTAGTTTAAGCAAGACTTTGATTCCGCCTTATTAGAGTTGGAAGTTTTGGGTTGAAAGATAGTAGAGTAGAGGTTGTCTCCCAAGGGGGAGATGATAGTTCGTGGCAACAAGTGGAAAAGGTGTTGTTAAGGTTGACAAATGGGTTATGGTTGTGAGTCCTTTTACAGTGTAAAGGAAATTGATAAGTTTGCATATGGATGGGTTTTCCTAGGGATATGGATATGGTTCGTCCGCTTCTTCATGCTTCTAAGTTGAGGGGATGTGTTGGTGACTCAAGTGTTGTAGAACTCTTTGAGGTTGTGGGTGTGGTGGAGGATAAGTTGGCTTAGGAGAAGGTCACGGTGGAGGTTTTGGATGGATTTTCTTTCAGCTACTCAATGAGAGGAGACGGTGTCGGCTTTGGTCGAGCAACCGTTACATTTCTTGTTGTTTCGATGAAAGCCTCAATGCTCACATTCTACGAGGAACTTTTTTGACTATTTACCTTCGCCAAGGCGGCCGGTAGAAACATTCGCTACTTTCTTCTCTTATGGGGACCGCGACATTCATAGCATCAATTCCTTGCATCCCTCCTATTAATGACCGTACCCTTGAGTGGAGAAGTTGATTGATAAGGATGTAGTGTTCCTCAAGACCCTTTGTGAGAATCATAAAGTCGAAAGTGCCTCTCGGGGAGCCGGAGCGGGCATGGAGTAGCAATATCCGTATCTCTTTCATTCTATTCAACTGTATGATAACACGTCAAGTCTTTTTATGATTCCAAGCCTTATCTTTCAGCCCCTATAGCATGCAGTCATTTTTATGTTGATAAGTTCATGATGATTTTAACACTCGTGTTGAGATTTTGAAAATGGTGTTTAAGCGCATTGTTGCATGCTTGTAGGGGCTGATTTCTTCATAATTACTCTTCTCATATGCGTTTCTTTGACATTTGGGGACGAATGTTCACAAGAGAGAGATATTGAAATGACCCTAAAAAGTGCCCGAAAATGTGCCTCGGAAACGCCTGGAATCGTATTTTCCATATATCTCAAAATTCGTGTGCTATTTCAAAAATCCAACTTCATATTCTTGTTCAGGGGGAAAATTGAGTTGGTAATGGGTCTAACCAGAATTTTAGAGCAACCATAGCAAAATTCAAATTTTTCAAAGTGGACAACATTCCAGTGTCCAGGCGTGCCTTAGCGCGACATGCCAGAGCACGGAGTGCTCATTTTTTGATAATTTTTTGGTGATCTGGTCTAACGCTTTTGGTTCGTGGGCCTAATGCTTCCCATACGTGAAATTACCTATACTAAGCCATATTTCATCCTCATATCATACAAGACATTTCTCAATACTCTCTCAAACACAGGCAAATATTTCACCCAATTCAAGTGTCCCAAACCCACTTCCGGATCTCAAGAAACTCATTCAAGCTTCAAGCTCTCATTCAAATCTAAGTCAAGCTTATTTATGTCATTTAAGACCATGATGGTCCCCTACATTAAGCAAAGTTCAAAGGAATTTCCGTTGGCTAAGTTTTGCAAAAGTACCGGTAGGAGGGTCATATTTAAAGGTCCATATCTCTTAGCGCACAAAGATATGGGTGGCCCATGGCCTACTAAATAAAAACTCTTTGCATTAGCTTTCCAACACACTTGGTTTCACCTTATTTAAGTTTAGATGAAGAAGTTATGTCCGTTTTCATAGACATTGTATGTGTAGGGGTATATACAAGTTTCTGCCAAATTCTGCCTCATTAGTGGCATTCTGTAAATTTAGCCATTTCTATTGGTATTTTGGGAATTCCAATGCTATCTTAACACCTCCTAAACACCTAATCCCATTCCTAAAGATAACATTCACTCCTTCCAATTAGAATACACTCTCAAATTCTCTCAAGAGCCTCCATCAAAACCCCAATACAAATTCAAGAAAACTTAAGAGCAAGCTTTGGATTCCAAGACCCACTTCCAACCTTCAAGTCTTTCATAACTCAATTTCAAGAAATTCGAGGTGTAAGGTATGTGAGTTTCATCCATGGGTACCTTTCACCCATGGAGTCAAACCCTTTCTTTTCATGAAAATTGTATGTTTTCAAGTTGTATCACTCATGAGTATTACTTAATATGAATTATGATTACAAATTCTGCTGGATTTTTAATGAAATGTTGATTGGAAACACATGTCTACCTATTTCAAGATTATACTATGAGATGGTTTGTCTATTGTGACTAAGCATGTTTTGGAGTATTAAACTATGGACTATTATGCAATTTGATGATGGATTTCAATGTATATTGCATAATGGTATTACCAAGTGTTTATGGGCTGTTTTACTTCAAGATTTCTTGCTTTGTTTCACTCTTGAATTTGTATGGTTTTACACTAGCATTACACACCCACCAAGTGTTTGATAAAATGTCGTTTCAAGGATTCTTTAAGTTTAGATGATCTATTGGTCGATTTATGATTCAAGTAACTCTATGATGATTTTGGGCTTTCTAAAGATGTGTTTAAGTCATGAAAATGTTGATGACTTAATGGAAAGGTGATGTTGATGATGAACCATACTCATGATTGATGATTAGGTAACCATTTGTGGTCAATTATGTTAAGAGCTACTCGTGTCAAGTCTCTATGTGTATTGCAAGTTATTAAAATATGATTATCTTATATATTCTGTTAGATTAAACTTAGCACCAAATAGACTAGAAGCGAGTCCCCAAGTCCCAAAACTACATGCCACTGTAGGTGAAGGATTTAGAGGCGAATCCCAAATCCCTAATAGGCGTGTACCCTAAATATGAGGGCTTGAGGTGAGTACTTGAGTCCGGGCTTGAGGAGAATACCCGAGTACAATAATTAGAGGCAAGTACCTAGTTCACGTAAGGCTTAGTGGATCTACTTAGTCATTAGGAGGTTCTCCTTGGCATGTAACATCTTCCTTTCCTCTGGTGTAGTGTTGACATCGGGATTCCAAGTTATAGCTCGATTGGTCTTATTTATGTCGGTTGAGGTTTCTTCCACACCTATCTCTTGTTGCATTGCATCCTATATACTTAGTACATTCAAATGTACTAACGCATACTCTATGCTTGCATGATGTCACCATGTAGGAACCGGAGCTCCTATTGATTCTTCTCATGGCTTGACGGATTGTTCAAGTTAGCTTTTGGTGAGTCCTCATGTCCCGAGACAATATCTATCTCCTTTCATGTTTATGATTTGACTACATCTTGTATATTTTGGAAATACTTATGACTATGAGGGTGAGCCCGGTTGCTTGTCTTGGGCCCCGCTAATTTCTATGTCTAGAGGTGTTGTTGGACAAGTTATTATTATGCTTGAGCTTTGACTCATTATTCAAGTGTTTAACTCTTTCCCTTAGTTCCAATTTCCCTTGTTTATGTTTCTTATGTTATTTGATCTTGCTTCTGTGATAAAAAATGTCTGTATGATATGTTATGAGGCTTATTTGGGGTCCCTTTGGGTTCCCCATTCGCCGGTCACGTCTAGGCCCTAGGCTTGGGTTGTGACAGCTCTAGAGGGACTTGCTCTTTATTAACTAGGGCCTATCTAGTGCTTCTTCTTGGAGGCACTTCAAAGTTAGGAAGTATTAAGACACATCTGATTGCATGACATAAGAAATGACGAAGTGGGATATTTCCTAAAATGCCATCATAGTAACTTACTCATAGGTATGGTGCACTTCAAACCCATGAATAGGACTCTACTCAACCCGGCATCTTGGACTCCAAGGATCATTTTAAAACCTTAGTGCTCGGATACCAAGCTTGTCATGACCCGAGACTAGGGCCTAGAGTGACATGGTGAATGGGAACCCGAGAGCCCTAAACAAGCATCATAGCATCTATATACACATAATCAATTTGGAAGTTCATAATTAAACAACAAGCACAGAGAAATGGGGCTTTAGTCTCAAGCTATGGGGATTTCATGGCGAAAGGGAGTTGCATGAATTCACATAGAAAATAGGACTTTAATACCAAGGGGCGGGTAAGTATGACCCACTCTATTGGGATAGAAGGGTCTTAGAACTTTCCATATTTCCATATCTTATCATAATCATATCATCATAAGATAATACATATCATAGTATCCCAACGTAAACATAACATACAAGTACGAAGGATTTCATGATGTCCAACAATACCTCTAGTACATAGAATAGGACGCAGACTAAGACATGTTCCAGGCTCACTCTCACGGTAAGGACATTAAGTAAACTTAGTATGATAGGTAGATAGAAGCTGGGTCTTTTCCATGGATGTAAAGGACTCACCACTAGCAAATCCCACGATCTAATCTAACCATCAAGGGATGGATGAAGGTAGTGTCTGGTCGCTACATTAGTATGTTTCAATGTACTAAGTACATGGGAATGCAAATGCTTATGAATATATTAACCTGCAATCAATGTTAAATGACAAGGCCATATATGCAGAAACAAGTATATATAAGAAATAATATCATGACAATATGGATTAAGGCCGTGATGCATGAATACCATAGTACTTAAAAAGTATGGGGATGTACCATAATAGGTATCTCGAAACATACGAGCCAATACATGAATTGCCCATTGACAACCTCCTAAAGGATGAGAGCTAACTACTTGCCTAAGGTAGCCTACACCAAACTTTATAAGCCACACTTTTTAGTGTGAGGGCCTATGAATCATAATCACCCCTTAATGGGGCATAAGCATAATCCTATGCTGGCACGTTGTTATGAGAAGGGAAACTTTACATAAGGACCCCGTAGGTCGATCCCCCATGTCAAATCTCATCTAGTGTTAGGTCATCATTGTCACGTCCCAAAGTCCCGTTAGGGCAGACTGGCACCCGTCGCCGATAAGGCTCGGGAGAACCAACCTGTGTCTATGCGTTTTCTATACATACTATAAGGGGTT
>JAOTQR010000011.1:12265699-12305699 GCA_025774065.1 Solanum ossicruentum
AGGTAGTTGGAGGTGCATCTATACCCTTAGATTGCTTCCAAGCTTCATACCACAATATAGCCACACCCTTCAACCTACATGTCGTCAACTCGACAACTTCTGTACCACTTACGTGCATAACATCTAAAGTATGCTGAATCTGATCAATAAAGTCTTGAGGGTGTTCGTAAGGATCAGGTCCAGTGAAGGTTGGGGGTCCAAATTAAGAAAATCACGTATTCTTATACCAGCTGCCCTATTCGTACCATTGGTACCCATAACTGGACCTTCCTGCCTTTGACCTTGGCCAGCAACTATACGAGTTAATAGTTAGACTGCATTTCCCAGATTCTGTGCTTTAGTATCGACAGGTTGTTCTGGGGGAATTTCACTACTTCCTGGTTCATCTGAACCTGGAGGAGTTGGAGATATCTGTGATAAAGACTCCTCTCAAAACTCATCTCGTTGTCTCACCTAGATGGGTATACCAACCAACACTTCTACTCCCTTCCCTTTACCTTTGTTCTTCCTAGTTTCTGGCATACTTGCGGTAGAAAACAATTTTGTGGTTAGACACAATCCACCTATTATACTTAGCTCTATGGCACGATTCAAAGAATGAAAAGAAAGTAACAACTCCTAAATGCCACGTAGCCTCCAGCTTTTAAATGTGGTGCACAAAACATCGATAAACAAGATTCTACATAGAGACGACTTTGTACACTCCCTAGGACGACCCGCTCTGATACCACTTCAGTCACTCCCCAACGTCCCATTAGGGCAGAAAGGCAGCCGTTGCCGGTAAGGCTCGGGATAGCCAAACTATATCTATGCGCTTTCTATGCATATTATAAGGGATCTCTACATTTGACACGTGATGAACAGTGATAAAAAGCCAAAAGCAAATGCATATGACTAGGCCATTAGGGCCACAGTGTCTAAAGTATGAGACATGACCACACTTTAATTTATATAGTCTACAAAGCATCTAGATAAGAAAACATATGTGATATGGGTCAGGACAGACCCCGCCTCAACTAACTGTACAATACAAACATATAAACTCTAGACATACAGAAGCCCCGAAGCAACCTGGAGCTTGGTAACAACAGCTGAATGTCCTGTACTTCTACTGGGGAGATCTACTAGCACCTGTACCTGTAGCATGAAATGCAGGTCTGCCATAAAGGATGTCAGTACGAGATAATGTACTGAGTATGTAAGGCAGGATATACTGTATATAAAGTAACAACTCAATGAAACCATGCACCCGTGTAAGATTAGAGACCACCTTTGGTTATACATTGGAATCATGTACTTAATATTCTTTATAGAACTTTTCCTTTACTGTATAATCTATGCACAACTTTAATACAAATGACTAACTGATCAGTGGTAAAATTGTATCGGGATCATCCTTGGCTAGGTTCTTCCTTAACCCCTCGGGCTACTACCCGTGATAGGATCTTCCTTGGCTAGGTGATTCTTCCATCCCTCAGGCTACCACCTGTCAATAAACAATATATCGGGATCATCCCTGGCTAGGTTCTTCCTTAAACCCTCAGGCTACCACCCATGATAGGATTGTCCCTGGCTAGGTGATTCTTCCACCCCTCGAGCTACCACCTATTAATAAACAATATACTTTACCTTTCAATTACCTTTGAGATGGTTCTTTCGGTGGTCACAATTTTGTAGTTGTAGGACTGTATATGTAGCAAGTGACATGTAGATAATCATACAAGACAATATGATAATGAAAAGAGTACATTACATAAATAATGAAATGCGTAAGAAATGGAACAACTCGCGAACTTTGTTTCATAACAAGAACTCATGTAACTTGGTATCCAAGCATGTATGTAGATTTGAAGGTGACTATGTATGGGATCATATGAACATGCTTAATAGTTATGTCGGAGTTGGTGAGTGCCTTTATGTGCTAAGGAAGGATCTATGTTTCATGCCAAGCAATACGAAATCAAGTAGCCTTACATACCTTGTTATATGACCTCGTTACTACCTCGAGTTAACCTTATCTTCCTCCAAATATTTATCTACAACATAGTAGGTGATAAAACTAGCATTAGCATCCAATAGACACACCTTGCCAGCCCAATCACATAACAAAACAACACACGGACAGCAAGCGGGTATTAATAAACCCGAGCGTATTTCTTCAACCTTTTCGCCCCTAATTGTATTTTTCTAATGCATATTTTCATGTATACATCATGCACAACCTGTTTTAGTTCCAAAACAACCTTACAACAGCCCACAAAGCACAACGCATAACAATTCTACACAACCTAAAAATGGACAGCATCACGTTACCTTCCTTCGCTACATTTCGATGTCGACAATTCCAAACCTATTCCAACTCTAATCTAACCATTCCAATAACATTTACACATGCAAACAGACCTAAAACAGTCTTATAACAGCACTCAAAATGTCATGAAAGACGTTAGCCAATAACCTTCCATCCAACGGCCCACAAGTTCCAATCAACATTACACTTAAGATAACACTATAAAACGCGTTTGTTAAAATTAAGGCAGCAACCTTAGGGTAATAACTATAAATCAAACCATATTAATATCATCAGTTCTCTTCATAACACAGCCCACAAACCATAGAGAAGTCACTAAAACAAAAGGAAAGTGTGCAACAACTTTCTGAATACATGCTGTCCCAAATTTCCAGCACAAAGATATTAGCATATACTTGTTGTTTTTCATAAGAAAACCATACAAAACACATGTGTAATCTTACTTACCACTACCTTCATGTCGTAGGGATTCTCCAGGAATCCTAGAAGTTCCTTTTAGCTACTTTACAAAGTCAAGAGACGTTGGAAGAATAGTTGGAGACAATCTGATTTTTTTTTGTTGGTCAAGTTAACAATGATTTGTGGGAGCTGTTTTGAGCCCTTTATAAAGGGGTCTTTGGCCGACTTACTATTGACCTTTTGACCACCTGATACCACATATTATCAAGCTGGTTATCCAGCAGCTTGACCCTTACACTTGGACCTAGTGGGTCTCCAAGTTGATGGGCTTGGGCTGCCCATTTCTCAACTTTCTCTTCACTTAGTTTGGGTCCAATTAGCCAAGTGGGTTGTGGTGCATTTTGGACCTTTTCATTATACTTCTGAGGATGAAAATGTTTTACATTTATGATGCTAAAACATGGGATAAAGTTACACCCTTAACATGGACTTTATTCATAATCGAACTTGAAAAAATTCGACGTCAGGCCTCGTCTACATTTAGCAAGCAAATTTAAGCTAAGCAAGTAGGTGACTCACCTGCTAGCTTCTTAAGTCCTACAAGCACCTCAATTCTCTCACTTCGTTGAAGGTCATGGTCTCCTCAATTTAACACAAAACATATATACACTTGACCCTCTTAAGCGTTAGACAAACATATAACCCATTAACACGAGATTCAAGCACTTTAAAAAAATTAGCGCTAATTTAACCAAACCATATCATATTTCATTTGCATTGTACTAGTTCTGTAGGGTGTGGGGTGTTCCATTTCCAGCCCCGCACGTGGATGTAGAAAAGTGTGTGAATGGCATACACAAGATTGGAGATGGACAAGGGAAATTCTTTTAGTATAGTCAGCAAGGAAGCACTAGCTAGGCAAGTCATACGGGGAATGGACTCCACGACAATTAAGATCCTCTAAAAGGGTATAGAGCCTCTCCAAGGACTCTTCCCCAGTGGCGGTCCTAGGATTATCTAGGGTGCAAGCTCCACGTTGCTCCCAATTGTCCTCTGTATCAAGAGGCGCAATCCGCCTTATTATGTCAACTTTGACCTCGACCGAGCCACCAGGAGACTGGTAGTCGTACTAACAGGTTGAAGTCGTGTCTTGAGGGCTTGCCCCTGACCCCCAACCTAGGAACAACACTAAGATGTTTCCTTTCAATTTTTTTGGTTAAAGTCATCACATAGTATAGAGATAGTGCCTGATACGCAGCTGCAGAGTACGCATTCCCTTGAAAATACCTCCTAGAGAGGAGGTTTATAGTCCAGATGTACGCTAAGGAATATTATTAGTAAGACAGACATAGAAAGTGCATATGTACTATATCTTCAAAAGAAAATAAATCCTTATTCAGGTGTTCTGGTGGTGCCCTCGTCTAGTCTACTATCGTCTTTTCACCACCGATAGTTTGGCCTACCAAATTGCACAACCACAGTAGCTGGCTCGACTCCCTCTTGCTCTGGTCCACTCTCCCCTTATGAGTTGCCACTCTCATGTACTACTTTACTATAAACAAACAACACTATTATAGATAGACTCGAACATTTCTTATGTCAAACCATTCAATTGAATGCAATCTCTGATGTTAATGACATGAAAAAGGGATATATACAATGAATGGAATATACTGCTAGAGTATTTGAAAGCATCTGCAAAGCCAACAATGGGCACAGTGGATCGTAGATCCCAAATGATGCCTTGTACCCTCACCCAACCTTGTCTCTCGCCTGTCGACTTGAGTTGAGCTAACTTTCGATCGAGGTCTACCAATGAAAAATGTTTGTAGTGTCAATTCCTTTCGGTGTATATCTCACACAAAATAAAATACCAGAAAACATAAGTTGTCTGCTCATATCTGTCTCTGCCCCTCAATCGAACAAAAGTCATTTGATCCTATATAAAAATGCGTACTCATCGTGGTCGTCCCTCAGCCTCCCGCACCTATATTCCTAAACATCCCTAGGAGGAGAATAAGCATAGCTAGTGATGGATGATTTTCTCACCTACATGGTATACGAATCCAAGACTTCCTAGCTAGAGGCTAGACGGTATCAAACACGGGACAGGGAAAAAAGAGAAAAAGACAGAGAAAAGTCCTTATCATATAGAAACTACCTTGATTCTATCTTATATCCTAGAATCGAATGTTTGAAGCATATAGATTATTCTCAATGAGAATCTACTGTCAATCTACCTATTAGATATCTATTCTATATCGATATTACTTATATTATTATTAATGGGCAATTATAACTTCGATTCAATTTCATTATTATATTCTACAAAAAGTTCTAGCTTCACCTCCCCTTCCCCAGTAGCTAGGAAAGATTTCAAGATATATTTCCTTCCTTCCATTCAGGGGCACTCTAAAGGCTTTGCAACCTTCAGAGCTGGTTGACAACTATCTAGTCAGTCCTTCTCGCTCTTTGATAGACATCTTTCCTTTTTCGGTCTCATCCGACGAACAACTTTTGGTCTTTATTCTATGTCCTATCCTTCCTTGTGGAATCTCGCTTTCTAAAGGAGTAGCCGCCTGTTTCTGCAGCTCTGGGAGAACTTTACCTAAAGCTACCCTAGAGAGCTTTTCTTTAAGATACCTCGGATATGCACTCTTCTTCGGAAAGAGGAGTTGCTTACCTTACCACACCAACCACCTTAGCGCTGGAAGTTCTAGCAATGGGTAGCTAGGCAAAGGAATATTATATATAGAAATTTCATATTCATTAGATAAGAGATTGTAGATCTATTCTTAGTGAGGACAACCGGATTGGGATAATCAGGGCGGTTGAGGGGGCAGCAGCACACCAATAGGTGGATTGCCATTCTTTTACTGTTTGGGTAAAGGGCAGGAGCGCTCTTTCACTCTCACCAGTACTTACTATAAGGGGTGGAGTAACTGGTTAAAACCAAATATCCAACAGCCGCTTTCCTTAATGGCTACCGGCTTTTGAGTGAACTGAACTCTTGGACTGGCTGAAAGGGAAAGGGGAAAATGTACATGGTCTTTTTCACTCTTTTACAGGACCAGTGTCAATGGAAACGATTGTTGCACTCTCTTGCTTGAATGAATCGACATATATGGATGCTTGATCATTCGAGATTATTCTATCTATATTTAGAACAACTGGATCAACTACTCTGACTTTTAGCCTTTGGAACCTGTGGAACCCTAAAGTCACTCGCCCATTCAAACTCTTCTATCCATCCCATCTAAAACCCTTGAATTAGTGAATCCGGGGATAGAGACCTAGCCCCTGCATTATTTAAACAGCTAAGATAAGGTCTAAGACCGTCTCTTCTTTTCCACATCCTCATTCCTCCTTCGTTCCAAATGCTTAAGCTTCTAATGCTATGGAACCTGCTTTCCTAATCAATTCAAATTAATGTGTAGGAGCCTAATTTCATCGAACTGAATGTCTACCTTTCCCGCATTTGAAGACAGAGTAATGTTTAAGACCTCCTTCTTTCACGAAGGTCCTTTCTTCTCTGACCACCGGAGATTACCCATATATGGATGAATAACCATGAAATTTGACAATCCTTTGAGGGAGGGGAGTCGACTAACTGACAAAGAACTGACAGAAGGGGAAAAGAGGAGTGAAACCATTCGACAGAATTGGAAAGGACTTCATTAATCATAATAAGGTTGGTCTCACCTTCGTCTGGGGACTCGAATTAGGAGATCACTGATGCTGATCACCCTCTGTGTCTTTATCAGTGAAGTAAATCACCCCGATGCTAAGTGTTCCACAATGTTCAATGGTTTCCTAACCACCCGACTTTACTAGTAGGAGAAAGGAAAGCGCTCGATCCATAGAATCCGTCATTACCTTCCCGCTTGATATCTCATTTTCCTTATCTCATGCAATTAAAGGGAACGAGACTGCAAAGCCCAAACTGAGCCCGATGGGGGAATGGTTAGCGATACCAAAGCCGTTCTGCTCGTCCCTCTTTCCTTTCGAGGAGCAAGGATGCCGAGTAAGTGAGAAGGAGATTTACGCTCGCGACCAAATGTCACCAAAGCTGGCACTCCCTTCTCTTCCCTTTGTTCTTACTACTCCGCTGCTATAAATCCCGACTTAGCCCTAGTTTCCTGATGCTAAACTCTTCCCCCTTATCTTTTTTCTTTAGCTAATAATAAAGCAAATCCCTAAAGTCAAAGTAGTCCATGAAAGCATCTATTTTTTCCGTTCAAGAAATTGATTATGTAAAGATGGGATTAGTCTCTTATAAGATCTTCCTTTCTTCTCTTTCTTCTATTACGTAGCTTGGATTGAGAAAGCTCCGCCCAATAGCGCTTAGCCATGTGTGTGTAGACAAAAATGGTCTCGTGAAGCCAGTCAACGGTAGCCTAAGAGCAAATCAAAACTATGAGAAGGGCGCGAGAAGTTTTGTGAAGGTAGAGAGAGATTTTCAAATCAGACTTCAAGTTGGTGTGCCGCATTTTAAGAAGGCAGAGACCGCCCCAGGCTTCGGTGTAATTCCCATCTAAGGTTGAATAAGATTAGATTAGTCTCGCTAAATTTGTTCTCGAATGATTCACAATGGAATGAGGCCTAGGTGTATGAAAATTTCTTGTGATTCCACTTCGCGTTCTTGCAAGCGAAGGCAAACATGCATCGATAGGAACTCAAAGAAGAGCTAGGAAAAAGAAAGCGACACTTTCACTTAATAGCTCCATTTCTTGTTCCTGAGTAGAAGGTATGCTCAGCCCCTGATACATTGCTCTTTCTTAATCCTTGCATCCAGGGATAATGAGTCGGTTGGCTCTTATAGTATAGCCTCTCTCGGGGTTAGCGATAAGAGTACACAGGCCCGTGTAGTAGCGGGAGAACCAAGGATTTCATGTTTGCAAGGAAGCGTGTAAGTGGGTGAACGCATCACCAGCCAAGCTAGTCACTTGGAACATAGGGGTATTCAATCCTCGAGCTTATGGGCCTTGAGAACCAAATTTGGATTATCTCCTTAAATAGTGAGTAGCAAAGAAGTATAGGGTTTCAAGTTTAGGGTTTTCACTTCCACGCCCCAACTCATCGAAACTACTGCCTATCGATTGAAATTTCCCTCCTCAACCGGAGGCGAAATCGGCTCCCCTTGAACCATCCTTGGAAGAGTAAGAAAAGAGAAGGCAAAGGGAGTTTCTAGCCTCCTAAGAGTTTAAGGAAGCAGAGTCCTATCCCAACAAACTAGACCCATGAACCAAGGCATTCTGTTAATGAGCGAGGGCGATCACACAAGAAAGGGGATTCAGCCTCGGCAAATGCGATGTAGTGAAAGACGCTGCAGACTATTTGGTCGGTGACGTAAGAGATATGTCAGTAGCTAGCCAACTCCACTGTCTAACAAGGTTAAGGCGTGACCTAGAAAATGGAAAGAGCGAGACTTGGGGTCTTATCGAACGAGAAGTTCAAAGATGGAGACTTGGTTTGGCACGAAATCATAAAGGTTTGAGGGCATGTTGGTCAAAGAAAAGGGAAGGTCTTGCTTCCAGGACTGAACCGTATGACGCGAGAGTGTCATGTACAGTTCCTTTGAGAACGGTGTGATACCACCACCTATCAGGCTCGACGAGCGATCTACGGAGCTGCATCCCTATTCACCTGGTCTATGCACATCTCTCTCTCAGGAGGTTGGCCGCCTATCCTAGATAATCCCATTTCAAAGAAGATCCGGGGCTTGATCTGGTTTATCATCAAGGTGATTCTTTTCTGTTCCTATATATATAGGTCCGTGCAGCATTTCCATAATATCGTTATGATCAATTAATGGGACTTAGCCGAAAAGTGTTCTTTCCTCTATCATTAGCTCGGGTAGTCCCCCTCGTTTCTCATGTTTTAATCACCTTTTAATGGCTCCCTTAATTATGTGCGAGGAATTGCCCTATTGAATAATGGGAAGCGGGCTAGTCCTCGAAAATGCCCCGCCCGTAAGTTCCTTTGTCGTTGGGAAAAAAAAAGAAAGAGATTTTTTTGAGAAAAGAAATTCTGCCTTTTTTGATCCCATGCTTTCCATTGGTCAACAACCAACGAAAATCTCTAGACTTCTTCACTGCTCATACAAGCTTGACAGAGTTAAGCTGTATTGAGGGATAGACATATGTCTCAATCAATCAATCATGCCTCAACTAGATCAATTCACTTATTTCACACAATTCTTCTGGTCATGCCTTTTCCTCTTTACTTTCTATATTCCTAGTTACATTTTTAATCTCAAATCTACGCGGTAGTATGAGCTTTTTCCTTTCCTTGATGTTACACATGATGCGCAAGGGGAGCTAGTATGAGGTGATTGATAACATTACATTAATAAGAAGAATAGAAAGATATGTTAAGAAGAACGACCATGGAGACTTGGGGATCTAGAGCAAGTCTTTCTTGTATATCCCTCGTGTCAAGAGCTACTTCCTCGAATATCAACGCAGGGAGTTGCCAGGCAAGGAGGTCAATAATGAAAAACAGAGATGTTAATTAATCAAAGGTCCAACTGATCACCACGCCTGTATTGTAAATATGTAGTTAGGAATAATCCAGCCAAAGTAATAGGAATTAGACTTAACACGGTTCCAAATAGAAAAACTTCAACCATTTTTCTTTGTTTGAAAAGAGAAAAAAAAAGAGGTAATATCTATACCTAAATATTAATCCGAATTGACATGAATCTCCACGATAATGGCCAAGAATTGACAATTGGTAACGTAAGAAAATATAGAATACACGTAATCTCACAGAAAGATTTCTTTTTTTGAATTGTTCATTTTGAATATCCAGTTTAAATAAGTCATATCTTGCTCAGACCAATAAATAGAGCTAAGCTTATAGTTAAAGCCGCTAAAAGAAAACCGAAATAACTAGTTATAGTAAGCATGAAAGCGCTAAGTTAAATGAAATATTTTTTTTTTTTATACATATGCTTGGAAAGCACTTACTTAGGTTTCCTTTTTTGTAAAATAGGAGGATAGGCAAATATCTCAATTTCAATTGAAAAGAAGTTGAATGAAATTTAATTCATCCATCATTATAGGCAGACAACACTAACAAAGATAAATGATAGACATATAAAAGAAATTGATTCATCATCTGTAACTTCTATCCATCCCGCAATTCTAATCAATCGATTCACTGAGTAACTCTTAGGTAAACTATTAAACTAATGAGAGCTCTATCGTCTAACTTTATTCAAAAATGAAACTAGAATTTTTATAGAATCAAATTCAAAAATCATTTCTATTTTGATCATTGCTTAGATTCTGTTGAATTGTATCGAATCCATTTTCTATTTTAAAGCGAACACTTATAAAACTAGAAAACTTTTGCTTTTTACTTTAATCTAAGTTTAACTCATTAGATTCAGTAATATATTAATTCACATAATATCTTGAATGATTGAGAAGAAGAAAATGTTATCACCCAATCGCCTGAAAAAAACTTTTTTGGGGGATCAATATCAGCAGTTCATCCAATGATAAAAAACATCTGAATTATAGAGCTACGACACAATCAAACCCGAACGAACAAAATGTTGAATTTCATCTTACTAGTCTCTAATGGGGGCTATTACTCATTTTTGTACTTGGTTTTTTATTTTTCAATTATTTCTTCAATTAAAAAAACAAAAGAGAATAAATAAGATTCTCTTAGATCATTCGGAAGGCTCTCATAATTTCATTATCCAAGGTTGTTTATGTCTCTAGCATGACCACTTGATGAAATCTGGAGGGAAGTGGGGTAAATGGCCGATACTACTGGAAGGATTCCTCTTTGGATAATAGGTACTGTAACTGGTATTCTTGTAATTGGTTGAATAGGTATTTTCTTTTATGGTTCATATTCCGGATTCGGTTCATCCTTGTAGTAATCGAATGAATTAAGTTGTCAACATGAAAGCGTAAGAACTCAATGGGAATCCCAGCATCTCGTAGAAAAATAGTGTGTAATGTAGATTGTTCAAAAGGGTCAAAATATAACAAAGGAGTTTTCATAATTATCTTTTTCTATAATAAATAATCGCTAACAAGAATTTGTTTCCTTTTATGAACTTGATGGCGATAAATCTGTGAATCTAGAAATTTATTTCGGCCAATTGAACCTTCTCGAACTCTTTCTTTTTAAGAACCAAAAAGCTTTGTTCCAAAATAACATATGCCAAAAAGAACAAAAGTCCTTGGACACGTAATGGATCTTGAAGTACTAATTTTGCATCTCCCTGACCAAATCCACCTACATTAGGACTACTAGTTAATGGTTGATCAAATTTGATAGATTCGCCCTTGGAAATAAGAAGTTCTGGTCAGGAGGGATAATATCAACCACTTGACTCCCATCCGACGCATCCATTGTGGTTATCTCATTTCCCCTTTGAATTTTTGTATGGTTTTGCTTACTGTACCTGCTGTTGTAGTATTAGAAACTGTATTCTTACTCTTGCTACCGTCGGGATAAATCTGACCCCTTCCCCTGTTCCTGCCTATGTATAGAGGATATTTTTAGAAGTGAACATCCTTCTTAGTATTACGGTGAGGGGAAAGAATAGGGAAGGTTATTTCACTATATTATTTACTAGGGATAGGGCCTACCACAATAATCTCTTTTTCATCAGGGCGATAGCTCTAAAAAGAAAAATTGTCAATCTTTTCTTTCATCTTGGGAGAGATACTATCGGAAGGAGCTAATTCAAACTCCTCCGGTAAAATAAGAATAAGCCCCCATGTTCAACCCTCCTTTTTTACCATTAGCAAGAACTTGTTTCAGTTGCATATCATAAGGAATTTGAACAACTACCTCAAATATAGAATCCGAAAGTACCGCTTGTGAAACCTCAATCTCCACGGGCTTATTAGCTAAATGGCAATTGGCACATACAATATGCCCAGTCGCTTCTCATGGATTTTCATAACCCTACTGTGTAAAATTGGGATATGCACTTGAAATTGATGTCCAAGTGTTGATATATATCATGAGCGATACGAAAATAGATCAAGTAATCTCTTTCTTTAGCCAAGAAAAATCATTTCTAGATTGCATGGTCCAATCATTGATCGCGAAAATTTCAACAATAAATTGGGTATGTCACTAGTATAGTTCCCTAGCCATGATTCTGCTATTTGCTAGAATAATTTAGGATGAATCTCCTCTGATGGTTAGAAATAGAAATAGTAAGTACGATTTTTAATACTTTATTTATGTACAACTACAAAGTACCAAGCATGCTAATTGAATTAGATTAATATCAATGGATCCTTTATCAATCATTCATTGAATGATAAATAACTACAAGTGACGGAGACAGACGATTTAAATAACGAATAATCAAAAGAAAATAGTATTGACAATGACTGGAAAGGTGGAAACAAGACCAGATATAATTTGATCATTATGAAGAAATTCAAAATCTTTATAGATAGAGCCAATCATTAATTCCCAACCATGGGGTGAATGGAATTCGATACATAAATCAGTTAAAAAAAAGAATAGAAAAAACTTTGACTAAAGAAGGCCGATTCCCCTAAGTAATTAAAGGGCTACGACTTTCACAGGCAATCGCTTCTTCGAGACAATTCCACAATATTGAGATTGGAATGAAATTCTAGTTATACCCCGGTCGCTTTCTTGGAACTAATTGATAGGCACTTAGTTTTCTATAGAACAAGCAGGCAACCTCCTACTTCTTATTCTGGGGGTCATAGAAAGATATGAACCGCCTACTCTTTAAAGGGTTGGTGAAAGGGCTTTAGCCTCTTTATAGCCAGGAGCCACAATGGTCTCATTTCAATCACAGAGTGAGTACGAACCACTTCCTTGTCTTCGGTCGTAGGTTGCAAGCGAAGTAAGACAGGAGGGAATAATGTAAACCAA
The DNA here is from genome assembly GCA_025774065.1 of Solanum ossicruentum. Lineage (NCBI taxonomy): Eukaryota > Viridiplantae > Streptophyta > Magnoliopsida > Solanales > Solanaceae > Solanum > Solanum ossicruentum. The sequence continues at coordinate 12,278,307 of JAOTQR010000011.1, forward strand.
CAAGACCTAGCCCATAGTCTAAGAGAGAAGTAGGGTCTAGTGTATAGTATGGATCTGTTTCAACCAGAATCATTCCTCAACCAGTAGTCGAAGATGGTGAGTAAGGATGAATCAGGGGCTTTTCGTTTTCAAATCTAAGGAGAGGGAAGAATGCTTTCTTTCATTTAGATTATAGATTAGGCTAGCAGTCAAGACTACGAAGCTCGGTATGATTGAGGAGAATAGTGCTAGGGCAAACCCAAGATGGAGTTATATGCAGTCACAAACATACCTTCAGAGTTTCGTAAATAAACTGACTTGGTCAAGTGATGCGAGCATCTTTCATCAACTATCCAATCGGTTCTGTCCTTATTGCTCGAGGTAGACGCTGGCTATCTTGACAAAGTAAGTGAAGTAAGTATAGTATACAGAGGGCTCTCATCAATCTATGTCAATGCAAGGTTCTCGACATACGATAATAATAATAAAAGGTGAGGGTGCACTCAATTTAATTCAGTCAATATTGGCGCCCTTACCAATACTCCAGGCCGGTGGATTAAAAAAGATCATCCGGGAATAGTTTGGTAACTAAATCGGCTACTTATCTTTCACTAAGTGCATGGATGCTGTAGATGAATCGACCAGTGGAAACTAAGGTACGAAATGAGTGTAACATAGTTACACGAAATGAGTTGAACTATTCATTTTTCATTTTGATACTCATTTCTGTAACATAGTTGAAAATGAGTTATTCTCTACAATGAAGAGTTCAACGAATAACTCATTTTCAATGAATTTCGTTGTTTAACTCATTCGACCGTAAGGGAGAGGAACTAGAGTCAGCGACTCGACAGACCCCACTCAATCTTATTCCTTATCTTTTCGCCTATCTGTTACATAAATCATTGATGAGGAAAGCTACTTTGAGTACTTTTTTTATTTTAGAAAGGTAGAACATCGGTTTTGCTAATGAGGAAGTTGTTGATATTCCATTCCTATTTCTATCTTTATTGAGATTCTAGATATGCAAGATTCGGTGTAACTGCTTAAACAGAAGGAAATATAGCAAGTGGGATCTCCTTGATGCTTGTGATTGCTAGAGAAATCCATCAATGCTACTTGATAAATGTTAACATACATACTCTCACCTTCTATTCCAGGAAGGCCACTTCTACTATACATCCAACTATACATCTCCAACAAGCCATCCTTGTAATCAGAATGGACATCTTTGGCTTCCTTATAATAAGGGATTTCACCCGTTACTGAAGGAAAGACTCCGTTGATTGCTCCGATGATCGTGACCTTGTGCCGATGGAACATTCACGTTAGCTTCCGTTGTAGAAGATTGCATCTTTGTTAGAACTCTCTCCTTGTCAAAAAGTATTTAGAACACTTCTCAGCTATCACAAAGAGGGAAATGTTGATCAATCGATCTGGAAAGAAAATCCTGGTGAGAGCTTTTTATCATACCCTGCCGGGCTTGCTTTGCTCGGATGTTCTTGCCTTTGCCCGCCACTAAGGTTGCTTTCTCATCCCTCCCACTATTGCCTATACCTAGGATTTCCATTTGGCCAAGATGTGACCTATCTCTTTCCTTGGTTGTAGTGGAACTTTGGGTTCGACGCTTATTTGAGAACTTCCTTATGATCTCATCCACATTGTTCATGGAAGACCTTTCTTCTTCCAATTCGTCTATTACCCCCTGGATTTTGAGAGTTTTTGGTTGTGCGTCCTCAACTAATTGAGCATAAGGATACCTTCACATTTTTTAGGGTTTTCAGTCATAGAAAAAGATTGTTGACTTTCGTTGGGATCTTTCCCCATCCGCGCATTAGAAGTGCATAAGATACAGGCGCCGGGGGTTCCTTACTCTTGGTCGGTCTCCCCAAAGTGGGGGTCACGGGCTGCGGATGGTTCTGGGGAGAAATCAACTTTGTTATCTATTATCAAGGCATGCGATTGATGCCAACTCTCACTCTCAGAGTCAAAGCTTTGGTTGGCGCAATCCTCTCTGTAACCCACCCTTCTTCGTACCGAGGAGGGGCTGACATCCCCGTCTCGATCCTCATCCATTCTTCTTTTTCTCAAATAGGGTAAGTCTTAGTTATCTAGAGGTTTATCCAGTTGGTGAGAGGACCTAGGCAATATAGAATGACCAAAATCGAGGGTTCCCCAGCAATCCCACGCACAACAAAAGCCATTTCTAATGCCTAATGTGTCGACCAATTTCTCCACCCCGCAGCTTCCCCATTTCCTTCTCTTTCTCTTACTATTTTGATAGAGAAGACATCCCACACTGAACACCAAGACAATCTTCAAACTTACATTTGAAACCTCTCACCTCATCTACATTCCCTGCCAAACGAGGATTGGAGACTATGGGCGCTTTCTATTTTATAAGGCTTTAAAGACTGCTATTCTTGGTTATGAAAGAAGGATATTCTGAGCCTGCCCTTTGATGGTCATTTGTAAGATTTAATGGATAGGGCTTTGTATGCCCCAGACTTACTTGTGTTCAAGGGACCTATTAGCGTAGCGGAGGAAGAATCAACTATAGATTCTCAACTCTAATCCCTGGGCCTAAGTCGATCCTAAAAGACTTTCTTCATTCTGGATTCAGAGGCTTCATCTAAGTAGAGTGACAGATAGTCCTGCCCTCCTATTTGATTCAGGCAGTCGTCTGAAAGTGCTCACTGGGCTTCAGAGCCCATATGCTTAACACAGGGAATTCGCAGCAAAGAGAGCGAGTGAGGGAGTTTGGGGAAAAACTAACCGAGAGATGATCCACGGCAGCTATAGGGAACTAGAGCTAGTGCTTGGGAGTTTCACCTTCACCTGGAATCAAGCTTTGATGGAGCAGCACACACAATCTGGGACATCTCGTCATTGGTAGATAGTTGTTTCCACCATCGGTAGTTCTCCGGTTTTCACGAGAGACAGAAGGCCAATAAGCAGGCGCATCACTTATGATAATACTAAGGTTAGGGGCACACCCTAAGGTACTAAATCTTGACAGAAAAAGGAACTCTTTCACATGAAAGAATCTTTCTTCGTCTTTCTCTACGCAACGGGCATACCTAACATCTCATCGAGCCTAGAATCCAATCTCACGCACTTATTCACTAATGATGATATTTTGAGTTTGAAAGGCAGAGCAAATCTTCGAAGTAATGCTTTCTTCTCCTATGATATTTCTAGGTACCACACAAATTTCAACCCCTATCTACCTACGCATTGAATAAATTCCATTAATTTGGGTATAAGGCCCCACCAACCCTAACCCTAGAAAGCACTCAGAGTTCGAGACGGTTAAGAAGATTTTGATCCCGAGGTGGGGAAGGAGCACGCCATGACTTACTTACTCACGAAGTTCAAAATGAAAGGGGACAACCCCCCTTACAACCTCAAGAAAAGGAAAAATACAACCTCTTAATAATAGTTCGGAATCTCAATAAGGAATCAAGCCTTCCATGCGAAATCTTACTAAAGAGAAGCACAGGAGAGACACCCTAGTCACACAGGCACCTCTAGAGCCCACATTCAAAGTCTCCTTCGAGAAATCGATGACCCAAGAGACAAATCACCAAAACACACATATGAATATGAAGAAAAGATCATCCGCTTTCGAAATACAAACTTCAACGGCTGTAGGAGAATGCTTTGTATTAGACAAATAACCTTGGTTGACATAGAGGTGAGACAAAACTCTCTCTTTGCACCTCTTCTCATAAAGGAATAACAACTTGGATGCGAACATTTCACAGTAAAACTATCTAAGCTCTTTATATTTAGGTGGGAATAGTTCGATCAAAATAAGACCGATTTCAGTAAAAAGAGCTTGTCAGAAAGGCTATCCCGTGAAATACCTCTGATTCTAAATCTGATTTTTGCTTTGAGTTGGGACAACCATCTTAAGTAGTTCTGGTGAAAAGGGTAAAAGGGGCATAAACCCACGTTATAGCTCTCATAACTTGGTCATGGATTTCTTTTTTAGTTACCCCGATCGGAATCTAAAATGAGTTAGGAACCCTTACTTGAAGCCTTACTTTTCCCTTTTTGTCTTTCTTGTCTAGTGTAGAAAAAAAAGATGGTTTCGCTGATGGTGCAATCAGACCACAAGTTACTTGGGTCAGCTGTTCCCCCTCAAGGTCTCTCTTCAGAGTAGGCAAAAACAACCTTATTTACCTAGCAAGATAGAATCTAATTCAAAATCCAAGCTTCAAGCTGGTCTTGTAAAAAATGACTTAGAATAAAGCAAAGCTACTGGAACATCCAGAGACTATTTCCCAAGCGGGAAATGAAAGGCCGAAAAGCTGTTCTTTCCATTTTTTGTGATTTGAAGATGGATATAGATAGAAATCGATCGAACTAAATGCTATTGTGGCAAACTCATGGGATCATATATAACTTTTAGGAGCGCTCTTTTCATCCAACTATAGATATCATAAGAGAAGAAAGTGTTTGTTCACATCCGGCAATGTCATTGTTGATTTAGTTTATGTTGAGATTGGGTTGGTGTGAAGTCTACTGGGTAGAAGATCAAAAGGAAGGCATTGGATAGATTTTCGGAGATTGAGAAAGATATGAGACTAGCTAACACATGCAAATCTCGCTCAATGGCCCCTCCGTAAGTAACTCAGTGAGAAGTAGCTCAGCGAACTTTCTACGCCTATCAAAGAAAAATTATAGACCAATGTAGGTTCCAAACCTCACCTTGACTTCAATTCGAGTGACTCTTACATAGAAAAAACCGATAAAATGAGACCACAAAGACAACCCACCACTAGAGCTTGCTTTGCCCTCGCTCGGCTCACTCCCACCTATCTTCTTCCCACTATAATGAAAGATCTTTCACTTCACCATAGCAGGAACCTCACTAGCCTTCTCAGCCAATTAGTCTAACCACAGGGATCCCCTCCTACTTATCCAACCACCATAAACGATTACTAATGAACTTAGAATATGAATGAGATCAAAAAGACCATCATTGGAGAAAACGATGCAATAGCTTCGGTTAGAGCAAAGCCCAAAATGGCATAACCAAATCATTTTTTTGCCAATAATGGATTTCGCGCCACAGAATGAATCGAGGAACTAAGGACATTTCCAATACCGATAACAACTCCTATTGAAGCAATTGTAGTAGCTCATGTACCCATTGATTTTTTCACCTTCTAACATCTCAATTTTCGAATTCTCCTCAAGCTTTTTCCATCACGATTTTCTCTTCGAGAACACTCGCCTCGTCGATTCTTCCTCTCATTCTTTTTATCTTGAACATTGTGATGTTCATGCAAAGCATAGGCTAGACAAGCGGTAGACTTCACACCAAGCCAATCGTGAAAAGTTCTTGCAACTATGGAAACTACAATAATCTCCATGAATAGACGCTTTGTCAGTTTATGTTTTATATAACTTCTATTCCATAATTCAAAAAAGGTGAAAAGGGAGGGTAAATCTATTTTAATCGATAAATCGATCTCAGGAGTAAGCTGCTCCATTGCAACCACTTTTGTACCTGTACAGGCTTGAGCAACTAAAATATTGATACTGGGAGATTGGGGATCAGCTGAAACAATCAAAGATGCACATTTGGGGATTCAATGTTAAAGATCGGACAACGATCTCACTTTTCTCCTCATATTCGAAGAGATTTATGTTAATTCACTTTGCAACCAGAGCGGTATACCAAAAAAAAGAAGCGACTACCTTACTTAAGCAATTATCAGATCGATATTTGAAGGATAGGATCTTTTTTTATGGTTGAAACCTCTTAGAAACCAAACCAAAAAGAGAATTGGTAAAAGTTCATCCAATGACAGCTCTTGCCTGGTGTTAGATAGCTGCCAGAAAGAACGACTTTAGAAGAACTAGGCTAGACTTTTCCTTTATTAAAATTAGAAAAGAATAAGTAAAGCCCAAGGATTAGTAGTGTGATGTGTGGGTTCCTTTGCTCTCATGCCTTGCTTTTAGGTGAAGTTTCAGTCTAAAGGTTAGGAGTTAGGAACATTCCCTACTAATATGCGAATTATTCTTATGCTATTGCTATGGTGGTATACGCCATGGTCTGGGAACAATGGTAAACATAAGGTCTTGTTGACTTTACGAAAGTGGACTAGGCTTGCTACGGAAGACAAAGTGGAACTCACTACTGGACCCATATTAGAATCCAGGTTTGTTTACTCAATCGACTAAGAGGAATGGGAAGGGGTGCCCTTGGTTGGACTGATAGCAAGGGCCAGCTTTAGACCATCCTCTGATATAAGCTAATCAAATCAATTGATTTTGAAAGCCATTGAGATAGAGGCAGATGGAAGGACTGGAACTGGCTTGGATGTCCGAGCTTGGATGTCTTAAGCATTAGTTGACTTTAGTTCCTCTTTCTTTCTTGGGTTCGCCTGGGGTCTTCCTTCTCGAATTATTCTCTCAAGCGAGTTGATTATTGGTATGCTTGCTTCGCCAGTAATGATAGATGATCAACAAGTCAAGAAAGGATTTCCTGTATAAGGCACTAATATACTACTTCCATGAGTTATAGTTCCATCTCTCAAGTTCTTAGTAAGGGTACAAAACGCGATCATAACAGAGAAGTTGACACCTAACAAAAGAGGTAAACTAGAAGTCTCACGAAAGACTAAGTCATTACTGAACAATCCCTATTTACTAAGAAACTTTAGGGTGGATTCTAACGAAGGGGGTGTTCATATCTAATTCCTAACTAGAGCCTATAGCAGTACGAAGTCGCTTATGCCGAAGGTCGATTGAACATGTTCTGGTGCATACAAATGGCGGGTTTGACGGATGAATTCATTCCCATATAGTTAAATACAATAGATGGAAATCTAAGGAAGTAGCAAAGAACAACCCCTCGCAAGTTGTTGCATCGGGCTTTCACCCATGTATTCTATACCAAAAGTAAATCATTTGCACACGACATTCTTACGGCATGAGCAAGGCATGAATCATCATGAGGAAAGTGCTGGGGGCTATTATGTGACTGATTCCACTCTATCTGACATATCATCAGAAGGGGTTCTGCTTAAAATGGCTCTATTCCATCGTAGTTAGCCAAACATATCGAGATCCATAAGAATGATCGGGTGGTCAAAATCCGGATACTATAGATATAGTTTAGTAAAAACTAAGGGGTATTTTGTGGACAACATCAATCTGTGACTGAGATACTGATATTGATGAATGGAACCTATAGAAATGCCGCTCTCCTTGCCCCACCCATCCATTCTTAGTCAGCTAACCAAGAATCACAAGAATTTTCCCTTTCATCTGAATTTCCCTTTTGAGATCGGTTTTCCCTCCATTTTAAACGTCTTTTCTCAGCCTGTTCAAGGCACCTTTGTATGAAACTTCTGGGTTGCTATTGGTCTATCCCTATTCAATCCATGATAACTATCACGAAATATAAAATCCTCATTCTAATATAGGTAGTCATCCACTTCGAGTCGAATAGTAGGTCAATCCGAACCCCAATCTATTCTTTTCTTCCCCCATAGTGGAGAAGGTTCTTCTGCTTTGAATCATTGAGGCAAGCGAATGATAATCCTTGTGCTATAGTGCTTGACTCAGTCTCTCCATCAATTCTAAATCCTTCCCTTAGCTTAGTCAATGTCATAGTAAGAAAAAAGGAAAATCCCTCATCTTATTTGATCATTTAAGCTCTTTGTCAGATAATGATGATATTCTTAGTGTGTGAAGTCGATTCTTGCTTGACTTTTGGGCTCACCCAAGGCGAGGACTGCTTTCTTTCTTGCTTTGTATTAAGGGTATATGTATGCGGTTGTAGTACATCTTCTTTATTGTTAGAGGTTTCCTTCTCTTATTGTCTTTGTGATGGGAAGTAAGATGAGGGGAAGCTCACATCTGCGATAAAGACTTATACTTCAGTTTGTGAACTCATGTCTTCTCGATCGCCTTCTTGATTGTTGCATTGGTTTAGTCAATCCGATCGGCGCACTTGCTTTTGTTATAGTTTTTTAGTCTCCTTTGATTTGTAAACCAACTGGAGCAAGAACTGAATAGAGGCTTCAGTCTATAAAGCTTCCTTTTCTTCCTCTAGGTCTTTTCTTAGGTAAGGAAAGATCTTTCTAAAATAGAATCAAGAGAGAGAGCTAGAATCGATGTAAGTAAGATCCGCTACAACTAGAAGTCAATCTGATACCTTCCTTAGGGGGCACAACAACTAGACTCATCTCCCTTTCTCCTTTTAGCTTTAGTCGAAGAAGGTACTCACAACTAGACTCATCTCCCTTTCTCCTTTTAGCTTTAGTCCGTCGAGTAGCTTATTTGAACATTGTGAACTCATTCCCGCCTTTTCAATACCAGCACATCTTGTGCCACAGAATCGATTGTGCTCTACCTCTTCCCCTCTATCAGAAGATTGCCTTGTGGGGAAGGTTGACTCTTAACTTTAGTCAATGGGAGGAATCCCCTTATCTAAGGTTCTTTGTATGGCACTCTAAACTCTCTTTCTTACGTGAGATAGAAAGTGTAACTACCGAAGCTCTTTCAACTTGTCCTGTCTTTGGATAAGTATTGCGGTTAAGTCAGTTAACAAGATGAGAGTTGGAAAATGGAAATAAGAACAGTCAAGTGACTCTTGAATGCTTCTACTTATGTAGATGGAGTCCAGTATGCTACTATATATACTGAGAATTCCAAAGAAAATATCGGGAGTACCCATCTTTTGTGATATATAACTAGATCATCAAACTCTTTCCCGCTATACCCAGCCGATTCTCAAGGACAAAAGGTATAGCAAACCATTTTGACAGACAGATGAAAGCTAGGTCTCTACTCCTTCTTCATGAGGAAGAAAGGCCTTGTTATCATCTAGATTGACGTGAGGTGCATAGCGGTGTACAGTCCAACTAAGACTTCCATGAAAGGTCTCATTCATCTTGATTAAGGAGTGTCTTACTGACCGCTAAACCTTCTCTACTTTTGAAGATAGACTGGAAAGCAAGCTCAGAGAATAGATAAGTGGAAGTCAGAGACTCCCTTTTTTAGGAACTTAGACTACCTATGTGCTGGTAAACTCCACCTAGACTGAGATTCATCAGTTCCATCATTTAGTTTGTGTCCTAAGTCCTATATCCTTCAGGAAAGGATCAATTCCTTCTCTATTCACTAACTTCTACTTGGGTTCACTCCTCAGAAAGATTCTTCATGCGAGTTAGCTTCTTTTGCTCCTTCACCCTTGACTGTATTCCCGGAAATTCCATTCCCATCCGCTAAACCTACTCCTTCTGAGAATGGTTTTACCCCGCTCCTCGGCTTGAGCAAAGTAGCTTTCTGTTCCTCAATCTTATTCTGTTTCTGATCCTGCTTAAGATTCTCTTTCAGTTGTGGAAACAAGCCCCTATTCCTATCAGTTGAGTATCCCAAGCTCTTTAAAACGCATTGTTCTCTCTCCTGTGAAAGAAAGAGCTTGATGCACCCAGCTACCAAAAGTAGAACTTTCTTTGTCCTACCTTTCTATATGGACTTTCCTAGTTTAGATAGCGTATTGAGAATCATGTCAAAATACACCAAGACATGGGCCCAGGTTCTCTTTCTTCAAGAAAGGGTAGCTTTAAACAACCCAATTCCAAACACAGCAAACAAGAAAGTGACTCCCCTTCCTTGGCATACTCGTCCATTAAGGTATTCTTCCTTCTTGCGTATGCGTTATAGCTCGTAGCTCTAAGCCCCAATTTCTTGGTGAAAAGAGTTGTCTCCTTTAAATCATCGAAAAAAGAAAAGAAGGAACTGTTCGAAAGGGATCACACAATAATGGCTCATAACTGGAAAACATAACAACAATGTCTCCTAGCTGTAAAAGAATGGCTCCTAACTGAAAATTTCTCTCGATCACTCTCTAACAGAAAGCCATTTTCCCTTTCGCAAAAAGTCAACTTGGACTTCTTTCCTAAGCGGAGATTTGGGCTACATGGACCTAAGCAACCCGCCGATAGGGGCTACCTTTCACTATTGGAACCTTTGATTTAGATTGGTAAGATTCTATCTAATCTTTCCTAATTTAGAAATTGCACTCAATCAACATAGTTTCCACTCATTCCTTCTCGACCGCCTCTTTTCTAGTCACTTTTGAGCAAATCTTTTTTGTGATTTTCTATTCTCTTATGAGAAATGGTTTGCTTCGTTTGAGCCATCATCGCTTAATGCATGTAGGGGGCCTGGGGCTTTTCCCCCACGATCCCTTTTAAAGGATAGCCAGAAGAATAACAATGAACTCAAAGCTAATGAAGGAGATCCGCAACATGAACAAGGTAGACGGGATCTTTCCTACCCCTTTCTATTTCGACTTCTTTGAAAGGTGAAAGAGTAAGAAGCTAGACCAACTTGCTCAACAATTAAAAGCAGCAAGAGCAAGTAAGTAGGCTTTTCTCCGCAAGAACATTCTTGATTTTCTTTATACTTTTGAATCTAAGGCCCTTTAAATGAGCATAAATGGCCTATAATGTAACGACCTAAGAGAGAAGGGTTTTTAGCAAAGAAAGCGTACCAATCTGGCAAGCAAAGCAAAAACAACAACTCCTACATAAATACAATAGAGTATAAATGGTGTCACTAGAATGGACGACACAAATAACATATTTATAGCCACCTAAAGGAAGTATTCAAAGATGAGATAAGGCTATGCGCACACAAGCTAATTTCAGGTATGTAGTTAGTTCTCAAGCAATTCCTTCGGATCTTAGGTGCGACCTTAAGGAGCTTGTTTTGGCAGCTACTCTCTTGTAGTTATGTGTCCTAGTTTCCGAGTTCTAGTTCAAAGTAGGGCAGGACGGGACTCACGGGGTTGGGGGAGCATTCCCCCAAGGAAAACCTAATAAGACTCATTCTAATAATTGACTTCAAGCTTCAATTTTAAAGTAAGCCTATGGGTTGTTTTGAAGCTTAGTAGCTAAAGCGTGCTTGTGTGTTAAAGGGGAAGATTTGGGCTACTAAGTGGAACCAGACCATTTAACTTGCCATTTGCACTCTCCTAGGGTGTGATCGTAGGAAGCTTTATTAGCAAATGCAATTCCCCACCCGATAAGACTGATCATACCCTGTTGCATGGCTTGGAATCAAACTAGCCTAATTTTTCATATAAAGCCCTTCCCTCCCTCCCGGGAGGGGAGGGCTTTATATGAAAAATACATGCCCTTTCTTCATTCCTATATGGACCCATATTCTTATGTTCTTCCAATGTTTATTGTATTACTTGGATTTTATTTACTGAACCATATCAAAGAAGCTACTTTCTTTCTGGCTTTTATACCCATGTATAAAGGGATAAGCAGTCTAAGAGAGTGCCAAGAAAGAACACATACCTATCACATTTGGAAGGTTTGGAATGAATTAGCTCACCTAAAAGGAGAGGAACCCTTGATTCATCTGACTTAAGGACAAAAAGAGAATAAGATGGGGGGCTTTCCTCCTCGTTCCCTTTTACCTATGCCATGACACTCATGGGCAAATTATCTCTAATTGGATTTCCTTTTCTTTCTTCTTCAAATTACGAGTTGAGATTTGGGGAGAGTGGATAGGATAGAGTGGTTGATGACGTAAAGGAAGGGAAGGCCCATCTCGTGCTTTCGACTGATTCTTCCCAAAAAATGTAGATATTTTTCTTTCCATCCCTAATAGAATAATTGAATAGGGATTTAGATGTGACCAAGGTTCTTGCAAGCTTAGGGTTAGCAGGTTGTTGGCTGGGAGAGCTGGTAAAAGAATGTAACCTTCAAGAGACCGTGGTTAACAAGCCAGTTGAGGAATAACAATCTCCCCTAGCAATACCAATCCTCCCTAGTTCAATAGAATCAATAACTGCGGAGAGGTTCTAACCGGCCTAGCCTAACCAACTACTACAAGAGGGCAGGAAATAGATGTGGTGGAGACTCAAGTCAAGGCGATGGATCGCTATCACTATAGATGCTTTTCCTAGACTGTGTTCAATGGCACCTGCTATGCCAACAATGGCTTACTAAGAGATCTTGCATGTTTTATAGGGTCCTTCTTATGTCTTTCTATAAGCAGAAGTATGAGTAGAGGTGCTCTTCCCCTATTCTTAATCCCATTTCTTATGTTTTTCAACAAGAGCCCAGCCCCTGGTTCAATCGATAGCTAGGCCAAAAACATATTTCTTAACAAATGAATACACCTTTCCTTTTGCCAACAAAGGGGTCAAACCAGTAACCAAGTTCATGCATCAGTACCACGTCCAGGATCTTAGGAAAGGGGAAGCTAAAATGATATCTAATAGGGTGGGCATGCTCCCCACTGCTCTATGATTTATTATAGTCATACTCTGTTTCATACCTGGTAGCTAGCCTTTCGCTTCCTCCTTGTACTATATTTTTCCAAGAATTCCCCCTGAAAGCGAGAACGTACTATATGCCTTCAAAATTAAAAAAAGGCTAGAAAAAAGAGAGAGCTCCTTTCTTTTCTAGATTTGGCGGGAGGAATGAAAATCCTACCCTATACAAAGGCCTATATACAAATAAGCACTTTTCCTAGAATCCCAAGTTGCCTCCCCTCTCCTTTGAGGCCGATCACATCCACTTTTGGAGCCCCTCACCTTTGAGTAGGCAGCAACCCAGACATAGACCGAATTAGGGGCCTAAACTCTTGAGTAGATTGCCCATGGAAGGAGCTTACTCCAAGATCTGACTCCCCCCGTATAGGAGTTCGGGAAGGCCAGAAGTAAACAAAAAGCGATAGAAGAGAATAAAGTGTTGTGCCCATTCTTTTCTTTCATAGCTGGAGCAAATGACAGGAGACGTCATGCAAGCTGAAGACTTTGACAGGTATTGGTAGGCATGCCTCTGATAAGGGCTCGATCCTAAGAACCAATCCCAATAGAATCAATGGAAGGGAGACCCTTTATCATCTTAATCTTTAGAACAGATATTATATATAGGATAATAAGTCCACTGTGGTGCCCAAGACAAGGTAAGATAAATAGGAATGTTGAAAGGACATAAAGCTCCGCTAAGGTAAGAAAAGACCCTGACGATCTAGGTCACCAATCTTCTTTTTTAGGGAGTCGGAGATGATCACAGATGCAACAAAAGAGGAACTTTCGATCGGGAAGAGCTCAACAAGGTCGACACCAAGATGATGGATACTCCAAGGAAGATTGAAGAAGATGAAAGAAGGTTTCTACCTACCCCTAACAGGCACTATGAATCCAATCCCATCTATATAGATGTTCCTAGCCACGAGATGAGGGGGTTCTCTCTTACTGTTAAGCCGTCTTCAACTCTTCTTTCTTTACTCCTTTATGCATCGGGGATGATAATTGGATAGAATCAACTTAAATAAAGAAAGAGGGCATATAAATTGGGTTTTTTGGCTTGCAATAAAGCTAGGTCCTGATCAAGCAACTAGTAGTCCTATCTATCAACCTCTCTAGACACAATATATTGAGTGCCTATGATGGTGACCACATTTGCTGGCATGTGATGTTTGGACATAGAATCGAGTCCTTGTGAATGGGAAAAGCCAAGTGCTCTTATTTTATGATGGTAGGGACGATTGCTTCCATTACTGACCAGAAAGACCCCAAATTCTCCTTTAGGTGCTTCAACTGCAGTATAGATAGAAGGAGCTGGTATGAAAAAACCTTCTGTATAAGGTTCAAAATGATGAATTGAGGTAGAATAGATCGATGATCCTGTAGTCATTTGGCCGGCTATTGAAAGAAAAATCTTGCATCTACTTCCTTTATTATATAAGTGGTCCCATCTCTCTCAAAACCTAACATGGTAGTTTCCCATCATAGGTCTTTCTATCTATAGACTAAGCCATTACCAAGGAGCTAATTTGTTCAGAACTTAGTTGACCGCTTCTATAGAGAAGACGAAGCGTCCTTGGCTCAGTATTATAGCACATAGGGCTTCGGCGCTACTACAGTGCTTTGCTAACTCGAAACGCCTCGCTATGAGAATCTAGCTTCGCTAACACTTGGCTAAGTCTGAACCTTCGAGCTGACCATTCACTTTCTCAGTAGCAAAAGCGCTTCTCTTTGGCCCTTAATCTTAAGTAGAAGGATAACAAAGATATTATTGGTTTTCTTCGTCCCGCTTCCTCATCTGCGCTCATCAAGCCAACTTTGCTCTTTGGGAGGTGAAAGAGCGGTTGGAGCGAACTTTTCAAAACAACAGCGTCGAAGATATATTTCCATATATATATAGAGTTACGATTATCATGAACTGCATTCTGAAAAAAGCAGCCTACTTGTAGTTCACTATGTAGCCTCTACGATAAGCAAGTGAATGTGGCCGGTGCATGGGGAACGGTTCATCAAGCCATTTTTCGCCTCAACTCCCAAAATAGGAATAGGGGTAGTTTCCAAATTCAGGAAAGAAATTCACACCTGACTGTGATAGCCCTCTCGATACCTTATATTCACTTTGTAACTAGTGGTCAGTTTCCCGTTGCATCAGCCTTTTCCCAGTGCGCAGAGCCCCAACAAGGAAGATGTTAGTGCTTTATCATTGGGTCAATAATGCTAATCCCTCTTTTTGTGCTACTCCTATGGCGGGAAGAAGATGAGAGAACGCGAAGCGTTCTCTTGCTTTCCCAACCAGTTGTTTCTAAAGACTGCCCTCTCTCAGCTGGATCTTGGTCTAGCCTACTACGAGGATCCCATATCCAGCAACCCAACCTATACAAAGGGCATCAAAGCCCCTTAACTAGGTTGGAGCTATAAATCTTACCTTCTTTATTATTATTAAAATGGGAAAGTGCCTTTTCAGCCAGTGCGCAGGAGCGCACTTCAATTTTCCCTTTACTAGTAGGGGTTCCCATGGTTCCTATGCCGCCGCGTTTCCCAGTCCTTTTATTTTAGTGCTTCAACCCGAAGTGATATCTTTTAGCTAATTCAGTGGATAAGATGGTTGCGCTCTAGGTCACTCAAGAATGAGACGGTAGCGGTCCGCCGGCAAGCTCATTCTAATCTTGGATGCAGTACATTGGAATCTTGAAGCACCACCACGAATGCTACCATGTGTCCGCCTGCAGTGTGAGAAGGCATCACCCTGTTATGCCAGCAACCAGCTCTAGCGTGACAGCTTAGTTATCCTCATCAAAACCACTTACTTGATGTCTAGCTTCCCAACTGGTAGACAGTTCCCTTTCCCCCAAATCAATGAAGAAGGGAGACATAAGTTGATTCTTCTGAAGAACCTGAAGCGAAGCGCTATGTCGGGATGGGGGGATGGAAAAAGAAATGGCTCCAAAGAAAAAAATTGGGGTTCCCAATGCTTCTCTATGCTCAATGAGATGTGCCAACCTCGGGATGCTTTACTCCTAACCCCACAAGGTTCCGAGACGGAGCTTAACCTGAGTCTCGGTTAAGAACGACAATGATGTAAATTTCACATGGTGTATGATTCCATGGATAGTTTCATTCGAGATCATGATAGAGGACATAGCTTACGATCATCGGCTTTGATCATGCCACTAGGCATTTGATTACGACATTGCATAATGATTCGAACACTTTGTCGCATCTCTCCAATACAAATACAGTAATGATCATAGCAATCTCCTTTGGTACCTACTGCTATGTCAAGATCCAATTATTCATGAACATCGTAAGGTGCTGCTTTTCGCAAATCCCAACACACCTCAGAACCTCTTAACTTTACACCACTGAATCTCTAACCCTTTGCTTGTGATGCAATGACAGTACCAATATCAACTAATCATTGTTTCCAGATGCAGTTGCCAGTTGACATCTCTTCTAATTAATTGATATGAGTAGCAAATTGTTGTGTGAATGAATCAATATCTATATATAAGCCAAGAGGCAGATCTTGTGCCACTCCACCTGGTCATATGAAACAGGCATGCATCCTGGCTCCAAAGACCCTTTCATAGAATTTCAAAAATTTCTCCCGCTCCTCAAAAGCCCACAGCAATGGAGTTGTTACTCCTACATCCATAGCATGAGTAGTTAAAGCAAGTGAATGATTTTAAATTTGAGTTATTTCACGGAATAACACTCGTATATATTGAGCTAGTAATTGTACCTCGCAATTCAAAAGTCTCTCTATGGCTGAAGAATGGGCGTGTTCTTGGGCCATCATAGAAACATAGATAGGGTCAACAATGAAACGAAGAACAAAAATGATAGCTTCTTCGTAGACATTCACTTGCATCACATACACAAGTGCTCTCTAAACTGTGCAATAAGGTCACCTATAACACGACTCTCCTACTTGAGTTATCTTAGCCCCAGGCCATGTTATTCCATAATATTGGAAAAATGGTAGTGCAAGGTAACAACTAGTGTGGAAAGTTGGTTGCCTTTGGAAGCCTTCACCGGTAACCAAAGCTTACCGTTCCTAAAACCACTTTGGCACTTTGTGTATAGCCTTTTTAAGTTATGCAATAGAAGGGGGGCTTGCAGTTGAATTGAAGTAGCGCCTTTGGAGTATTAGTAGGGCTCCTATGTGGTGCTTTCGTGGAGGAAAACCGAAGGAAGAGCAAAAGAAAGGTTGGGTGCTTGTGGGGCGCGACCATCCGGCCTCGAATAGGAGGGGCCAAGGCTCTGGATCCTCCCTTCTTGCAGAAATGAATGGATAAGAAAGGGGCTTGGTTCTCTATTTTCGGGTGGGGGGTGAAGGCCATTAGAGAAGATTGCCCTACCGGTAATGAAGAGGGGAAAAAGGTGTTGTCATCTATATCGACTAGTTTCCCGAGGCGTTGGAAACCCAGCCTGGCTCAGAGAATCACTCTCGCTATTTAGACCTTTGTTCCGCCAACAAAGAAGTTATCCTTGATGATTTCCCATTCCTTCCCTGCCGACCCGCCTCTCTTCGCCATTCGATCCTTCCGCCTTCCCTTTCTATAACATACCTAGGCGCCCTCCTTTCCAATCACTAAGAAAAAAAAGACTAATCAAAGACCTATCTAAGTAAAGCTTCATCTGTTATTTTTTCGGCCCCAGGGGAGATTATTCGACCCATTCCCTAGTCTCCCGTACTATTCAAGTAAGTGTGCGACTACCTATGAGGACCTCTTTCACTTCTTCCCACTCTCCGTTCACACGGTTCTCAAAGCAGAGGAGGAAGGGTAGGCAGTAGGAACCATGAGCCCTCAATCCCGCACATCTATCCAGAAGCAAGTGTAGTTCACTGGTTCCACCGAATCCTCCTATCTCTCGGTAAAGATCGTGTGAGTATGCAGTTATGCTTCAAATGCTTCACCAAAGAATAGATTGATCCAGTTCCTATTCTTTTCCAATGCACTCGCTTAATATCTCCGACATATAAGAAAGGACACAGTGGGAAGGAAGCTACCCTAGCCTTTGTCCGATCAATCATCCCGCTGGCATCTCGCATTCACGCCCCCGTTTGACTGTCGGTCGGGGATGTAGTTGTAGATAAGTTAGTCTTAGTGGGTCGTTAGCTCCACCTGTTATCTCCTTCTATGACATGCTATTGTCGTCGTAATATTCCATATGTCACTTATTGATCTCTGCCTCGCTGTAGGTCAGCACCTCCGAAAGAAACAGAGGACTTTATTCAGTGACCCCGCGATCACCCTCTGAATGATCAAAATATGGTAAAGATTGAAGATAAGTTTTGTACTCAATTAATTTCTCAGTCCCTCTAGTTGGGTGGGCACTGGCTGGCTTTTCGACCAGATCCCCCTAAAAACCATACGTGCGGGTCTCCCCACGTATCCCATCTTTCATTCATAAATCTTGTAGTGAAATTGAGATTGCTCAACCTCGGAAGCTAATTGGCATGTAGGGAGCACTGTCTGTCGTACCGCTAACTCTATCTATTCATTTAATTTTCTTTAATTCATTTTTGATTTTATATAGGCTCGCTCCTTCTTTTTCCAAGAATTCATCCACATCCATTTACTCCATTGGGCCTTCTCTAATAGGGAAAAGACTTCTATTTCCGTCAAATGACCCGGCCTCCATTGGCTCTTCCACCTTCCGGGCTCCCTTTCCTCCCTATGGTATGCTCTCCCAACATAGGCCTACCACGCTTCATGCCTGTGGTGTTTTCTCCAGACGGTCTTTGCCAGTAGTGCCATCCTCCCCACTGGCTGTATGGGCAGGTTGTCCCTCACTGCTACGTTCTTTTAAGCTACGGATTAAAGGAACAAATGTGTTGAATGGAACAGTAGGCGGGTTACAAGTTCCACTGTGCCAAGATGTGAGGTGCAGGTGGTGATGATCACCTAGGGGTATGCGCTAGTACCCTTGACAGGCACTCCAGGACTTGCCAACGCTCATGAAAACCCGAGTCAGTCGGTCCTCATGCGCTAGTACCCTTGACAGGCACTCCAGGACATGCCAACGCTAGTGAAAACCAGGGTCGGTCGATCCTCCATTCATCCGACCGGAGGTATGGATAACAAGGACACCTTCATAACCTTCTCCCTTCTATCCCTATGTAAGAATAAGGTAAGGCGGTTCGCTTGATTTGCTCAACCGCGCCTTAGTCCAGTGCTCATGACGTGCTACAGAACCTCCACTGTACTGGGGGAGAGGGACCAAGCGGGGCATAGCTAGCGGTATAGGAGCCGACTCGACATCAGCAGCTTCGTGCCGCACTGGAGTAAACCAATATGTGGTTCCGCGTGTTCCACCACTTCTCCATTCATTTCCAATACTGATTGTGAAACACCATGATTAGCAAGATGTTGAGGTCCAAAATTCAAAGTGAAATTTTGGATTTGCTTGTTCTTAGTCATTTTGGGAAAGAAATACAGAAATAAGAAAGATATTATTCCCTTAGAGCTTGTCCAATATCACCAGTACTAGAAATGAATCTCCTTCGTCTGTGCGAGAGACTACTATACCAGCTACCCTTTCCCCCTGTCCATGTTTGGCCACACTTCTGAAAGGTGAAAGAGTGGGAGAACCCACTGAGACCCAGTAGCGGGGTTAAAGAGTGGCCAAATACCTATTTAAGGTATTCTCTGAGAGAATTGCTCCACCCTTAGTGGGGTGGTTAAAGAGGAGGTTGTGGTTTTCTAACTTACGAGCCAGAACTATCTAGGGGGAAATCCCTCGCGCACCAATCCTGCCTTGACCCTCTTTTCCAAGTTAAACTGCTTCTCTAGGATCGCTAAAAAGAGTGGTAGATATCTGGTCTCCTTCCTCCTGACAAAATAGAAGGACAGATGGTATTGAAGTTCCGCTCTTCTTTGGATATCAGGAATGAGAGGGAATTCTAATTTAGGAACCAGAATGGAGCGCAGAATGGGCGAAACCTCAGGCTCGGGACTGTGGGGCTGTGCTTCCCTCCCAGGAGGGTAAAAAGGGATAGATGGAGAAGCCCTTCCCGCGTTGCATGCTGAAAGAAAGACCTCCAAACTACCGTCCGAATAATAATTCAGAATCACAATAAGGAAAACTGCGAACCCCAAAAGGGGGTTGATCATCTGACTACGATCGCCCTTACTAAACCAACTTGAATCTGAACTACGATTTAGATCAAGTCTTACCAAAATTCGATTTCCTTTTCATGCCATATGCGCTAGGACTTTATTTTTTCTCCCTTTTTCTTCTTGGTCCAATATTTTTTCTCGAAGGTCTTCATTCCTATGTAGAAGCAAACTCTCCAAATTTACGACCAACCTTTCCTTCAGTGATATTACAACGAATAGGAGTTTTTCTATTGTAAATTTGTACGGAGCAATTAATAAATTTCAGCGAAATAGAAGATCTACGTGACCAAATTTTCCTATTAAAAAGAAGATCTCTCTTCTTCTTCAATCTCAAGAGGAATGCATCAATAAAACAGCCCTTCCATATAGATCGTCGTAGCATGAACAAATTTCTTCACTTCGTTCCATCCCTTATGCTAGCTTCTACTCCTCCACCTCCTCCTGACGGATAGGATCCTCCTTGGTCCTTTTTACATAACATTCTCAGCTACCTCCGATCCAGTAGGTCAGTTGCCCTCTAGCCAGTGATTAGCCCAGCTGTAGAGCTAGGTGTATACTGCCACGTTGAGACTCCCTTTCGAAAGTGAGATACCAGCTTTCATAAGAGGGAAAAATTACTCCGTCATGTAGCAGAGAAGTGTTCATCTAACTAGAAATTTCATAAGAGAAGAAGAATCATAGCGTAGGGTCGACATAAACAATCGGTTAAAATAGTCTAATGAGAAAACATCTGTTCATGTTCATCATTTCAATAAGTTTTCTTTTTTGTTTTGAGATTTGCTTGGTCTTCAATCTACCCTAACGAAACCTAAAATCTCACTCCATTGCTTTCTCCTTTTGATAGACTAGCTTGCGCATCTTCTCTTTGGAACTCATCCTTGGCTTGGGGAGTGCTCTATCTCTTCTGTGTCAGTGAAGGAAGGATAAGAGCAGTCAGTTGAATGATTGTTATTCCACTTACGGTTACAGTGCCTCTATCGAAGCAGAACAAGTCTAATACTCCAGCCCTAGTTTTCTTGGATTCTATTTCGATCTAAAATCAGAAACCCATATTTTTATATATGAAATTCCTTCTTCTTTTTTTCTAAATTCCTTTCCTTATAGTCAAATAGCTGAATACCCCGTTCTTTCTACTAGTTCTTACATAAGCAATTTGCAGGAAGTAAATGAAGTCTTTCCTTCTGAAATCCACTCTTGAAGTCACATCTTTCAGTACTTGGACTGAACCAAACATATGGCTTTCGACTTGCTCTTTGCCCAAAGACTTCCTTTCAACTTAGTTAGAAATAACAACTCTAAATAGCTTTAGTATTTCTTGAGTTGAAAAGGTATTTATAGATTCCAGAGCTCAGGGGAAGGTTTGGAAGCCTAGTAGCAGAATGGAATCAGTTTACTGGGCTGACTTCCATGCCAACACGAGTAGTTTAACTCATCACTACTTCATAAGGGCGTTGAGAATTGATTTTTCATTTTTTGCTAAAAACTTAGGAAAAAGTCTTCAAAGAGACTTTGCATAGTGTATGAATTCTGCTTAGTAGGGACCTAAACACAGGAATTTCTTTTCGCAGAGTCAGACCACGCCTTATGACGAAAAGGGGATAAAGGATGGATCACCTGTCGATCTGTGATAGAAGAAAACTATACCTGAAGAATGGGATACAGATTGACATGCACAAAAGGGTAGGCTTGGATATTAATTTATGCTCATTTATGAGATGATGACATAGAGAAGAAAGTATACCCTTTTTCATCCCCCTTGTCACTTAAAAGAAATGAAGAGATACACACTTTGGAATTGGTGGGATTTAGAATGGAATCGAATAGCGAATGCACTTGTGGTTAAACACAGGTGCTGCATCTGCTACCTAATAAAATTGATCGACCTACCATTTCTTTCCTTTAATAATTCCTTCACTTCAGTTCAAGATGCTATTTACCAAGGAAAGACTACTTTTTTTAATGGAAGAAGTAGAAGGGGTGAACGAGTGTTGCGGTAAAGAGTTGTAAGAAAGATGAGTAGAGCATTCCTTCCGCCGACCTTTATAGGAGTAGGGGAGCATGGTGAGATAGATAGACATCCAATCCTACTAAAATTAGTTGCTCGCCCTTAGTCTTGAGCTGATCTCAGACTTCAATCAACCCCTTCGTACTTCTATCCAATCAATTAATCAACCGAGAGGCTAATCTCTTTTGTTTGGGCCGGTAGCTAAAAGAAAGTCCTCGCTTTCTCATGAACAAGGGAAGGTCAGCATAGCATTAGCTTCAATTGAACAAGCTCAACCTTGAAAAGGAAAGGTGGTAGGCTGACTTTGAATGCTTCAACTTGGCCACTGAAGAATGCGAAGGCTAGGCGAGAGACTAGGCTAAGTTAATGCTTACTGACATGGTTTATGCTTTAGGATCCATAGAAAAAACTCTATTTAGGTATTAGGGGAGGGAGGACACCACTCAGCACCACTCCGTGGGGTGGGATTCAATGCCTAACAAAAGGGGCCAAAAGCAAAAAAAGGATGAATGGCTGAGGTAAGGAGAGAAAGAACTCATGCATGGAGATTTTGCCTATCGTAGGTTCAAGAATCTATGAAAGGACATCTAATGCTAAGGTTACAAAGTAAAGGAAGTCCATTACTGAGAGAAGTGGTGATCTCGTCTTGCTTGTTGGGTGAGAGAAAGCTTCCAGACCATCTTTTCCAGCTAGATAGCGACCGATCACTCAATGATGAACACTAACTGAAAGCGGCCAGGAATGAGTACCTATCCCTTATGAGAATCGAACCATGTCTTCGACATGAAAAGACGATGTCCTAACTACTGGACGAAAGGGACGAAAAAGCCATTCTTCATATACCTCAATTCCGAGAATAGAAGTGGTTCATTTTCTTTCTATATACAATTCAAGATTTCATTTGTGTTCATGTTGGCAATTTTTGATATGAATTCGGTGGGTCGTCTCCCCTTCCTATGGGTTCCCCCACTGACCCAGTGACACACCAACCATGCCCCTTCTTTTTCTCTGATCATGAAGCCCTCTAATCCCTTTATTTGTCTTTCATCCCCCTGAATAAGTAAGACTCCGCTCTTTTGAATGAAAAAAAAGAGGGGTGAAGTGCCCGTTTGAAATGGCGAAGGCCTATGCTACAGTAAGCAAAAAAGTTGGTTGAGGTGCGAAGCAAGTCACTTAGTCAAACTAGAAAACTCTAAAGAAGGGCAGGCTAAGGTTATGAATTAAGGTCAGCTGGCTAAGGAAATCTTAGGTTATGAAATCGCTTGGCCATTAATTAATTGGAAAATAAAAGTAGTAGTGAGGCGTCAGTACGGAGTTACATCAACTGTGGATATAGACTAGGCTAAGGGATGGACTTCATCTCTTCTATTTTCTTCACTTACACCTTACACTTCAGTTGAGTCTAACGAGGCTCAGGTGCGGAGCCTTCCACTGTAGGGATTGAGATTATGCAAAGGTATAACACCATGGAAACTTCGCTACATCAATCTTGATTTTTCTATGCTCAATAAGAACCCAGAATAGCTCCATAGGTTAGTGTTCTGCTTCCAAAGTCAGTCATCTGTAGTTCACACTTGGGCAAAGATAACTCTCCAGTGGTGGGTAGTTCTGGTAGGAGAGAGAAATTTTGATTGATAAGGGCATTCTGTGAATGGAGGAATTGGAACAAATCTGATCCGAAATATGTGTTGCCGTGACTCAGCTAGAAGAGTTTCAATAGGCCAGGAAACCATTTTCGCTAAAGAGTTTTTTATTCCAATGTTTTTTGGTGGGTCGCTTTCTTTTGAAAAGAGGGTTTTATCCCTTTCCGGCTCTTCTCCTCCATGATTTAGTTGCCGAGTATGATTTGGTATAATTTCAAAGTTTGAAGCTGGAGCGGAACAAATATTTTGTTTTCAAATCAGCTTCGAAGAATGGTCGGAATCCTCTTCCAAAAAAAAGAGTATTTGTTTGAAAAATCAAGTTTTTAATCCCTTAGATAATCAAATAAAGTTTCAAGCCGGTCAGATCAACCATTTCAAAGGAAGAAATTAAAGGTCGAAATCGGTCACTACCTCTCTAGCTACTCTCCTTTACGTTTTTCAGACTTCAAGGAGAGGTCTTGGTGTTAGCTCCCTCTTTCCCAACCAATAAGCTCATTGAATGTGAATGAAAATCCATACTAACTCAATTACTCTATCAATCCTTGCTTTGAATAGCTACTCCTCGCGACTGGCTTGTTGAAATAAAGTTAGTAGATCAACCCTACCTTCAACAATAGGCGCGGTAGGGGACGAATAAGAAGGTGCCAGAGCTATAGTACTAGTTTTCATTCTAAACAGTAGGGCGTTCTTTTGAAAGACAGCCTTAACAGCTCCTTCCTTCCACTCTATGCCTCCTTGCCTTTCACTTTCTAGTGGAAGACCGGGTAACAACCCCTAAAAGAAGAAACCTACTCTAAAACAATTAACTGAGAAAGCCCAAACCAACTCTTTAGCGAAAAAAGCTCGACATCACCTTTTCCTTGCCATTTGGATTTATTACATAATTTGTACGTCAGGAGTCAGAAATTGGAATTTAGAGCTATAGCCGGTCTTACCCTATCCAGCGAAGGGAAATAGGGCAAGCAACCCTTCCCTAAAAGACTAATAAAAAGCAACTCAAACCTAGAGCCAGGCTCTAAAAGAGCTGGGAGCTCCCAGATCAGATGTAATTGACCTTGTTTAGGCATAGCTCAAAGGTTCCTAATATGGTCATGTGTTAAATCTTTGGTAATCCGGATACCCTATTCTCTACACCAGCTTAGACTAACTATTCTCTGATCGAAGTCCCATCTCGCATTCTCTTCCTAAGGATCACACATGATATGAAGGTAATAGCTCCCCTAATTCACTCTATTTCTTCTCTCATAATTACATAAAATAGTAGAGTTATTAGTACTATTTTGATGATAGAATAAATTCCTATTCTTTACCTTGAATGAGAGGATGCACTTGACATCGCATTTAGTTAGTGTTAAATGTATCGTTCTATATCTCTGATCCTGGTGGTTATAGCATAGTCTGGTTTGATAGAACCAGGGATTGACTAGTCTTGCTTTGGAGGGGGTTTTGTATTCTGACTTTTTATTCATTCCTATCTTATTTTTCATTAGGGTATTACTTTTGTAGTCTTAGTTTTGATTCATTCGTAGTCTGACTTTGGAGGCGGTTTCTTTTGCTTAGACTTATTAGTCTTCGGCTTCAGATGCTTCTTGATTTTTGTCTTCTTCTCCTACTTCTTCTTAGTTTTTTGCTTCTCCTGATTTTTCTTAGTTTTATTTTTCTGGTCTAATGTAGGGTTAGTTTCCTCTATTGTTTTTCCTTCTTCTTTATAGTTGAATGTTTTGTCTTCTGTAAGACAAGTCTCTCTCTCTGTAGTGGATTGAGTGTGCATCTTATTGTTAGTATTATTCTTCAGTGATGTCGTCTCTTTGTATCTCTCGTCAATCTCTCTTTCCTTCTGAGATAATTTCTCACTAAGAATGGTATTTTCATTCAATAGTTGTATTATATTATTCCTTAGTGATTTGACTATCAGTTTTCCACATTGATATAGGCCAAACAAGTCTTTAAGATCAATTGGATCAGTATCCACCCAACTATCTCCGAAAAAGAATAGTATCCTCTTGTTTTCCGGCTTAATCCCAAGCTTTACAAATGTGTCCTTCTTGATGATGATAAGGGAGTGCCAACCAATTCGGAAGTTACTTTCCATCTTTACCTATTCTATATGAGATGTATTCGCAAACAATGACTTATACAATTTCGATTTAACTAGGGATTTCGCTGGTCCCTTGAACTTTAGAACTTTGTTATTATCTATATTGATTTAGCTATAGGCTTTCCCTGCTAAAAAGTAGCCTTGAATGATTTTGTCCTCTAGCTTAAATATACCTATGACAGAAGAAGGAATCAATTCATTGGGTAGTGGCTGACTAAGCACAATAGAGTCTGTGTTCGTGAAGTAGTAGTCCTCTCTTGAGATATAAGGGTACATATAGATCCTAACAGAGGCATGATCACTGCTGCTAGCTAGACAATAGAGTTTTCAAGTGGGTTCCAATAATTTGAGTCGTTCTTGGTATTGCTATTGTATGCTATGATGTAGTTGTTCTCGCTAAGCTTATCAGAAAATAGAATCTCACTAAACCTGAGCAAATGTTTGTATCGATCTTCATCAACTACCTCGGTTATTGTGCCTTTAAGCTTAATGCCAAATCTACCATATATCGAATTCATAAGGATCTTGTACACATAGGCCAAGGCCTCATTACCTTGCCTCTAACCTAGACTTATAGAGTGTGCTAACAAAGTCCTTGAATGGGCTTTCCCTACTCTCAAAGAGGTAGCCAGAGATTGGGAGCACAATGTAGCCTGGGCCTCTTGCATACTTTAACTCCTCGCTATGGTAGACTCCAATAAATTCCTTGATTAGAAAGATGAGTGTGTTATTCTTGTCTCGATAATGTAGAAAGGGCCTCTTGATAGTCTTTAGACATACCAATAAAGCCAAACATGCTATCTAAGTCCATGCCAGACAAGCATCTCAAATTCCTTCATTAGATAGGGATAAAGGGAGTTCACATCATAGTAGTATAGGTCCTCGCCATATGGCTTATAAGTATCAGCATGACCAACAAGGAGACGGATGTCCTGGTTCATATAGTCTAACAAGCTATTTTTCATAATAGCCAGATTTGACTATGTCACCTTATCATGTGGGATAGAGCCTTTTGGCCCTAGACCTGGGCATAGACTCTTAGTTAGGGCGCTAAGTTTACCAGGGAGTAGATTCAAGGAGTCTATGAAGCGGAATAACATGTTTTTACTAGAATAGATAGCTAACTCGTAAACGCTATTGTTGGTTTTACCTTGTAGTTCTTGTGACGACATGAAATCACTAAAATTCTATCGAATCTAGAGAAATTGTGGAAATAAATAGTTAAACAAGATTTTTCTTGTTTAACAATCATTGATATCCTCTTTACCAAGTCATAAAGTACCTTTGTACTCCTTTCTTCAAAAGAATACAAGATCAGAGAGTAGTCTTCACTGAAGTAGGTATCAATCATAAGATCATTGATCTCTTTACCGAGACAAACCATCAAGAGACTAGCAGCATAAGGCGTATGAATGTCATCAACTAGTATAGTCTCGATATCGACAACAATGAATGGGTTCGGCTCAGTGTAATATGGTTTGAGTGTTGTGATATGGGTTGGATAGCTATGCTTAGAATTTTTGATCTCCCTTGTTGTTATTGGCTCGATCTCGCTCAATCCTCTTTGAATGATTTATGCTATCTCGCTCCTCAGAAGATACTGGAGTACCCTTCTTTTTCCCACCCATATGGACTCTGATCATGAGGTGAAATATATAATCTCCATCATAGATTTCACTGAATTTTTGAATAGATTTATATATATGAGCATAAACCTAACTTTTTGGAAGTAACTTACAATCAAGATCATTCAAGGGGATAGCAGGACCAAGCGTAAATGTTATCTCCTCTCCATAAAAGGGCATCACAGTAAAGGAAATCCATTCATAGTTGCATTACTTATAGCTTCCTTGTTCATAGGCAAAGCGAATTCGAAATTGCATTACTTCTACCCATTCGCCCGAAGTTCATAAATACAGCTATCCCTGACCCCCAGGTCAATCCCCCGAGCCTCTTATTGTGCTAAAGGTTTTTTGATAGGGTCAATCTTTCTCTCTGGCAGTGGTCCAACCTTAGTCTATGAGAAATGCAACTAGTGATCCCTCATTTGATCTTCGTGTGGAACCTGATGGCTAAGAAGACAAATGAAAGCTTTAGAAGTGAGATCTTAAGCTGTCTGCATTCACTCCGAAAGAATTTCGTGAAGAAGCCGATTCGAATGTTCTCAACTCTGCCCCGGCATCTTGATCAAAGGTCGTATCATAGCTTTGTTCTAAGGATGATGTGAACAAGAGGAA
>JAOTQR010000011.1:12310699-12324028 GCA_025774065.1 Solanum ossicruentum
GACTCGGTCTTCATAAAAAAATAGAGAAATAAGAACCAAGTATAGATGATACGGATCAACCCCTTCTTCTTGCACCAAAGGTCTTACCATTTCCGAAGAAACTGGCGTTACATCTCTTTTCCATTTCCATTGAAGAGTTTTTATGTGTTTGCACGCCCCTTTGAGACTCTTTTCTTTACTTAGGAACAACATATACAAGATTCGTCACTACAAAAAGGATAATAGTAACCCCACCATTAACTATTTCATTTATGAATTTCATAGTAATAGAAATACATGTCCTACCGAGACAGAATTGTTAACTTGCTATCCTCTTGCCTAGCAGGAAACGATTGACTCCCATGGAAAAGATGAATCCTTAGGATTGACATGAGAATCCAACTACATTTCCAGAATCCATGTTGTATATTTGAAAGAGGTTGATCTCCTTGCTTCTCTCATGGTAGAATTGAATTTTTCCTTTCAAAAAATGTCTCCTCTAGTGGGAAGGAATTCACAACCATAAACGTCAGCTGGAACTTTCAGTTCAGTTCACACGGCTGTGGCTTTACCAGCCAAAGTACTTCCTTCTCTACTTAAGAAGATTCTGTTGTCACGGCTTTTGCCACAAAATGGTTCCCATTTTCTTATTCCAAATTGACTTCTTCGATTTTAGGACACTGATTCAACACGCTTAAAGGTTTCCGCGCTTTAGTGCCATTGAGAACTTCGGGCCGGAGTTCGTGGTTGAGGGTTTCCACTGGACCGACCGTCTTAATGCCATTTCTTCTCCCTTGCTTATAGATGAGATGGGGTTTCAATCTAGAGTCAATTTTCTTGGTCGCGGACCCCGTCCTGGACTTCCTTTTAAGCGGTTGAGCTCTCGCCCTAGAATCAGGTTTTCGTCTTTGGTGGCACAGGAGCGAAAAAATCACCATACGAACATCCGCGCCTTAATGAACAATGGATTCCCTAATCAACGATTTACATACATGTATATAAAATGTATAAAAGCATAGAAAAGTTGGATGTGCATGAAAGAAGGCTTTCGTAGAAGCAAAAAACCTCAACCCATGGTTTACCTAGGCTAAAAGAAGCACTGCTCTTTTTATCTTTTCTTCATCAATCAATATTGGGTTAGTGTTGCTAATAGAAGGTCTGAGGGCTTCTTTCTTATCCTTCTTTGTCCATGTCCTTCCTATTACTACAATAGAGTAGTACTTTGAATACCGAACCTTAGTTCGAAATAGCACAAATTCATCCTCTCCCATCCAAGTTTGGGCTTTCAATGGGTCTTAGCTAGGCAAAGGAAGGAGTGGAAAATCCTAATTGTGAAATGCCGCATACCTTGACAGCCGTTAGGAACCTATTCTTTAGGATTCAGACCTTCTCTCTTTTTTGAGTTCATAAAGATGTCTGAACGTACTCCAGATTTCCATAAAAGTGCTGGACTACCTTCAAGAATTCCCCACTCTAGGATAGATAAATCGCCCCGGCAGCTTTCTCATCTAATTCTTCTACTTGAGTAAGTACTACCATGATGGAAATTTCATTTTTCCCTTTTTTAAGGGTTTGCATGCCTTCCCTTTCTTAGAGTGTTCTGTTGTTCTGAGGGGAATTCTTCTATTTTTTAGGGAGAAATCCTTTGATTGCGTATTGAATATAGATCCATGTCTTTCTTCTTCCACTAGCTAAGACCAAATTCTCACATGTCCCTTTCCTTATTACAACCTTCTTTTTTGATGTCAAAGACCAGAAGATACACACAAATTCTCATTGGATCTCGGTTGTTCTTAGCAACGATGGCTATTTATTTAAGTCTTCGTGTAGCACCACTATATCTTCAACAAGGTGAAAATTCTTGTATTCCATATGTACATGTTCCTGTGGCCTCGGATGAGTATTCTTGTTTATATTGTTACGACTATAAACACTTTTTTGTTGCTATTAAAAAACATCCCCTTTTTCTTCGCTCTTCCAGAACTGGTGCAGAAATAGGTGCTTTTTCTACATTGTTTACCTTAGTTAGTTGGGGGTTTCGAGGAAAACCTATGTGGGGAACCTTTTGGGTGTGGGATGCTCATTTAACCTCTGCATTCATCTTGTTCCTTATTCACCTGGGTGCACTGCATTTTCAAAAGCTTTCTGTCGAATTGGGTCCTATTTCAATCCGTGCTGGATCGATCGATACACCAATAATCAAGTCTTCCATCAACTGGTGGAATATATTGCATCAACCTAGGAGCATTAGCCGATTTGGTACATTAATACATGTTCCTATGCCCATTCCAATCTTGCCTAACTTTGCTAACTCCCCCTTCTCAACCCGTATCTTGTTCATTTTGGAAACACGTCTTCCTATTCCATCTTTTCTCTAATCTCCTTTAATGGAAGAAATAGAAGCTCGAGAAGGAATACTAAAACCTATTTCACTCGCTGAGTCTTTTTGCATCATTGGTTGAATGGTTAAAGAGCCCAACTCATAATTAGTGAATTTGTAGGTTCAATTCCTACTGGATGCACACCAATGGGACCCTCCAATAAGTCTATTGGAATTGGTTCTATATCAATGGAATCTCATAATCCATACATAATGAATTGATGTGGTATATTGATATCATAATGAATTGTATGAACCAGCATTCTTATTGAGACGTTCACTTATAGGGAAGAAAATTGATTTATAGATGGAATCAAATATGCAGTATTTACAGACAAAAGTATTTGATTATTGGGGGAAAATAAATAGACTTCTAATGTCGAATCAGGATCAACTAGGAAAGAAATAAAGCATTCGAAGTCTTCTTTTGTGTCAAGGTAATAGCTATGAATAGTCATAGACTTACGAGAAAGAGTAGAAGAATTGGACCTATTATAGGACATACAATGCATTACAGATGTATGATCATTATGCTTCAACCAGATTATTCTATTCCACGTCTTTGAAAGAAAAGACCTTTAAAAAAATACTTAATAGCATGGCGATGCATTTATACAAAACTTCTACCCCAAGCACACCTAATGGAACCGTAGACAGTCAAGTGAAATCCAATCCACAAAATTATTTGATCTACGGACACCATCATTGTAGTAAAGGACGTAATGCCAGAGGAATCATTACTGCAAGGCATAGAGGGGGAGTTCATAAGCATCTATACTGTAAAATTGATTTTCGATGGAATGAAAAAGACATATATGGTAGAATCGTAACAAGAATGCGACCCTAATCGAAATGCATACATTTGTCTCATACACTATAGGGATGGTGAGGGGAGATATAATTTACATCCCAGAGGGTCTATAATTGGAGATACCATTCTTTGTGGTACAGAAGTTCCTATCAAAATGGGAAATGCCCTACTTTTGAGTGCGATTTGAACTATTGATTTACGTAATTTGAAATAAAAATTTTTGTTGACGACGAAACCTAGAAATCATTCACTGATCCAATTTGAGTACCTCTGCAGGATAGGCCTCAATAGACAATTGAAGAGTAAGGGCAGCAAGTGATTGAGTTCAGTAGTTCCTCATAAAAAATTATTGACTGACGAGATATAGTAATATGGAGAAAAAAAAATTCTTTCAAGCACCGACAGAACCGGAAGCGCCCCTTCTTCCAAGGAGAGTACGATGGGTTATTCACATTTCATTTGATGGTTAGAGGTGAATTAAAAGCTAAGCAGTGGGAATTCAAAAAATTGCCTCGGGAAAAAATAGAGATGTCTCCTACCATACCCATAATATGTGGAAGTATCGACCTAATTTTATAGAGTCATTCGGTCTGAATGCTACATGAAGAACATAAGCCATATGATGAAACGGGAAGAACCAGGATATAGAAGATCATAACATAAGTGATTCGGTAGATTTGGATTCGTATATATATATATATATATATATATATCTCCACCAAAGTGCTACTTCATTCTAGGATATATAGAAGATCCATCTCTATAGATATCATCATGTACATCCAAAAAGCCCTATGCTTTGGAAGAAGCTTGAAAAACTATTTGGGAATTGGTCAAAAGAAGAATCTACTTCAAACAATATGGCCTTAGGCACGGCCATATATAAGATAGAAATCACACTTGGAAAAGGAGGACAATTAGCTAGAGCAACGGATGAGATAGTACCGGAGTCGTTCAAAGAGCCCTTCTTTCTATTCTGTTTTGTGCATATCAACTATTGATTCTGTGCCATCAAAGCATGTTAATAGTAGAAAAGAAATGCAAGTACATACAATTGCGGTAATGCCGCATCATTGATAAAGAACCTTGCCATCCCCAGCTTTGTCCCCTGCAACAAGTTCATTGGCATATTCCCCTTCCCCTTCTCTTCCCAAAAACAGATTCAATAGGCTTCCTTTATTGATTCAAAAAGCTCCTTTCCTGCGACATGGACACTAAGGTTAGTTTCCATAGGGCGAAGCAGCTACCTAATTTATTCATTCTAACAACTCATTGCCCTATTTTGTCTAGATCTAGTCTATATAATGACCGAGACTCGTACATAAGATCATTCTATCTTATCTCCTTCTAAGGAAGTCTGAGCTCCTTCCCATGCTAAGGGCCTTTTTAAACTCTTGAACTTAAGAGAGGCTTCTTTTCAAGCTGATGAGTAGAAATTAAGTATAAAGAAAATGACAAAAGAAATCTCACACGAAGATTAGTGCACACATATATCTATATGAAAATAGATATATGAAAATTCAATAAATTCATTTTCAAGAACCTGGGATTTCAGAGGCGAACGACGACATAAAGGTTCCCTAAGTCATCCATGGCGGTCGGGCAAACTCTCCTTCGAGCTGCCAATTTCCCTCCTATCCTAATGACAAAATCAGATTCAGAGGTTCTTTCTCTTATGATGAAAACATATGATTGCAGTCACGAAGGGTTTCCACCCTACGTCATCATTTTCATGCTTTTTTGTTAAGTACCATGAGCACTTGGGGAGACCAGAGAGTTGTTGGCGGGGTAGAAGCACTCTTAACTAGGGGGAATGCTTTCTATTCGACCTTCGATTCGATGA
Source organism: Solanum ossicruentum (assembly GCA_025774065.1). NCBI lineage: Eukaryota > Viridiplantae > Streptophyta > Magnoliopsida > Solanales > Solanaceae > Solanum > Solanum ossicruentum. Next base: position 12,315,713 of record JAOTQR010000011.1, read on the forward strand.
TTCCTATCTTGTTGTAGTAGAATAGTACTTCACCATCCGATCTGAGTCCCAATCGGTGATAACGGCTGATTGCTTTTTCTTATCGAGGGTTTTTACTTTCCTTCCTGTTCCCTGTTTTGTAGAGTGGTTTATCCCTAGCTATCTTAGGGGAAAATTTCTCTCTTCTCTACAAAGACACTTGGAATGTAGTTTGGTCATAATTAATGGGAATAATACAACATGAAGACAGGACGTATTAATATTCACAAACAAAGACAATATTGAATGGTCTCCTCTGTTGCCCCGTACTGCTTGCTTTGAAACCTATTTGGATGGCTCGACATACGATATTCCTTGGTTTCTTGTTGCATGAAAGTGCTTGAGCGACTGTCGGGAAAGATTTTTAGCGGGGAAGGCAGCGGAGTCATCTGTCTTATCTTAGAAATTGCCTTATTAAGTTCCCATCCATCATAACCCTTACATTGCATTCTAGCGAGTTTTAAGTTTTATTCTTTATTTCGTGTGGTTCCTCGGCAGGTAGGGCTTCCATTAGTATAGTACCGTGTGCTTGTACAGGTGAAGTGAAGCTTTTGTTGATTGATTCCAAACAAGTCTCTCTAGCCTTCTTTCTCACTCTCATCTATTTTACATAGATGATTGGTCTCGAGCGCGAAACTTCCCAGGGATTAAATAAGTAATTTGACTTTTCCCTAAAGAAAGGATGGCTTTTAGGTAAGAAACCACGCCAAATAGGCTAATCCCGTAGCAAGAAAAAAAGAATAAAGGAAGCGGGGTGGCCAGGTGTGAAGAGAAAGATAGCATACAACGGAGTAGCCAACTCATAAAAGAGCAGGGGTGTTAGCTTTGAAACAAGGTAATAGGAGAATCTTCGTAATATTTGACTTTGAAGTGCGAATGGTCACAAATAGAGAGGAAAAAGAAGAATATGTTAAAGGTTTACTGATACAATACGAAGTTTAACATCCTGAATGAACTGCTTTCCTTAAGCTAGCGCACCCGCACCGCTCCGTGGGCTTGCCAATTTTCACATTAATGAGACAAGTCTGGTAGAAAAAGGACGTCTCTGTCCCTTCACCTGAAACCTACTGCTAGGTAGAAATCCCCGCTTTCATTGAGGGAAACTTATTGAAGTCTGAAATATACTTTAAACTCTTTGGAATTACGTAAAGGCAGGACAAAGTGGAGCCTAATATTTATACTATCCATGAACTGCCTGCATGAATTCCCTTTGTGAAAGGCTCAAGAGTACAATAAGTTAGGCGAGATTAAGATTGACATATTTACAACATCATAATTAGTATAAGTTTGTTTAAAGGTAGGTATCATAGAAGGGGCAGGTTCTCTCTGAAAGATAGTCTCTGATAGGAATAGAGAATAGAAGCTGACAGCAAGCATTCTCCTCATGGCTTAAGTATGCTGCAGGAAAGAAGGTAAGACAATGACGAACTCGGACATAAAATGAAGTTAAGTATGGACTTTTTAACAAAAGCAGGAGTCAAGTTCCGAGCTGAAATTATTGGGCTTCTCTCGAGAAGATAAAAAGACCGATGTTAATGATAGCATTGTCGACATCTGTCCCTTCAGAAAGAGTAAGATAGGCAAAAAGGCATAGAGACAACAATGGCCGCATCTATCAATGAAAAGGCCAGCAAAAGAAAAATTCCTCTTCTTTCCCCTTCGGGCAAGCAACTTTCCTTCTTTTTCCCTCTCTCATGCCCTTTACTTTAGGGCGTGGAATTTCGGAGTGAATGAGTGCAACAAAACAGGGAAAGAAGGCTAGGAGATGACTTGTAATCAATCCGACTGTTGGACCTAAGACCCGGCCCAGATATTTCATAACTATTTCATTTGAAAGGCAAGCCAGGGGGATTAACAATACTATATTGGTTTCATCGCTCCCGAGCAGATTGAACAACAAATCTTTCCACTGATGGTTTCACTCTCCCATCGAAAGGATCAAAAGTGCGATAAAGAAAGATAGATTCACAGTAGGGTGACATGCCTAAGTTCCCTAAGTTAGTTAGTGAATACGAGTTACCTCACTTTAGTGACTTAGTTGAGGAGAGACGGAGGTTCGAGAAGAGCTCGATAAGGTCGAGAAAGGGCATAAACTCTCATAAAAGTGGAATTTGGGAATTGTAAATGGAAGTGAGTTCGACCTGGAGTGAAGTTTTGGCGTGACTATTAGATATAGATTGACGTGACGAGTTTACCTAAATGAGTAAGAACAATTATTCGTACTTAATCACTTAAGCTAAGCGAAAGGAACGAGATTGATCACGGAATAACTGCTGAAACTGGGTGAAACCCTCATAAGTGTTTATGCACAAAGAACAGGCAACCCCTTATGGGTTGTATCCGAAGATCTGGAAAGAGATATTTTTATTTCTGGAACAGAAGCCCAAGATTATGGAATTGTTGATCTTGTAGCAGTTCAATGAACATAACATGGATTTTGAGCAAATCTGTGATTTGAGATTTTATCTTCAAATTGAATACTCTATTAAATCAAAGTAATTCATCATCATTCGGTTAGGATCAATCTAAACCAACCCATCATATTATGTATACTATTCAACAGGCCAACTATTAAACAACTTATTAGAAATACAAGACAGCCAATCAGAAATGTCACGAAATCCCCTGCTCTTCGTGGCTGCCCTCAGCATTGAGGTAGATGTATTAGGGTGTATGTGCAACTCGTTTAGATCATGAGCTGGCACAAAAAAGCAAGCTAACTACTTTTACAGTATCAACGATCAGTATCAATGAATGGGATAGGGATAAGGAAAAGAGAGATTTTTGTCGTTTGTGGATCACTCGGATAAACACAGTAATTCACAAAAGGGGAGTATCTTATAATTATAATAGAAGGGAATTATTACCCTATAGTTATAGTAGATTAATACATGATTTGTACAAGAGATAATTGCTTCTTAACCGTAAAATACTTGCACAAATAGCTATACCAAATAGGAATTCTCTCTCTCATCGATGCGGAAGCGAACTAACTACCAAAACGAGCAAGTAAACTTTCTTTCTTTGAGGAAGAACTGTAATCCATTGCTTGTGTCACTGGTGTTCTGAAGCCAAGACAAAAGTAGGATGTGTCTTTGGCTAAAGCCTAGGAATCAAGCCAATGAGTTTCAGGGAAAAGGAACTTCTCTACTATTCCTAACCTAATTTAGCAGTGAGACATACAACCTAAGGCAAAATATCGGGCTAATGCACAGTGAATGCTACTAAGGCTGAACCAAAAGGAAGAGCTTATATGCCACATAAATTTTTTCCATTCACAGTAGATGCACGACTAAGAGTTAGGACTGGAAGTCAGGAATTCCCATTGCTTGTAAGATGTAAGAGCATAGCTAGATTCTAGAGATAGTAAAGAGTTGTCATACACTATAGTAACTGCTTAGCTCTAAATCCAGTGATAGCTTTCTGTCTATAGTAGCTTATATGCGCTACTAATGAGACAGCAGATATGCCACTATTTTCTATAAAAGAAGGATGACATTAGCAGCTAAATCGTAACTCGAAGTTAACCTTATTGGGGTTCTTTCACCGATCCTTAGGTATGGTTGACTTGACTGTTTAGTCTTATGGGCCTTAGCTTAGATTAGACAAGTAAACTTCTGGACCCAACCAAAACGAAGGAAAAGCCCTCAAAAATGAACAAAGCAAACTGAGTTGTCCCTGCTTTATCCATCTCTACTTCGTGGGACTAACCAAAGAGACAATAAACTCACACTTGCTGGTAAAGTAGTCCTTGGAAACAAAACATATTACAGGACCGGACTGATGCTGCTGGATGTAGCAGAAAGGGGTGTAACAAAACTTGCAGCAAAAAGCACTGAAACAAACTATAACTCAAAGATCAGAGAGGGAAACTCTGACTCTTCTCTTACCTCGTACCTCGCCTATTAAACCTCCTACCGAGTGAAAGTCTTTGCTTGTATCCAAACCTCCTATTCAACTCTAACTGGTGCAACTTGCACCAAGCTTGGCTGTACTTAGATAGTAAATTCAATTAGGAGCACGATATATTCTCTAGGAGATCATATACAAAATATGTGGGGGAAGAAATGAGAGGGCCTAACTCTTTATAGGCCACTTGCACTCGCTCGCCTGGCACGACAGAAGAAAGTCAAATACGATTGAAGGCAGGAAAAAGGAGAGCAACTTCAACTAGCTCAGAGAAAAATGTAACATAAATAAAGGGACGTCATTGGCTTACTCACTTTCTTATCAATTGTATTCTCTTTTTTAGGATATTCTTTGAAGCTTGATACGCAGATGAGTAATTCAATAGATTCTATACTCGTTGACTCTTGAAAGTATGGTTTGCTTACCCTAAGCTTCATATGAGAGCGGAATAAAGACCAAGGATATAGCAGTTTTCTTGTCATCACACGTAATTTCCCTCTTTTTTTTCCTCGCTCGAAAGCCCATGATAAAGGAACTACAAATAGAATAGTGAGTTGAGTCATTATTAGGGGGAGGTTTCACTCCAAAGAAGATTCATAAGAAAAAGAAGAGAAAGAGGAATAATGCACAAAAAATCCTATCCTAATAGGGCTCGCCTCCCATTGTTCTCTTTGGTTGTAAAATGCTGCTCAAGCAGAGCTAACTACAGGTACGAAAGAACTGGGATACTGGACCACTCTTATCTAATTTTCTTATGAGGAAGAAAGCCTTTTGTTTCTATATGACTTTTCTTCAGTTAGGGTGAGCAAACCATACCATTCACCTTATAGCCCCGCCTAGGAGTCTGTGGACATCCATTTACATCATTTCTTTGAAAGGCTCCTGACTTTATTTCACACTTTATGGGAGAACCAGGAAAAGTAGAAACCTAGGAGGATGACCTTCTATCCAGAAAACTTCGTATCATGAGCTGTTTTCTCATATGGATAAAGAGGCTTTCTTATCCAATGTTACTCCGACCCCGCTTGGTTAAACTTTCATAATCCTCTTTTCTTCTCTCCAATGAAGAGGAGCCTATCCTTGGCATAGAGTAAGTCATCTTTTAGCGAGTACCTCTCTTTCACTTGGTGAACCAACACGTGAGTCTCTTTGCTTTCTTCTTTCTCCCACCCTTGATCAGTAGAGGAAGTGCTGCGACATCCAACCAGGGTAAGTAATAGAGTCTAGGACTTCTTTTAAATGCTAAATGTGCTAGTAACCTAAGAGGCGAAGTTGTTGATTCACCTTCAGAGAAGCATGCGAGTAAGGGAGTTATTTCCTAAATAAAAACTAAAATATAGTAGTGGATCTTGAGCCGACATTAATACCTTTGTTTAAGAGAATATTTTAGGTAGGTGTAGAAAGTCTAAAATTCAGGATCTTCCGCTACACGGATCTCTTAGGAAACAAAGTCATAGGCACGTAGGTTTAGAGCCGGACCAACTACTCAAGGAGCACTCATCCATAAACCTGTTAGTTATTACAAATAACATAATGAAATGAAACCAACATTTATTGTTAAAGCAACCTCAAAGATTTGGGACCAAAAGCGATTAGCAGTGACTATCTTGAAAGGTTTTTCTATAGCAGCACTATGAATAGTGCAAGGGCTATTAAAGGCCAGCCAATACGATCATAAAATCAAGAAAAACCTCCTGAGTTTTAGTCGTCTTTGCTCCCTTCTACTCATTCCATACCTAATTTGATCAAACTCCTCTATCTTGATTCAAGGCTTAGATCCTCTCTTAAGATAGAAGGAATTCATCTCAAAGCTTGGAACATAGTTGCTAGTGCTAATTAGGTACGTTTACTTACTCGCCTAATAGGAGAGACACGAAGTCACTTGAGAGAAGTGAACGAAATGTGCATAAGATTTTAGTGTAAGCACTAATATGGGTCTGAAAGCGATGAGCAATAGAAAGGGTAGCTTCATAGCAAGACCCTCAACTAAAGTAAATAGAGAATAGGAGAAGTAGGAGATTGATTCCTTTAATAAATAAGGCCATTAGAATTTTCATTCTTTAATTCATTTGTTGGAATCACTAGAAATAGTAGATCAGCATGCCAGCTAAATGTAAGAACTCAAGTCCCTAGTGGTCGAGTTACTTTCTTAGAAGTAAGTGATTACATGTTCCTCATAGCATTAAAGAATTAACTCCCCTATCGCTTCACTCGACTAAGTACTTCCTTATCATGTATTTTCTAGTCTAAATGTGGATATGAGGGTAGGGATGATAGTTTTTTTAGCTAAGTTCTACTTCAAGGTTTTAGCCTGTGAACTTATTGCTTTCACATCCTTGATGTAGTTCATTCACGTAAAGGGAGAGCAATGTCGCAGGGAGACTTGGATGTAACTAAGAAGTTCAACTTCTGGCAGGACGTTAGATAGATTCAAGGCCTGTGATGGACCCTATCTACCCGAGGGGATAAGATTCTTGTACCAGGCTCTTGGTTGTCTCTGTTGCTCACTAGAAGGGGCTTCAACCTGAGTTTACCGAACTCTTTCATTTATTTCTTAAGGGCTCGTGATTGGACTTAGAATGCTTATACTGGACTTAGTGTGGTGAATTATATATTCATATTATTATTCACGAAATGTCACATGATCAGTAAGAAAATAGCTATCGGAGTGATAATAAATAATAATTTGGAATTTTGGTTCCTTCAGACCAAACAAGCAACGGACAGAGCTAACGCGAAAGCCTAAGCCTTAGCGCATCCCTTTTCTTACAAGGGCAAGCAAGAGGTCTGGTTCAGTGCAAGGTATAGCTTAATGGATGAAAGAGAATTAGTGTATTAAGCAAGTATGGAAAAGCGAAAAAAAGGAATTCAGGCACTTTTCTCAAGTCTAGTTAACAAAGCCGAGAGGGAAAGATTACTTGAGACGATATACCTGACTGAATGGGTATATATTCAATGTCGCTTATGCGTTATTGCATAGTTATATTCCTCTAATCGCTAATCACTACTTTTTCCTTAATGTCAGAACTGGATGCTAACCCTATATTTATCTGAGTCTTATGCTAAAAAGGACTTGCTTTTAGTTCGTCTTCACCCAAGTGTGGCTAATGCTATAACAGGAATGGAACTCATACTTCTAACTCTTCTCCCTGGAATGTCTTCCTTAAGAGCGGATCCAACCTTTCTTCTTCCTTCTCGCAGTTATCTATATAACTCAGGCAGCAAAGGTTTGAGCAGGATGGCGATTCGACTTCCTCGTCTCTTTTGGGTGGGTGGCAGAAATAACTCTTCTAGCATCAGCATGGATTGACCAGAGACTGGGAGTATTCATCATCTTTTTCCATAGTAGTCATCTGGCAAGAAAGGGAAAGGCCACATACGGTTAAGAAGTTGAAAGAAAAGCTATTGGGCATCCTCACTAACGCTATTTAGTTATTCAGGATCAGAATTCCCACTAGAGAAGACGGGAATTGATTCATGTCAGGGTTATCCCTGTATTGTATTAGCAAGAGGCGGAACCATTCTTTCTTAATCAGACGATTTCTCTCCTATCATGTATGGTTGATCAAAGTATGGTATGTAAGAATCAGAGTCTCAATCGATTGGCATCACCCTTCACTCCAAAGTTCCTAAAAGAATGCAAGCAACACGTCATTTTGTGCATAGCATACTCTCTCAGTTCTTCTCCTTTTACGATAGGTCAAAGGGGAATAGGCTAACTCGAAATGGACCAATTCGAGAAAAAGGTCAAGATATGGTGCTGTAGTCATAACAAGGAATGCTTTCTAGGTGGGTAATGTTGTGATAGATCTCAATAGTTAACGGAAAGGAATAGACAAGAGGAGAAGTGTTGTTTGCAAACGAACGCAATAATGCCACGATGCGGAGAGCCTTTCGATAAAGCCTGCACCCATTGGGAAAAAGGAATAATATGCCTTGCTAGAGTTTCCCGATAAGGGGTCTTAAACAACATAAGAAAAAGCTTCACCGACTACTTTATCCACAAGAATGTCATAAAGGTTCTCTCTAGTCTTCCTCAAAAAGACAGCTTTAGAGCATAAGACAAACTCATGATTGGCGAGCAATCACGCGCACATGGTTTAGCAGTTTGCTGTGCTCTGTGATCTTATTCTTCTCCAAGACTCAATGCTTCATCTTCTTCTTTAGCTTAGTAGGACATCAAAAATGCTATTACGTGAAAGATTTATAATTTCATTGTAAGGGATGACAGGGGGACTCCTCTAAACGGATTCGCTAATGGCATAAGACAGAAATTGCCAATTAATGATACTGATTCTGGATTCCCGATAACAGATAGATGACGAAATAGTCAAAGTCTCTAATATAAATAGAACAGGTCAAGTTACATATGTAAACATCAACTAGACT
>JAOTQR010000011.1:12363224-12379595 GCA_025774065.1 Solanum ossicruentum
ACCTTTAGTTGTACTGTGGGATCATGTACGTTATGTTCTTTTTATTACTTTATCTTTACTGTATAATCTGTGGACAACATGTAATACAAATGACCAACTGATGAGTGGTAAATCTATAACGGTATTGACCCTGGCTAGGCTTTTCCTTTAACCACTTGGGCTACCCCTCATTATAGGATCGACCTTGTCTAGGTGATTTTTCCACCCCTTAGGTTACCACCCATCAATAAGCAATATACTTTATCTTTCAATTACTTTTGAGATAATTTTTTTGGTGGTCATAATATTGGAGCTGTAGAACTGTAAATGTAGAGTGTGACATGTAGATAATCATATAACACAATATGATAATGAAAGAAGTATGTTACACAAATAATGAAATGTGTATGCGATGAAACAACTCGTGAACGTTATTTAGCAACAAGAACTCATTTAACTTGGTATCCACGTATGTATGAAAATTTGAAGGTGACTATGTATGGGAGCATATAAAGATGTGAAAGAGAGGAGACATGGTTAATAGTTGTGTCAGAGTTGGTAAGTGCCTTTATTTTCCAAGGAAGAGTCTAGATTTTATGCCAAGTAATAAGAAATCGAGTAGCCTTATATACCTCGCTGTACGACCTCGCTATTACCTCGAGATAACCTTCTCTTCATCCAAATATTTATCTACAATATAGTAGGTAATAAAAGTAGTATTTGCAGCCAGTAGATACATCTTGGCTGCCCAATCTTATAAATAAACAACACGGGTAGCAAACGTATAATTATAAATCTGAGCATATTCTTTCAACCTTTCTGCCTCTAATCGTATTTTCTAATACATATTCTCATATACATATCATATTCAGCCTTTTTTAAGTGCCATAACAGTATTACAACATCCCACAAAGCATAACACATAATAATTCTACACAACATATAAATAGGCGGTATAACATTGCATCCTTTCGCTATATTTCGACGTCGACAATTCTAAACCTGCTCCAACTTTAACCAAATAGTACCCACCATATACACAAATAAAAACAGTCCCTAAATAGTACACAAATTGTCCTCAAAATAAGTTTAGGATGTGAGACCATAGTCCTCAATCAATCAGCCCACAATTTCTACAAACAACACACTTAGGATAACACGTTAAACCTTAATTGTTCACATATAAACAAATAGTTCTGCAACCTTTATACAACATTAATGAACTCAAAAAAATTAAGGGAAGCAGCCTTCTTTCATAATCAAGCCAACCAAGAAGAGAAAAGCTCCAAATAAACAAAAAAGTATACAACAATCCTTGGAACACATGCTGTCCAGAAGTTTCAGCATATACCTAACCAATATAGTATCTTATTTTTCATAAGAAAGCCACACTAAACACTTAAGTAAACTTACTTACCATTACTTAAAGGTATAGAGCTTCTTCAATAGCCCTAGAAGTCTCCTTGTGACGGCTTTCAATGGTTAAGAAAGTGTAGAGAGAAAACTTGTGAAAGCGGATTTTTTCCAAGTTAAGAATGACTTAACGGTGCTACTTGTAAGCCTTTTTAATGGAACCTTTGGCTGACTTTATTGTTATTCTTAAGCCTCATATTATGAATGTGGTGATGTAGCAGCTTGGCCATTTTACTTGGGCCTAATTGGGTTTCAAACTTGATTGGCCTTGGCTGCTCATTTTCCTAATTTCTCTTCACTTAGTTTGGGCCCAAATAGTCAAGTGGATTGTGTTGTACTTTCCTTTTTATATTCTTCTTTGGATGAAAATACATTCCATTTATGATGTTAAAACACAGGCTAAAGTTACACCCTTAACACGAACTTTAACCATAAATGGACTTGGATGGATTCAACGTTGGACCTCGTCTCCGTCTAGCTAGCAAGTTTAAGCTAAGCAAGTAGGTGACTCACCTGCTAGCTTCCTAAGTCCTGCAAGTGACTCAATTTTCTCACTTTGTTTAGGGCCATGATCTCCACAATTTGACATAAAACATGCATACACTCGACCTTCTTAAGCGTTTGACGCACATATCGCCCTCTAACATGAGATTCAAGCACTTTTAAAAATGGGGCTAATTTGACCAAACCATATCATGTTTCATTTGCATAGAAATAGTACATATAAGATGTGTGGTGTCACATCCTCCCCCTTAGGAACATTCATCCTCTAATTTTAACACAATTGGATAGCTTAACAAAGTTTAAATCTTTACTTAAACCAACTAAGTATTCAATTACACGTATCTATTAGTGTCCCAACTCTGCATGTTGGATTTCCTCTTGATCTTCAAATAAGGGCATTTTGATATCATTGCGTCCTCGGCATCCCATGTTATCTCTTCTACTTGCTGGTTTCTCTAGAGTACTTTTACTGAAGCTATTTCTTTGCTTCTCAACTTGACAATCTAGAATAGTAATAGGTACCTCTTCATAGATGAGATCTTCTATAAACTGGGAATCTTCAATAGGAGTGATACGGGATGTGTCACCTATGCATTTTCAAAGCATTGAGACATGAAAAACTAGATGACCATTGAAAGCTCTTAGAGTTGTTCTAGTTCATATGCAACTTGCTCAAACCTCTTAATAATTTGATATGTCCCTATGTAACATGGGATCAATTTTCCTTTCTTAAAAAACTGCATAAACCCTTTCATTAGAGACACCTTTAAAAACACCCAATCTTCTATTGAGAATTCCAGTCCTCTCCTCCTAGTATCCTCATATGATTTGTGAGGGCTGTGGGCTGTTTCTAGCATTGTTGTATTACTCTAACTTTCTCCATGACTTGTTTTACTAAATCTGGCCCAAGCAAGGAAGTTTCATCCACTTCAAACCATCCAATTAGCGACCTACATTTACTTCCATACAAAGCCTCATAAGGTGGTATCTTGATACTCTAGTGGTAGCTATTGTTATAGGAAAATTCAATAAGTGGCAAATGGTCCACCCAACTACCTTTAAAGTCCAATGCACAAGCTTGCAACATATCTTCAAGTGTTTGAGTGGTGCATCCTTCTTGACCATCTGTCTAGGGGTGGAAAGTTGTACTCAAATTAACTTGTGTCCCTAGACTCCTTCGGAAGGACTTCCAAAACTTTACAGTGAATTAAGCTCCTCGATCAGATATAATGGAGATTGGGACTCCATGTAGCCTGACTAGCTCTTTGAGGTATAACTTGGCATACTCTTCAGTTGTAGAAGTACACCTAACTAGCAAGAAGTGTGCTGACTTTGTCAGTCTATCAATTATTACCTATATGGAGTCAAACTTCTGAAATGAATGAGGCAACCTAATAACAAAATCCATATTGATCATATCCCACTTCCATGTTGGAAGCTCTATACACTACATATAACCTCTTGGCTTTAGGTGCTCCACTTTGACCTGTTGGCAATTTGAACATTGAGCCACAAATTCTACAAGGTCCTTTTTTATGCCTCCCCACCAAAATATTCCCTTTAGGTCATGATACATCTTAGTTGATCGTGGATGGATGGAATATTGGGAATGATGGGCTCCTTCCATTATCCTCTTTCTTAATCCATTAATATTAGGCACACATAATATATTTCGGTAGTAAAGTACTCCATTTTGTGTAAGGTCAAAGCCCTTTATCATACCCTACCTCACCTTGTCTTTTAAGTAGTTGTAAAATAGGATCCTCAAACTATATTTCTTTGACCTCCATTATAAATGAAGATGCTGCTGTATTATGTACAACAACCCCTTCTTTTAGGGTTCAAGAAGGCGACTCCAAAACTAGCTAGTTTTCATAGATCCATATCCACTCCATGACTTTCCACAACTTGATCACCAATATTCATGATTGCCTTATGACTCAGAGCATTGACTACCACATTTTCCTTGCCTAGGTGGTAAAGTATATCAACGTCATAATCCTTTATCAGCTCAAGCCATCTTCATTGCCTTAAGTTTAGGTCTTTCTGCTTAAAGATGTATTGCAAGCTCTTATGATCAATATATATGTCAACATGAACCCCATACAAATAGTGGCACCATATTTTCAGAGCAAACACAACCACTACTAGCTTAAGATCATGTGTTGGGTAGTTTTTCTCATGTGGTCGTAGCTATCTAGATACATAAGCAGTTACCCTACCATGTTGTGTTAGTACACACCCCAAGCCAACTTCTGAAGCATCGTAATACACTGCATACCCCTCGGTGACTTTTGGAAGTACTAGCACATGTGCAGAAGTTAGCTTATTTTTCAGCTCCTGGAAGCTCCTTTCACATGCATCATTCCATTGGAACTTGGTTGTCTTATGTGTCAACTTTGTTAGAGGTGCAGAAATAGAAGAAAAACCTTCAACAAACCTCCTATAATAATCTGCCAATCCTAGGAAGCTCCGAACTTCTGTAGGTGTCGTTGGCCTTGGCCAATCTTTCACAACCTCTGTCTTTTGTGAATTAACCCTTATTCCTTTAGTAGACACAATATGACCCAGGAATGCCACTGATTTTAGCCAAAATTCACATTTAGAAAACTTGGCATACAACTATCGATTACGAAGAACTTGTAACACTTGTTGTAAGTGATTTGCATGGTCCTATTCTGATCTTGAATATACCAAAATATCATATATAAATACTATCACAAATACATCCAAGAATGGCTTAAGTACCTTATTCATCAAATCCATAAAAACTGCTGGTGCATTAGTTAGCCGAAATGACAAAACAAGAAATTCAAAGTGACCATAGTATGTTCTGAATGTTGTCTTGGGTATATCATTCTCGTTCACCATCACTTAGTGATAGCCTGATCTAAAATCAATTTTTGAAAAGCATTTGGCACCCAATAATTGATTAAATAAGTCATCAATCCTGGGGAGGGGGTACTTGTTCTTAATTTTCATCGTATTCAATTATCGATAATCAATACACATTCTCAAGGTCCCATCCTTTTTACATACAAATAGCACTGGTGCACCCCAAAGGGACACACTAGGTCTTATAAAACCCTTCTTAACTAAGTCTTTTAACTGCTCTTTTAATTCACCCAATTCTATTAGGGCCATTCTATATGGAGGAATGGAAATAGTTTTAGTGCCTGGAAGTAAGTCAATACCAAAATATACTTCTCGTTCCAGAGGTAAGCTTTAAAGTTCTTCAGGAAACACATCAACAAATTCATTCACTACTTGAACTGATTGAAGAGTCAGGGATTCTGCCTCTATGTCCCTTACTCTAACTATATGACATATATATCCCTTAGATATCATCTTTCTCGCCTTATAATAAGATATAAATTTATCATTTGGCGCCCCAACATTGCCTTCCCATTCAATAACTACCTTATTTGGAAAGTAGAAGTAAACTCTCCTAGTTCGGCAATCCATTGTGGCATAGCAAGAAGCTAACCAATCCATACCTATTATGAGATCAAATTCTACCATTTCCATCTCATTAAGTCATCCAATGTGTCATGGTCACAAACAGTTATTACAAACTCATAGCAAATCCTTCTAGCCATAATAGATTCACTAGTTGGTGTAGACACTTCAAATGGTTTGTTCAATAATTTGTTCTCTTAAGCTTCCCAGCAACTACTTAAGTGATGTATGGTAGTGTACAACCAGAGTCAATTAATGCCTCTTTGAACTCCCTCCAGATAGTTGGAGGTGCATCTATATCGTTGGATTGCTTTCAAGCTTCATACCACAATATAGCCACACCCTTCAACCTATATGTCGCTATCTCAACAACTTTTGTACCATTCATATGCATAATATCTAAAGTGAGGTGAATCTGGTCAACAAAGTCTTAGGGATTTTCATTTGGATTTGACCCAGTGAAGGATGGAGTGTCCAAATTAAGAAAGACACATATCCTCGTGCTAGCTGCCCTAATCGCACCACCTGCACCAATAAATGGACCTTCCTATCTTTGACCTTGGCCAACAACTATACGAGTCAATAATTGGACTTCCCTTCTCAAAGCCTGCACTGTAGCATAATAGGTGGTTCTGGGGGAATTTCACTACTTCCTGGTTCATCAGGAACTAGAGGGGTCGAAGATGTCTGTGACAAAGACTCATCTTGAGCCTCATTTTGTTGCCTCACCCGACTGAATCTACCAAGAACCACTTCTACTTCCTTCCCTTTACCTTTGTTTTTCCTAGCATGTGGCATACTTGCTGTACAAAACAATTTAGAGGTCATACACAATCCTCATATTACACTTGGCTCTATGGCACGATCTAAAGAATGAAAAGAAAGTAAAAACTCCTAAATGCCACGTAGCCTCCTTCTTATAAATGTGGTGCACAATATATCTATAACTAAGACTCTACATAGACATGGCTTTTTAGACTCCTTAGGATAACCCGCTTTGATACCACTTTTGTTAAGACCAAAGTCCCATTAAGGCAGACTGACACCCGTTGTCGAGAAGTCTCTGGAGAACCAACCTGTATCCATGTGCTTCCTATATATATAATAAGGGATTTATTTATTTAACATGCTATTAAGAAAGTAAACAGTAATAACAAGCCAAAAGGAAATACATATGGCTAGGTCATTGGGGCCACATTGTTTAAAGTACGAGACATGACCACACTTTAATTTACATAGTCTGCAAAGCCTCTAGATAAGAAAAGTATTTAATAAGGATCGGGATAGGCCCCACCTCGACCAACTATACAATATAAAAATATAAGCTATGGACACACAAAACTCCGAAGCAACTTGGAGCTTGGTATCATAAGCTGGATATCCTTACTCCTATTGGGGAGAGCTACTAGCACTTGTACCTACAACATGAGATGCAGGTTCCCGTAAGGGACGTCAGTACGAGGTAATGTACTGAATATGTAAGGTAATAAGTACTATATATAAAGTAACAAATCAGATTAAACTATGCACTGGTGTAGGATAAGAGACCACCTTTAGTTGTACTATGGGATCATGTAATTTATGTTCTTTTTATTATTTTACCTTTACTGTATAATCTGTGGACAACATGTAATACAAATGAATAACTGATCAGTGCTAAATCTATATCGGGATCAGGCCTGGCTAGGGTTTTCCTTTAAACCCTTGGGCTACCCCTCGTGATAGGATCGACCCA
This sequence comes from Solanum ossicruentum, assembly GCA_025774065.1. Taxonomy (NCBI): domain Eukaryota; kingdom Viridiplantae; phylum Streptophyta; class Magnoliopsida; order Solanales; family Solanaceae; genus Solanum; species Solanum ossicruentum. The sequence continues at coordinate 12,370,315 of JAOTQR010000011.1, forward strand.
GGCTTGGTGATTCTTTCACCCCTTGGGTTACCACCCATCAATAGGAAATACACTTTATCTTTCAATTACTTTTGAGATGATTCATTTGGTGCTCATAATATTGGAGTTGTAGGACTTTAGATGTAGCATGTGATATGTAGATAAGCATACAAGACAATATGACAATAAAAAGAGTACGTTACACAAATAATGAAATGCATATACGATGAAAAACTCGTGAACTTTATTTAGCAACAAGAAACCATGTAACTTGTTATCCACGTATGTGTGCAGATTTGAAGGTGACTATATATGTGGGTGCATATGAACATGTGAAAGAGTGTAGACACAGTTAATAGTTTTGTCAAAGTTTGTAAGTGCCTTTATGTCCCACAAGTTTGAATCTGGATTTCATGCCAAGTATCAAGTAGTCTTAAGTACCTCGCTGTACGACCTCGCTATTACCTCGAGATAACCTTACCTTCCTCCAAATATTTATCGATAATATAGTAGGTGATAAAACTAGCATTAGCAGCCAGTATATACATCTTGGCTGCCCAATCGCATTAAAGAAAACAACACACGGGTAGCAAGCGTATAATTATAAACCCAAGTGTATTCTTTCAAACTTTTCGCCTCTAATCTTATTTTCTAATACACATAATCATATAAATATCATGTTCAGCCTTTTTTAGTGCCATAAAAGTCTTACAACAGCCCATAAAGCACAACACATAACAATTCTACACAACATACAAATAGGCAGCATAACGTTACGTCCCTTCGCTACATTTCAACGTCAACAATTCCAAACCTATTCCAACATTGACCAAATAGTCCCCACCATATATACACATGAAAATAGTCCTGAAATAGTTTAAAAATAGTCCTCAAAATAGGTGTCAGACTTGATACTATAGTCCTCAATCAATTAGCCCACAATTTCTACAAATAACTCACTTAGGATAACACGTTAAACCTCTATATAACCAGACAGTATAACAACCTTTATAAATCATTACAAAACTCAAAAAAATTAATAAAAGCAACCTTCTTTCATAATCAAGCCAACCAAGAAGAGAAAAGCTCCCAAATAATCAAAAACTATACAACAACTCATGGAATACATGCGGTCCAAAAATTTTAGCATAGACCTAACCAACATTGTCTCTTGTTTTTCATAAGAAAACCATATTAAACACATAAGTAAACTTACTTACCATTAGTCTCAAGGTGTAGGGCTTCTCAAGGAATCCTAAAAGACTCTTTGTGGCTGTTTTTCAAGGTTAAGAAAGTGTAGAGAGAAAGTTTGTGAAAGCTGATTTTTTGTCCAAGTTAAGAATGACTTAAAGGTGATACTTGTAAGCCTATTTGAAGGAGCCTTTAGAGAACTTTCTTGTTTGGTTTAAGAATCATATTATCAAGGTGGTGATGCAGTATCTTGGCTTTCACTTGGGCCTAATTGGGTTTCAATGTTGATGAGTCTTGGCTGCCCATTTTCTTAATTTCTCTTCACTTAATTTCTTCCCAAATAGTCAAGTGTGCTATGATGTACTTGGGACCTTTTTATATTCCTCTTGGGATGTAAATTTAGACCATTTATGATTCTAAAACATGGGCTAATGTTACACACTTAACACAGACTTTATCCATAATTGGACTTGGACGGATACGACGTCGGGCCTCGTCTCCATCTCGGTAGCAAGTTTAAGTTAAGCAAGTAGGTGATTCACCTGCTAGCTTCCTAAGTCATACAAGTACCTCAATTCTCTAACTTTTTTTAGACCGTGATCTCCTTAATTTGACACAAACATGTAAACACTCGACCCTCTTAAGCGTTAGACGCATCATCCTCCAACATGAGATTCAAGAACTTTTAAAAATGGAGCTAATTTGAGAAAACCAATAACATTTCATTTGCATAGAACTAGTACATATAAGATGTGGGGTGTTACACATTTAAGCCTCCCTGCATTATTTCTCTATTGGAAATTACTAAAATAAACAAATAATTTGTTTTGAAAATCATACGCTAGTATCATTTATCTGTGCTCTATCATTAGCAGAGAATGAATGATATTACTTCCATTTTGTGACTAAGAATGAATGATTGTCACGAAAATGTTTTAAGCTACACATAGAGTGTAAAGGAAAAAACAACTTTGTAAACTAGTACATGAATAAAGATACATTTTGTCACGCCCTAGGAGGGTACCCTTGGCGTGGCCGACACTTAGAGACTATTGCTAACTCCTAAGAGAACCACTTGGCCACATCACATTCATTCAATTATAACTAATAGTAGAAGACATTAATGATCAAGAAATACTTAAAGGAAGACGATAATGGGGTGATAATCAAAGGCCAAAGGTCACACAACATAACAATCAAACTGAGTAAGACCAGTATGAGCTAAAGTAGCCAAAAACATAATCCAATCAAAAAGTAATAGTCTAGTCTATGAAACCTCTAAATCATCTAACCATATCGTGCCAATGACAGGTTCATGGCTACCTCAAAATAAAATAAAAAGGCTAAACACAAAGCTAGAAGAGAAAATGTGATATTCTTTGAAAGTAGGGGAGGACTCACCAATCAGCTGAAAGTAATGAGTCCTTAATGTAGCCTTAGCCCTTGAGGCTTGATGGAGGTCAGGTCACGGTTGGCCCAAGAGTAAAAAATATCATTTAATTTGAATTAAAATAACTACAGAAGTAAGGTATAATTATTCTTTAGTTTACGGGTTTGTTTTTTTTAATTTTCTTTACTTATTTATTTGTAAGAAAAAATTGCTAGGATGACTCAAATTCATGATCATTGTTTGTTATATTTGATTTGAAAATTTTCTCATTTCCTAATGTTATATATTCCAAATATGAGATTATAACAAAAAGCATCACTAATCATATATAATGCATACTATGATTATAATTATTATGTTCTTTTATATAATTTTGTTAGACATTTAAAAATTTAATATATTGATGAATTTTAAGTTTAAAATTTAGATTGAAACAAAAACTATCTTTTACAAAAAATGGTTGGTCTGTCTCAACTCTCAGCTCCTTATAGATTTTAAATCTTGACTGCATGCTTGTAGATTTTTTTTGTTAGAGTAGTCGATCATCTTCTGTACAATTTTCAAACCATAAAGGTTACACTACATTTTATAATACATTACATTACAGAGAATATTACATTTATTTAAACAAATCTTTGATATAATAATTATAATTGAATGAATAAAGTAAATGCTTTTGTCAAAACAACTTGTTCTTAGAAAACTAAGGAAAGTCTTAGGAACACACCATGGTGAAACAATTTTTTCTTTTATGATCAATGAAAACTTTGAACACAACTTGTGCTTAATATATCATTGTTTAACACAACTACCAAATGTATGTATTAATGCAGCATTGTTTTCTTGATGAATCATTGGTGTTACATTTGAGGTGGGATAAATAGAAATAAGAGTAATGTAGAGTGGTGTCATATTGCAACAATCTGATATACCTTTTTGAAAAAAAAATATTGTATAATAAAACAAAGAATTGAATGACTCTTAAATTATTGACAGTCAAAGTCAAAAAGCTATATTTATATAAAACTTCATTTGGCTGTTAAATTTACCAAAACAATTACTAATTGTAAAAATATTGTAACTCACAACTGCAATTTTATCTAATTTAAAAGACATTACGTAAGGCTAACTATAAGCACCAATTGCCCATCTACATTCTACATATATAGTTGGTCACTCTCTTCCCTTCTTTTTATTCAAGAGGAACTGAATTATTTTTTTATGTTAGGTTGGGTATGGAGGAGTAAAGGAATAGTGAGAGATAATTTTTTAAAGTCATATGATATTTTTGAAATCTTAAAACTAGTTTCAGGATTATTATTTATAATTCAATCTAAACAAATTGGTTAAGTATGCATCATTTGTTAAATGATGAAGGTATATGTATTAATGATGAGTGAGGTTTTTAATGAGAGATTTATCCATTTCTAATATCAAAGTTGAGAGGTGTATATTTGTCCCTTTTTGCCTTTCTTCTTCTTCTTTTGTAGATACAAGCTCATATACTAACTAATAGAAAGACAAATTTTAAAAGCTCCTCCATAAATTAAAAGCTTATTATTTCTGTATGCTTAGGGGGTATTAACTAGTTAGTCCCATAATTATTTATCCTACCATTTTTCCTATAATGATAGGATGGGTTACTCCATATTTATGAAGCGATATCCAATTAACTCACTTCTTAATTGATTGATCGTTAGTTCCGATGAGTTATCAACCTAAGGACAACAACAACATACCTAGTGGAATCCCAGACGTGGGGTCATAGGAGGAGAAGGAATCAACAATGTGGTGCTTTGGAAGGAGTTCAAGGTGGCTTTTCTTAATCGGTTCTTCGTTCTTGATCTTAGGGAGACCAGGATGGTGGAATTTATGAATTTGAAACAAGGGTCTATGAGTGTGAGGGAATACTCCCTCATGTTCTACCAACTTTCAAAATATGTTCCACACTTGGTTGCCATCCCCAGACTTGTGGTACTCAAACTGCTTCACATTTCCATTGGTTTGGAAAATGTGGAAAGTTATGGACGAGAATTTCTCTCACCTCAAATTCTTGAAACTGCAAGATCCTTCTTTTTTTTGAATCGAATGTTTCAGATGATGCTTTTCCATGCCTTGAGCACTTGACATTGAGAGGATTGGGACATTTTAAGGAGATCCCCCCTCGCTTTGCAAACATGCTGACTCTAAAATCTATTGAGGTGATGTCATGCAAAGAATCATCACTTGTTGAATCAGCCAAGGAGGTGGCATCCGTTAAGGTCCTTTGGAGGAACCAACAAGTCGAAAGTGCTATATGGGAGGCTGAAGCGAACATACTAAAGCGGTATCCTTATCTTTTCTACTCCACTCAAGCCTAAGGTACTAACTCTAAGCCCTTTATGTGATTTCTAGTCTCATATTTCAACCCATATGTCATTCATATGCATTCATGTTTAAGTCGTAAACTTATGATGATTTTACACTTATGTTGAGATTTTGAAAATGGTATTTTAAATGTAATGTTGTATTCTTGTTGGGGCTAACTTTTTAATGATCACCGTTGTCTTGTATGTCTCTTTAAACTTCGGGAACAAATGTTCCAAAGGGGGAGATATTGAAATGACCAAAATTTACCCAAAAATGTGGGTCAGAATGCCCGGAATTTTAATTTCTTTTTATCTCAAAATCTGTATGTTATTTCAAAAATTCGACTCCGTATTCTTCTTTTGGGGTCAAAATTAGGTGGAAGAGAGTCTAACCCTGATTTAAGAGTGAATAATTAGCAATTATAAATTTCAAAAGTGCAATTTCCAAAGAGCAAAGTGCGCCACTTCCCGATGCGCCTCTGCTTTATTTTGGTGACTATGTTTTGTTTTACTTCATCCAAACTTTTCTCAGTATTGGACCCAAGTGTTCCCAAACGTGCTTTTACTTATACTTAGCGATATTTCACCCTCATATCACCCAAAACATTTCCCAATACTCACTCAAATACTTAGCCATATTTTCACTCCTAAATTCAAGTCTCAAAACACTTATTTGGAACTAAGGATTTTCTTCAAGCTTCAACCATCTATTTTCAATATTCATCAAGAGCTTCTCCAAAGCTATGGAATGTAGGTTTTAGCCATTCTTTCCTTTTACACATGGTGCCGTAATCTCCTTTTTACTCAATTTGCATTATTTAAAGTTGAATTTACTAATGGATTTACTATTATGAACATGTCTATGAACTATCTTAAAGATGTATAAAGTTGTGATTGTTTTTCTATGTTTTGAGCTATAAATGTTGGATCTAATGTAAGATTTGATGAGGGGTTTGATGTATATTGCTTAAGGTGACACACTTATAATGGGATTTTGAAAGTGATATTTTAAATGTAACGTTGCATTCATGTTGGGGCTAATTTTGTCATGATTATTCTTGTCTTGTATGTCTCTTATACATTCAGAGACGAATGTTCCCAAGGGGGAGATATTAAAACAACCCCAAAAAGTGCCTAAAATCGTGCCTCGGAAGCGCCTGGAATGTCATTTTCCATATATCTAAAAATCAATTGGTTATTTTGAAAATTCGACTTCATATTCTTGTTCAAGGTATCCAAATTAGGGTGACAAGGGTCTAACATTGATTTTAAAGTAAAGGAATTGATTTATGAAATTTGTACTTGGTGCAAATTCCAATGGGCATCCACGACCTCTCCGCGACGTGAAGAGGTGTTATTTCTGTACTGTCTTTTCCTAGTTTGCCCATTTTTTTCTAAGTGTTGGACTTAAGTTTTCCTAAATGTATTTTCACCTATACTTGGCCTTATTTCACCCTCATATCACCCAAAACATTCACCAATATTTCTCCAAATACTTAGTCTCATTTCTAACCCTAAATTTATGTCCCAAACTCAAGGCCAATCTTAAGAATTTCTTCAAGGATCTCATCCAAGCTTTATATCTCAATTAAAGTCTTCTTCAAGAACTTCACAAAAGCTAAGGTATGTGGTATTGAACCATTGGGTCCTTCCACCCATGGTGCCTAAACCCTCTTGTTACTAATATTGGATGATTTAAAGTAGATTTTGAATGTGGGTCTTCTACATTGAGAAATTTACTGTACAGTGATTTGTGTTCATGAAAGTATGGTTCTTTTAGCATGTTTTGAGCTCTAAAACTTGGATCTAATGTTGGATTAAATAAGGAGTTTTGATGTGAATGTCTTGGGGGTATTACAAGTTGTTGATTAAATGTTTTACCACTGATTTCATGCATGATTTAATCTCTAAAATTGGATGCTCTTCTACCCCCATTACACACCCCCAAGGTATTTGAAAAAATGTTCGGCTAGGGTTTCTTGAGGAATTGAAGGTCCAAAGCATGAGATATGATATAAATGATGTTATGATGATGAGTTGAGCTTATGTAAATAATGAACACCCTATATATAGTGTAGAACTCGACCATGTCCAATTCGAGGAGGGGGGGTCTATCTTCCGGATAACCTAGATGAGGGTTAGTACTCATCAACCTAAGCGATGGGGTGGCAAAATCACTAACCTAGATGGGGCTTAGTTCTCATCAACCTAGCTGAGGGTTAGTACTCATCCACCAGGGTGATTGGGTGGCATTATCATCAATTTAGATGAGGGTTAGTACTCATCCACCTAAGTGATGGGGTGAAAACATCACTAACCTACAAAGGGGTTCATATGAAATCTAGCATGGTCTCTACTATACATATAACATTCTATATGAGCATGGGCTACTAAAGCATGTTTTAGTTATGCATTGAGCATACATGTCATATTGTTATATCATGTCTATTACCTATTGTTATGAATGTTGATTATGACGCTTATCACTTGTTGCATTGCATCCCACATACTTAGTACATTCACACGTACTAACGCATACTCTTGCCTACATGATATCACCATGTAGGAACCGTAGCCCGAGTTGATCATCCCCCCCTTCACGTGGTTAGACGTTGCTATTCCAATCTTGCTGGTGAATCCTCTATATTGGAGACCTTGGTTTATGTTTTCCTCTTATCTATGTATTTGAGACACTTTCTCATGTTCTACTTGACTCTGAGGGTGAGCCTATTTACTTTGTCTTGGCCCTCACTTTATCTATGTATTTAGAGGTGTTTGTTGGACAAATTGTGTATTTATGATATGAGCCATGACTTCTTTTCTTGTAATGTTGTTGTTTTGGCAAGTTTTCCCTTAGCCCCAATGCCTTATCTTTTTCTATGACTTTTATATGCTTTCGAAACAAAGGATGTGTAATGACATGTTAAGAGGCTTGTTTGGGGTTCCTTCGGGTTCCCTATTTGCCATGTCATGTCTAGGCCCTAGGCTTCGGTTGTGACATTCTATTTGGGTAATCCTTGATAGGTTGACAAAATTTGCTCATTTGCTGCCAGTAAGAACGACATATTCAGTGGAGGATTATGCTAAGCTTTACATTCAAGAGATTTTTCAAAATCATCATAAACTTGTCAACATAAACATAAATGTATATGATGACATAGGGGCTGAAACATAATTGGATTTCTTCAACTTCTGCAAGTAGAGGGCCCAGAACTATGAACAGGATCTGATGCAGGTAGAAGGGAAGAGTTAGCCAAGCATATTAATAGCAGGAAAAGCCTGGAAGGCTATTTCTCAACAAAAATCCAAAGGTAGTGCCGACCGCCCCCCTTTACACCCTGTCATAGTGGTGTTGGTCTGTCTCATTGCAATCATTCCAGTCAATCCCTTTCCTGAACCATAGTGACTGTGAAGCTCTCCGATCCGAAAAGAAGGAGGTGGCGGCTAAGCTGGAGGAAATCCGAAGGAGAGAGCTCGCTCGGTTTCCCCCGATTCACACCAAGTTCTTGCCTCCCACCTCACTACAAAAGCCGCTGGCGCGGCAGTCCTAAATCCTTCCCTCACTCTTGATAGAAGGAAAGAGGCAATCAAAATAGTTGATTAGGAAAGATTAAAGCGGTTGCTGGCTTTGGAGGCCCCGGGCGTTGATTAGAGATTGCATTCAATCGAATGGTTAGACAAAAAAAGACGTGGGTGGCATTATGACTGGGAGACCTTGGTGTCACAGTAGACTAAGTCAGAGGTTTGTGTTGCGCGTCCCCACTGCATCACAATGAGCTATAGAAAAGGAACGAGACTAGAAAGCCCAAACTGAGCTCGGACGGTGGAAGAGCCAGGGGAGGCCGGGTCATTTGACGAAAATGGAAGGCTTTTCCCGAAAAAAGAAGGATAAGAAAGAAAGCCTCTTCCCTTCTACACTTAGATTCATTTCAAGTCTATTGGCACCTTAGAATATAAGTTTTGAGAGCTTAGATCCTAAGAAAGATATCGAAGCAGCGGACCTTAGAAGAGAAAGGATGAGGTGGTCTTGTTAGGGATTGTGCTAGAAAAGGTATCCGTAGGAGTAGTGTTCGTAGTAGGAGAGGGCTTTCATTTCTAAGCATGGCATTAGTATCGAAGGATGTTATGCCATAGCTGTAGCAGTAGCTCTCACTGGTCTGAAGTCATCTATGTAACCAAAATCGAAATGCCATCATTGCTAAGAGAAGCTACTTCTGCGGATTGTGACCACGAGCGTGAAGATTCTGCTTGAGGCGATGGCCGCTGCATGGTGGAATTTAGCAAAGCGAGTAGACCCCTGCCCCTGCCCCCCCCGCGCTGGGGCTCTGAGGTGTGGTGGTGGTCTGCGGCGTCGCCTCCCCGCGGTGCCGGCC
>JAOTQR010000011.1:12393480-12427232 GCA_025774065.1 Solanum ossicruentum
ATCAGACACAATATGACCCAAGAATGACACTGATTTTAGCCAAAATTCACATTTAGAAAACTTGGCATACAACTGTCAATCACGAAGAATCTGTAACACCTGTCGCAAGTAATTTGCATGGTCCTCTTCTGATCTTCTATATACCAAAATGTCATCTATAAACACTATCACAAACACATCCAAGAATGGCTTGAATACCTTGTTCATCAGATCCATAAAAATCGTTGGTGCATTCGTTAGCCCAAAGGACATAACAAGAAATTCAAAGTGACCATAGCGCGTTCTGAATGCAGTCTTAGGTATATCTTTCTCCTTCACCCTCACTTGGTGATAACCTAATCTCAAATCAATTTTAAAAAAGCATTTGACACTCTATAACTGATCAAATAAATTATCAGTCCTGGGGAGGGGGTATTTATTCTTAATTGTCACCCTATTCAATTGTCGATAGTCGATACATATTCTCAAGGTGCCATCTTTTTTGCATACAAATAACACTAGTGCACCCCAGGGGGACACACTAGATCTTATGAAACCCTTATCCAATAAGTCTTTTAGTTGCTCTTTTTAATTCTCGTAATTCTGCTGGGGCCTTTCTATATGGATGGATAGAAATAGGTTGAGTGCCTAGAAGTAAGTCAATACCAAAATCTATTTCTCGTTTAGGAGGTAAGCCAAGTTCTTCAGGGAACACATCGACAAATTTATTCACTATTGGAACTGACTGAAGAGTTGGTGATTCTGCCTCCATATCCCTCACTCTAACTAGATGACATATATACCCCTTGGATATCATCTTTCTTGCCTTAAAATAAGAGATAAACTTAACCTTTGGCGCCCCAACATTGCCTTCCCATTCAATAACTGCCTCATTTGGAAAGTGGAAATACACTCTCTTAGTTCGGCAATCCATGGTGGCATAATTAGAAGCTAACCAATCCATACCCATTATAACATCAAATTCCACCATTTATAACTCAATTAGGTCAGCCAATGTGTCACAATCACAAACAGTTACTACATAGTCATCATAAACCCTGCTAGCCATAATAGATTCACCGGTTGGTGTAGACACTTCAAATGGTTTGCTTAATAATTTGGGTGTTCTCTTAAGCTTTCCAGAAACTAGTGGAGTGATGTATGATAGTGTAGAACCAGGGTCAATTAATGCATATGCATTATGTGAAAAGATGAAAAATATACCTGTGACCACATCAGGTGAAGCTTCCAAATTCTGCCGACTCCCCTGTGCATAAGTGCGATTCTGGACACCGCTAGAGCTAGCTACCCCTCTCACACCTCTACCATGACCCATAGGTGCTTGCTGACCCCTACATGCTGGAGGAACTGATGATGATGATGCAACAGCTGACCCAGTAGGTTGTGTTATACCACCCATACGTCTCCTCGGGCAATCCCTCATCATGTTCCCTGGCGAACCACACCAATAGCAAAAACATCTGTTCCAACATGACATATACTCGGATGACTCCTTCCACACTATTTACCAGGATGATTAGGAGTCATTGGTTGGCCTGCCGAATATCCTGTTGTCTATACACCTTGTCTCTCACCTTGTTGACCAAACTGATTACTTCGGGACCCTTGAAATTGTGGTGGAGCACTGGCTGCAGAGTAGGAGGATGATGGCCTAGGCGGTCTATTAGAAAATCGAGGCCTAAGCTCACCTTGGGGTGGTGTAAACTGCCTTTTAGATCTGGCTCTTTTGGCCTGCCCCCTTTCCAACTATTGTGTCCTTCTCCTTTGCCTCTGATCCTCTAATTTTTGTGCAAAAGTCTGCATTCTCACTATGTCCATATCTTTGTTCAAGGAAGCAATGGTGCAGTCTCTAACCAATCCAACCTATCTACATATCAATGAACTCTATCTGTCATGGTAGCAACTACATTAGGAGCATACCTTGCTAGGGAATTAAATTGAAGGCTATACTCCCTCACACTCATATTCCCTTGGTGGAGATTCAGTAACTAATCTGCACGGGCCTCTCAGATCTCTAATGGAAAATAATGGTCAAGAAATGCCTCTTTGAACTCCTCCCAGGTAGTTAGAGGTGCATCTATGATCTTAGATTGCTTCCAAGCTTCATACCACAATATAGACACCCTTCAACCTATATGTCGCTAACTCGACAGCTTCTGTACCACTCACATGCATAACATCTAAAGTACACTGAATCTGATCAATAAAGTTTTGGGGATCTTCATTACGATCTAACCTAGTGAAGGATGGAGGGTCCAAATTAAGAAAATCATGTATCCTTGTACCAGCTTCCCTATTCGTACCACCTATACCCATAACGTGAACTTCCTGCCTTTGACCTTGGCTAGCCATTATACGAGTCAATAGTTGGACTGCATTTCTGAGATCCTACACGATAGCATCAATAGGTGGTTCTGGGGGAATTTCACTACTCTTGGGTTCATCAGGGACCGGAGGAGTTGGAGATGTCTGTGACAAAGACTCCTCTCGAGCCTCATCTCGTTGTCTCACCTGACTGGGTATACCAACCACCACTTCTACTCCCTTCCCTTTACCTTTGTTCTGCCTTGTTTCTGGCATACTTCCTGTATAAAATAATTTAGGAATTACACATAATGCACCTATTACACTTGACTTTATGGCACGATATAAAGAATGAAAAGAAAGTAACAACTCCTAAATGCCACGTAGCCTCCTGCTTATAAATGTGGTGCACAACACATCGATAAGCAAGATTCTACATAGACACGGCTTTGTAGACTCCCTAGGACGATCGGCTCTAATACCACTTCTATCACGCCCCAAAGCTCCGTTAGGGCGGACTGGCACCCATTGCCAATAAGGCCAGGAAGAACCAACCTGTATCTATACGCTCTCTATACATATTATAAGGGATTTCTACCTTTAACATGCCTTTAAGAAAATAAACAATGATAACAAGCCAAAAGGGAATGCATATGGCTAGGCCGTTGGGGACATGGTGTTTAAAGTATGAGACATGACCACACTTTAATTTACATAGTCTACAAAGCCTCTAGATAAGAGAAAGTATTTGAAAAGGGTCGGAATAGGCCCCGCCTCAACTAACTGTACAATATTAATATATAAGCTCTAGACACACAAAAGCCCCAGAGCAACCTAGAGCTTGGTATCAACAGCTGGATATCCTGTACTCCTACTGGGGAGATCTACTAGCACCTGTACCTGCAGTATGAAATGCAGGTCCCCCGTAAGGGACATCAGTATGAGATAATATATTGAATATGTAAGGCAGGATATACTGTATATGAAGTAACAACTCAAATGAAGCTATGCACTGGTGTGGGTTAAGAGACCAACTTTGGTTATACTCTGGAATCATGTACTTTATGTTCTTTATATTACTTTACCTTTACTGTATAATCTGTGCACGACTGTAATACAAATGACCAACTGATCAGTGGTAAACTGTATCGGGATCGTCCCTGGCTAGGTTCTTTCTTAACCCCTCGGGCTACTACCCGTGATAGGATCGTCCTTGGCTAGGTAATTCTTCCACCCCTCGGACTACCACCCATCAATAAACAATATACTTTATCTTTCAATTACCTTTGAGATGATTCTTTGGTGGTCATAATATTAGAGTTGTAGGATTGTAGATGTAACATGTGATATGTAGATAATCATACAAGACAATATGACAATGAAAAGAGTACATTACATAAATAATGAAAAGCATATGAGATGAAATAACTCGTGAACTTTGTTTGGCAAAAAGAACCCATATAACTTAGTATCCATTTACGTATGCAGATTTGAAGGGGACTATGTATGGGAGCATATGAACATGTGCAAGAGTGTAGACATAATTAATAGTTGTGTCAGAGTTGGTAAGCACCTTTATGTGCCAAGGAAGGATCTATGTTTCATGCCAAACAATACGAAATCAAGTAGCCTTACATACCTCATTATATGACCTCGTTACTACCTTGGATTAACCTTACCGTCCTCCAAATATTTATCTACAATATGGCAGGTGATAAAACTAGCATTAGAAGCCAATGGATACATCTTGGCATCCCAATCACATAAAAAAACAACACATGAGTAGCAAGCTGGCATTTATGAACCCGAGCATATTCTTTCAATCTTTCCATCCCTAATCATATTTTCTAATACACATTTGAATGTACATATCATGTCTAGCCTATTTTAGTGCCAGAACAGTCTTACAACAACCCACAAAGCACAACACATAACAATTCTATACAATCTATAAATGGACAACATAACGTTACCTCCCTTCGCTACATTTCAACGTCGACAATTCCAAACCTGTTCCAACTCTAACCAAATTGTTCTAACAACATTTACACATAAAAAGGGAACTAAAACAGTCTTCCACCCAAGAAGTCATGAAAGATGTGAGCCAATAACCTTCCATCCAACAGCCCACAAGTTCCAATCAACATTACACTTAAGATAACACAATAAAACGCGTTTGTTAAATGAAACCAAAATCAGAACAAAAACCTTAGGGTAATATTTATACCTCAAAACATATTAATAATATCAATTTCTCTTCATAATACATCCCAAACCATAGAGAAGTCACTAAAACAAAAGGCAAGTGTGCAACAACTTTCTAAGTATATGTTGTCCCAAATTTCCAGCACAAACATACTAGCATATATTTGTTGTTTTTCATAAGAAAACCCCATACTAAACACATGTGTAAACTTACTTACCACTATCTTCACGGCATAGGGATTCTCCAAGAACCCTAGAAGTTCCTTTTAACTGCTTTACAAAGTCAAGAGACATTGAGAGAAAACTTGGAGACAATCTATTTTTTTTTGTTGGTCAAGTTAACAATGACTTGTGGGAGCCATTTTAATCCTTTTTAAAGTGGGATTTTGGCCGCCTTACTAAGGCATTCTTAGCCTTATTTCACTAAGTTGGTGATGCAGCTCCTTTCTCCTTCAATTTAGGCCTTTTGGTGCTCCAAATCGGTTGGGCCTTTGCTGACCATTTTCAGCTTCCTTCTTAATTAGTTTGGGTCTAAAGTATCCAAGAAATTGTGATGTCTTTGGGCCCTTTTAATATCCTCCTTGGGCTGAATATATAGTCCATTTATGATGCTAAAATATGGGCTAAAGTTACACCCTTAACACGGACTTTATTCATCATCGGACTTGAACAAATTCAACGTTGAGCCTCTTCTTCGTTTAGCTAGCAAATTTAAGCTAAGCAAGTAGGTGACTCACCTGCTAGCTTCTTAAGTTTTACAAGCACCTCAATTCTCTCACTTTATTTAAAGTCGTGATCTCCTCAATTTGACACAAAACATGTATACACTCGACCCTTTAAAGCGTTACACGCACATATCCCCCTATAATATGAGATTCGAGCACTTTTAAAATTGGACGCTAATTTGATCAAACCATATCATGTTTCATTTGCATTGTATTGGTATATAAGGTGTGGGGTGTTATATTTACGATAAAGACATTATTTTTAAAGAGTCTTTTTCTTGTTTTGTTTCTTTTAAAATCACTTCAAATAATAAAAAGTAAGAAAATAATCTTTTTCTTAATCTCATTTTATCAATTAAAATAGAACATCGTACCCTTGTAACAAATAATATATGTCATAAATATAAGATCATAGTAAATCCAACATTAAATTTTATTTAGATAATGATTAAAAGTAATAATTAAAGCATAACAAACAATATTTTTATTTTTAATTTGTTCTCAAATTGAAGTAGGGTAAATATTTGCTAATTAAAAAATGTCATTAGAAAAATAATGTATTAAAAATTGAAATAAATAATAAATTTATTTGAAAATAATATTTTTGAGCCATCTCCGTAAGCCATGACGCTAGCAATTCGAACATGGTTGTGGTTTGGACCCTTTGATATTCTACTCTACCTTTTTTCCTTTTTAATCAACTTCTTTATTTTTTGTCTTCATATATTTCTTGCCACTGGCTTTACCGAGTTCAGTGCTTCAGTTGGGGAGGTACTGTCCTCATCTCATTCTTTCTGTTGTTTGAAAATTTTCACTAATCAATATAAAAAGAACTCCTCATAGTTCACTGCTTAATCATCTCAATTTGAAGTTATCTACTGCAAAATTTGAACAACTTTGGGGTTAAGGCTTTATCTAAGCTGTTAAATGGTTAGTGTCCAAGCTTAACTCAGTGTCGTGCTATTTAACACTACTCCCTCGCTCTCCCGCTTAATGCAACTCGACCTTGGCTTCAGCCAGGATTCAAAGATTCCGGATGCCGTTTAATTTTGAGTTAGTATTATTTTTTTAATTTATAAGCATATGGATTAAATATATAATTTCTTTTAGATATTTGTAAGCATTTCATAGGAGATTTTAATCTCTAAAACTTTGAGTAAAATTTTTCACGTTACAAATTTGAACTTGTATCTATTACCATGTAGTTGAGAAAAAATATATATATTTATCTTTACTTAGGGCGAACGTCGTTAAAAAATTAAAAGATCCTTTTAATTCAAAAACTCTAATATTAATATCCATTATTTTTAAACCTTTTTTTGAAAAAATAATACTCTTTAAATATATTTTTAATAATGTTTATGTGACTTTCAATATTTAATACTGATGAAGAGTTAATATAGAACACACATGCAATACTTGTATCAATTATTAGAGATTAATACTTGGTGAAAGAGAAAGTAAATAAAAAAATCAAGAATTAAGTAAAACAAAAGAATACTTAGTTGGATTAATAGCAAATTAAGAAGAAGAATTAATGGGGGTTAAAAAAGAAAGAAAGGGGGAAAAAACAAAGAAAAAGAGATGAAATCCTTCATAAAAATCAAAGCCTAAAATAATGTTGACAGCGAGGGTTGCCTTGTTAATAGCGAGGTTTGAACCTTTAAGTGAAGCATTCAACCTTTCGCCAATTGCACTATCCATCATTTTGTTTATTGGGTGGCTAATTTAATATATAACTAATTTATTATACATATAAACATATATACACAAATATTTTATCCGAGCCACTGGGTCCCTTGGAACCTCCACCATACATGTAGATCCGCCCATGGCTTCAGTTGTCAAGTAAACACTCCAATTATGTATGTACTTCAAATTGTCTCTATCATTTATCACTTCAACTTTTAAAATGATCTTCTAGAGATTTATGTGCCATGTCAGCATCTGTCCCATGAGATAAAGTGGGGACGAGTTGGAAGTGTGTAGTTGTCTTTTGAGACCAAGTTGTGTCTGCACTCTCAAAGTTAGGTGTTTACTTGTTAGCTCAAGTCAAATTTGAGTGTCTATTTTGTACTGTGCTTTCATTATAAACATTTAATGTAAGTGTTTGGAGGTTACAAGTTCAAGTCTTGAAAACAGCCTGTAGCACAAATACAATATAAGACTGCGTACAATACATCCTTATAGTCGGGCCCTTCCTTGGACCATACGTATAATGATAGCTTTAGTGCACCTAACTTGCCTTTTTTTTTTATCTGGTTTTGTTAGATTACTAAATATTTTATTCTTCCTTATGCCTTTGTTTTCATTTATGCTCATCCGGATGTGAAACTTTCTTGTTTCTTAAGTTGTTTCTTTGGCATTTTCTACTTTCTGGCTGTTAATTCGTCCTCATCATTTCCCATATTTTAGAAAGCTACAAGTTTCAAATCTTTCTGTCATGAGCACTGGCTTGATTTTCCACGCCTTGATTGCTTCTCATCTAGCTAATGCGCATGTTTTTTTTCTCTAGTTGTAGTAATTTATTGTGCACAACTGCGAGGAATTCTTGTTTGATTGAAAATGATGGTTTGAATATGCACAGACTAATGCACTCCAGATTATCTCATTGGCATACAGAGGACCAATATTTATAGCTCACCCTACTTGCTTGGGATTAAAGCGTGTTGTTTTTGTTGTACAGTATAGTGGACCTCTAATGTGGTGAAATTTTGTCAGAATAGTTACAGAAAGTGAGTTCTGATGCACTAGCTTGGTATTGCAAGCCGGTGGCAAATAGGATATGGGCCAAAGAAACTGACAGCGCTTTTGGTGCTTATACACCTTGTGCTATTGAATTAGCTAATTGCACATATAATGTGGTTCTTTTTGTGTTGTGTTGGTACAACTTATGGCTGGTCAGGATGGACCACAAAGTTCACAGATTCTAGTTAAGGTCGAAATACTACAATTACATATTGATCCTCTTGGGAAGTTGTTGTGCTGCTGAGCCCTTGCTCAGATTGTTTATGGGCATTTCAATCTTCAATCTGGATGTAGAAACTGACCTTGCTCCTTTTGAGGTTCCATCTACTTCATGTTATAATTTATCAGTTTTCTTGTTTCTCCCATGCACTTCGGACATCAGCATTTCCTTTTATCTATACACAATTCATCATGTTTTCATTCTCTTAGCACATATCAAAAAAATTTAAAAAAATCTTACCAGCCTATTTATGTATATGCAGTTGCATGTACCTATCAGAAATAAAGAAACTTGTAGTTGGCATGTAAAATCATGGCTCAAAATTATGCACCACTTTCCTTTCAAAGAAATTAAATCATCTTCATCATTCATTTCTTAGGTATATGGTAGGCGAATTATTGTCACACTGTGTAATTTAACTGTCTTTAATAATTTACTTTGATGTACTTGTCATTGGAATCACCCCAAAGGACTTATAATGGAAATCAAAACTACCTGAACTATTAATTAATCCACTATGTGTAAATCCCAGTGTTGTTGGAGACTTGGAGTCGAATATATGAGTTCCCTATTCGTATCAATTTTCAAAAAAATAAAAATAAAATGAGTTCCGTATTTATACTACTCGATTTGGTCCTTTTTAATTCCTAAGTGATAAAGTAATTTGTTTTCTAAAGCAGGCCAGGGGTTCCTGAAGCTAGAGATTCTCTGCATCTCATACTATTTATCGGGTAGTTCACTTTGTGTACCAGATAGCTTCTGCATAGGTGACTGAGTTTCATATTCATTACACAGTGGACAGTGTCAATAAAGTTGCTATGATTTATTCAGTTTCATAATTGCATATTTGACCACATAAAAAGGCATACATATAGTCATTTGAAGTCCAACTTGCAATTTTACTCTCCTTTTCCTTCTTGTATCGGCGCAGGCTGGAGTTTGTGACAGCAGCAAAGTTTGGTTTAGGGCTATAGGTGGATATGTGACATTCCTCTTGTTGTTTCTTATATGTTTCTTATTTACATGATTTTCTACTCTCATCATTTTTGTATCTCTGAAGGTAAATCATTTTCTTGGAACTTCTATCTTTTTCGTAACCTTGATGTTTAAAGAGGCATTTAATCTTGATTACTCTTAGATTTGCTTGACAAATTTAAGATGTCTACATCTGAAGGCTTAAGTCTTCACTTTGCAAATCTTTTTTCTCTTGCTTTGTTCGATCTAGAATCCAATTGGAGGTAGAGATAACCTTAGAGAAATATTTTATAAACACTTCAGGCACATATCCCAATGTGAGGTTTTTCCATCTATCTTCATTGGAAATGGCCTTCCTTTAAAACCTATAGGTGTTTTCTGGTGAAAGTTTTTCTCCGATGCAACTGACCTATTGTTTCCGATCTTAGATCTGTTTTCCAACTTCTTTAACCCCTATCCGACGAAATTTTTTCTCCCCTACAATTCACCTACTACTTTGATTTCAGATTTTCTGACAATATATTCCAACAGAATGCAAGACTTTTTTCAGCATTCCCCAGCCTAGAAATGCTCCTAGGCACTATTCCCAAGAACTCCCTTTCTCCTACTTTCTAAGAGTGGAGAGCACCTCTTCCTGCGACTTCCTCACCTGAGCCCCTCTTCTTTCATCGCCTTCTTCTCAGTTATCGCCTTCTTCTCAGCTATCACCTTCAATGGTAGCATTCCCACCTTTTCTCATTTCTTTCTTGTCAAGTTCTGATCACAGAGATGGAGAACAGAATGTGTTAAGAGATGGAGAACCAAAGAATTGGATACATACCAACAGACTACTTTTAAATGAGAAAATTCAATGTACATTGCATATGTATGAGCATTATATCCATAAAAGGAGATCAAAGGTTGGCCCTAATTGTGAGAAATATTAGAGAAGAATATTATTGGATCGTTGTCTACATTATTACATTGAGACCCTATTTATAGATACTATATTAGACACCTTTTCCAACTAGGATACTATGATATAATCCTTTTCCAAGAAGGATTCAATATACTATTGTTTTCCTATTCCTATTCTAAGTATGATTGTATTTACCTATTTCTGTTCTAACACTCCCCCTCAAGCTAGTGCATACACGTCATATGTACCTACCTTGTTACAAATATAATCAATATGAGGATAGATGAAGAGCTTGGTTAGATATCTGCAAGTTGATCACTTGACTTCACAAAATTGCCAAATAATCTCAGTGTGCTTAGTCTTCTCATGAAATACTGGATTTGAAACACGACGTCGATAAAACACAATGTGATAAGTTTTTGAATTACAATGTTTAATTTACCAAACCAAACTCAGAAGACTATTTCATACCACAAAATGACTTACACAAATGACATATAAGGCTACCAAACTCCCCCTGGGTAACAAAATCATGTGGTTGCTCCATATAGATTTCTTCCTCGAGATGATCACGGAGAAAGAATTCTTAATGCTCAACAAATTAAAAGGTCAATAGAGAATGACAATATGGATCATCTCAAAATTGCTCTAAGAAAGTCACTTTAAAACTGGTTGGAAGTTGCTCATGGGCTGAATTATTAAATTTGATGGTTGAAATTGATCATAAATTGAGAAATGAAATTATATGGATAGGGATGGAATGATGACACGATCCTACTAAGAAAAAGAATTATATGGGTAGAGTCGGAATGACGGCACAACCCTGCTAAAATGTAAAATTATATGGGTAGGGTCAGAATATGGCACAACCCTACGCAAATTAGATTTGATGAGTCATCAAAAAGATGCATGGAACTACACAAATCAAATCTGAGTCACCAAAAAGATACACAGTGCTATGCAACTCAAATATGAGAAAGTAGTTTGAAAACTTCACGGTACTACACAAATTAAATATGAGAAGTAGTCCAGAAAGATGAATGGTACTACACAAATCAAATATGATAAAGTAGTCACTAGAAAGATAGTCCGGTACTACACATGATAAATATGAAAAGTAGTCACCAAAAGATGACAAGTGCTACACAAATTAGATATAAAAAAGTAGTCATAGGAATGATGGCATGGTGCTACACAAACACTTATGGATATGGGGTTGACACAAAACAACCCTAGAAAGTCATAAAAAATTGACGCACAGTGACCTGTACGACTGAGTTTTCTTCCCTTGAATATGAGAATCATGATATATCATTGACCCTACTTTTGTTAACATAACCATTGGTCAGACGAGCAACATATATGAATCATAGCCGCCTGCCAGCAGCGGAAGCTCTTTGATTTTCTACCAGGACCATAGTAATTGTGTGTGGGGAGAGATATTGTGCGACACAAGTATGTGAACCTCATTGTACTCCGAGTGTATTAGTGAGGTTATTTCTCACGATATTATGTACTCTATTTTATATAGTGGATTGCTCATCTCTATTTATAGATGTAAGTCGGTTGATTGAACCACGTTAAATTATTATGTCTCTTTATGATATGTTTCTCGTTTATCTTAATACTCATGGTCTTTCGAGAATGCTTTGCTAGCTTCTGCATGACACCTGATTCATGTTGGTCCTAATAAGTGGTATCAGAGCAGGACCCATCTCACTCAATGTTGGACCCTTTCCGTCCTCACTAGTGTCTTGACCCTATCGTATATGTCCTTAATCACCCAAATGTAAGTTACAATACACTTCTAGTCTCCAAACATCTTGTGCCGAGCAGGTCAAATTCTGCCCAAAATATGCCTTAAAACGTCCACAGTCGGCAGGAGCATTCCAGAATTCTCTAGAATTCATTAGAAACGTGTAGAGCTTGCAAGAAGGCCCTGGGAGCTTCTAGAAGACTCTAGGCTAGTGTAGAAAATTCTTGCGTTGTAAATATCTAAGATATTTTGTAGGAAGATTCTAGGCTAGCAATTGTAGTCATTGGATCAAAGTGATCCTAGCCGTCCATTTAGGATGGGGACTAGTATAAATTCCCCTTAGGCTTCTCATTTTCACCATCCTAAAATCAAGCAAACAAGCAAAGAATTGTAAAGGCTTCAAGAGTTCTCTAATAAAGAGTTCTTTCTTTGTTCCTCCAAAGTTCCAAGTTCCTTCGTCAAGTTTCTTAAGCTTAGTCTTTCTAAGTTTTGCTAAGCTTCGGAAGTTAGGCTGCTAGCAACTTGAGCGGTAAAAGTTTGCTAGGCCGCACGGTTTGTTGGAATTACGACTAAGTCTGTGACAGTTGATATCAGAGCCAAGGTTCGTAGACCGTCGGAACATCAGGAAGAATGTAAGGCGTCAGTGAGATCACCCAAGTTGGCAAGGAGAAATCCAGGGGCCAGAGGTCTCGATCCAGGGAGGCCGTGGTGGAGTTTGAGACACGCTAGCCAAGGTGGAATTGGCCATAGCCGATAGGAAGTAGAAGTTCGAGGAGGCTGACCAGAAGTTCGAGGAGGTCGAACAAGGCCTAGACGGATTGTCGGAGGAGATGCAATCCGCCATGAACCAAGTCCTGGCTCAATGTCTCGACAGTGTGAAGGTCGTGGAGGAGACACATAGGGCGGAGATTTCTTTAATGCGGGAAGAGCTAGGGAGGCTTTTGCGCGAGCTAGAGAGCACGGAGGAGGAGCTTAGCCTGTGCAAAAAGGCTCTTGCCCAGGGGACTGCGAGTATGTCCGAGGTAAGGACTACACCTTCCAAGTTGGATGTTCCACGACCCAAGTCTTTCAAGGGGTCAAGGAATGCGAAGGAGCTAGACAACTTCATCTGGAGCATAGAGCAGTACTTTAGGGCGCTCGCCATGACCGACGAAGCCTTAAAGGTGGACATGGCTAGTCTCTACCTAGAAGACACCGCGATGGTGTGGTGGAGAAGGAGACAGGGGGACATGGAAAGAGGCACTTGCTCTATCGGCACGTGGTTAAAAATTGGGTTATTACAAACTGTTCTGTCTGTCTTACATACAGGTTGTAAATTCAAATGTATCATTGCAACGAATGGAGGAGTTGTTCTTAGCTGAAGAGAGAGTGATCTTACCTAATCCACCACTTGAACCTGGGTTTCCTGCGATTTCAATCAGGGGCGGGTTCTTTTCATGGGATTCTAAGGTCTAACTCTTCTTTATCTATCTGCTATGTTCCAGTAAGCCACTGGAGAAGTATTATTTTACTCATGAAACCGGTGGTTGCATAGTTCGAACTTCTAAGCAACTTTATCATCACTTGATTTTCCTAGCCAAGGCTGACCTGGATTAGTTCCATATAAAACATCATAAAATCAACATGAATAACAATACAGTTGGGTCACAATGTTACATCACAGTTAATACGTCTGTACATCCCCTATTACGCTCTTACCTTAGTCAGTCACAAAATATTATAGTTTCATTATTAATTTCTTAGAACAGTCCCTGGCCTTGTCATCCCTATTAATCACACATACAGAGGTAGCTTATGCAGAAGTCATCACATAGTTAAGTCCAGAACATTTTATCATCAAATTCCCATTACTCAACCTCCTAACCCACTACCACTTATATTAACAAGTTAATCATTGTAAATTCTTTTCACTCTTTATTAAATCTTCCTCACCGTTATCACGACACCGTACTATGTTCATCAAAGACTCAACTTATATGAACAGGACATAATACAGAACCATTTCTACCCACCCTATAGTATTAAGTGACCTCACGTTAATTTTTAACTTCAAAACATACGACGTATTCTCACGTAATCACTTCACTCCAGTGCCTCCTCAGTCTTCTTGTATTTTCTAGCATTTCAAATCGACTAAGCGCCAAGCCTACTTGTGAAGAGAAGAGTCGTCGAGCTATCCATCATGCTTGTTCTGAAAGAGGATTGGCACTCTGAATGTTTAGAGTTCTCCACCATAGATGGATAAAGAACTCCGAGTGAGTTCATGCTATGTGGATGAGGCAGTGAGTTGAATATGAGGGCTTTCGGACAACTTTAGAAGAGTGCCTGATAGAGACATTAATGCTAGGGATAAAACCGAATGGAGCTGTCTAAGGTGAGTATCCAAGAGTGATGGGTTCAAAATCCGGTGGTACTTTTTAGTGATCACAAAACTTGTTATCGCATTGTACTCCTTTTGCAAGATCAGCTCTTAGATGTGAAAAATCAAATGATGAAGGGGGAAATGAAATGTCGGATTGAATGGCCGAAGCAGGCCTAAGAAGAATAAATATGAATGGTGAAATGAGGTCTTCCCCCCTTACCTTAGTTAGATTGGCATGAAGCTTACTTGAGGGATTAGGATGATGAAAGAAATAAAAATAGAAAAGAGGGCACCCCGTAGACCAAAAGGGTGTAAATCAATAAGATCCAAGATAAGAAAATACTCACAGCAGAATTGGAAGACCTTTAGTAGATTATTTTTAAGTCCAAGCGGTGAATCAGATATCTTCCTTACACCTACAAGCAAGAGTCCCCTAGGATTCCTCAAGGGAAAGGTAGCCAACTTGGGATATGTTGTGGCAAGGAATAGAAGGTGCCTCTAGCAAATTTCTCTTTCTTTCGCTTTCCTGGGCTAGGTAACCGTTAATGGAATGTCTGAGGCATTTTCTATTTTGTGGAGTCAACTTGTCTTTCCCAAAGCGGAACCCACATATAAATTAGCGTATCCATATGCACTTACAATTACAGATATAGAAGGTGCAATCTGAGCACTAAGATCATGGGTTGAAGGCAACTGTCATTACACAATGGGTGACGTGCGGAGCTACATTTTAAAGACAGATTCATTGGATTCCGACCTTCCCGCTGCTCTGTATAGTCCTATTGGAGGGTAATACAATACTCGAGTAATCGGCCATTCCGGTTTTGCTTTCAACAAGTAGGCAATGCGATTCTATGCTTTCTATCTTTCAAGTGGATACCAGTTGCTTGGATGCGTTTGAAAGCATCGAGATGACTTGCAGGAAGATTGCTTTCTAGGCTGGTCTTGTGTCTCCGAAGCAAACGGTCTATTTATTGATGGGTGAACAATGGGGATTGAACCCATGCGTGGTGGATTCCTAATCCATTGCCTTGATCTACTTGGCTACATCCGCCCCCACCCCAACATTGGTTGAAGCCTCTATTTACAATCAGATCCTTTTTGTGAACTCCCCTATAACCTCTTCGAACATCCATCAGAGGTCCTCAAATTGTTCTTTCACACTGACATTTTCATTTTTCTTGATAATTGTCATCAGGTTGGAGGTTTTTGTTTCTTTTTCAATTTTTATATTTTAACCTCTTATTTTTACAGCCTGAGCATCCCACTTTGTCAAATATTAATTTTGATATACCAGTTGGTGAGCTAGTTGCTATTGTGGGTGGGACTGGAGAAGGAAAGACATCTCTGATTTCAGCGATTCTTGGGGAGCTTCCTCCCTTAGGCAATGCAAGTGTCACTATCAGAGGTTCTATTGCATATGTTCCTCAAGTATCCTGGATCTTCAATGCCACTGTGAGCTTCAATTTATCCACGTTCCTTGTTATGCCTGTAACATAAGTCTGTTTACATGAACATGCTATTTCGGGCAGTCATTATAATATTTTGTGGATATTTGTAAAATGTCATAAATTATGTTTGTGCATTTATATAGAACGATGTAATTACCTTTACCTTACTGGTTTTTAGGTACGTGAAAATATATTATTTGGTTCCAACTTTGAATCAACAAGATATTGGAAGGCAATAGATGTCACCGCATTGGACCATGATCTTGACTTACTTTCAGTAAGTCCATTTGATGGTGGTGTACTTGTGTCAATATATCTTTGTGATGTGTCGAGTTCTCTATTTACTAGTTCGTCTACATGAAGCTGATATGTTCACACGTCTAAAATATTAAGGGTCGGGACCTTACAGAAATCGGCGAAAGAGGAGTGAATATTAGCGGAGGAAAAGCAAAGAGTTTCAATGGCTAGGGCTGTATACAAAAATTCCGATGTCTATATATTTGATGATCCCTTAAGTGCTCTTGATGCACATGTTGCCCATCAGGTAATTTTCTTGTATGAATGCCTGGACAACACCATTTCAGTGAGGGATAGGGTATTATATCAACATTACCTGAGAAGACCTTACCTTCAATATCCAATCTTCATTTCTCCATCTGTAGATTTTTCCAAATTGACTAACCTCTTCTCTGTATATGTACAGGACTAATTTGCAGTAAATGATTTCTTCACAGAATTCACCAGTTGCAATTGTTCCATCCTTCTCGTTGCAGTTTGAAAGCATAGGCTCGATGCAAGTTGGATCTAACTTGCAGTGCAATGGTTTTTTTTCAGGTTTTTAAAAACTGTATAAAGGAAGAATTGCAAGGAAAGACTAGGGTGCTTGTTACAAATCAACTGCATTTTCTACCTCAGGTGGATCGGATCATTTTGGTCTCTGAAAGAATGGTGAAAGAGGATGGGACCTTCGAGAAGCTTTTGGAACATGGCACACTTTTTCCAAAGCTAATGGAAAATGCTGGGAAAACGGGAAGTTATGGGTCTGAAACTGAATATGGCCCAAACTTTGACAATGAGAGTTCACAGTCTTCAAACATTATGCATGAGCTCCGAAAAGATGTAACCTCCGCAACCAAAAGGAAGGCTGGTAAATCTGTTCTTATCAGGCAGGAAGAGCGCGAAACTGGTATTATCAACTGGAATGTTTTGATGAGGTAATAAGTTAAAGTATATGCTTCGAGACATTTATCCTTGGAAATTTTAATCAAGTCACTCGTACATAAATATCCTGGTCATTCAACAATTTTGGAATCCTAATTTCTTCTGCAGAATCTAAAAAAAAACGAGAGTTACAACTTATCAAGAGAAAAATTCTAACAAACTTTTCGCACGTATTACCCTTTGATGTTCTCTTGCTTCTCCCATTGCATCGGTACACTGGTGTAGAGAAAGTGGTCTTATCTGTAGTGCAATAGCTTCTAGCATGGAATATTGCATTACAGTTCTAGTGATTCATACCCCTTTAGGAACTCTGTCATTGTTGAGGTTTTCCCAACCATCATACCAGGGGATGTATCGGCTCCAATACCACCCGTAACAGCTAGGCCCCAACTCTCTAGGTATTCCTAATGCAACCTTTGAGACCTCGGGTTTTCCCGTCTTGGTCTTTAGCTCGAAAGGCGTCCCAGAATCGAATTCCTGACCTCGCTCTGTACAACCCCTAATTTTCTTCTCCCATACTGATGTGGTATTTATCTAGCAAAATACGTGATAAAAACAAAGGCTAGGGAGATCCCAATTATAGAATTTTTATGCCATGACTTGATTTCTTAGGTCATGATGGCACAATGGCACCTTCTATACCCCACCAATAGGTAAGTAAGTCTGATCCTTAGCTCGGAACCATAAGCAACGAGCTATCACAGGAAAGATAATAAGAAGCAGCATAAAGCTAATGATAAAGAGAGGAAAGAGAAAACAATTGCAATAATACACAAGAAACCATCCCCAAGATCTGACATCAGTCAGTAATCAAGGGTCTAATTAAAATAGGAGTACAAGACTTTTACAAATACAAAATTAGTACAGGCTATCTTTGAATGCAACATAAAAAAGACTAGCCTAGTCAAAATATATGAAAATCGGTAACTCTAAATGCTAGGAGCTCACTCCACTCTCGAAATCCAAAAGCAGCTTTGCACGAATCCAACTTAGCAGCGAGAACTCGTACTATGATCTGCAAGTGCAAAAGTGTAGTATGAGCATCAAACAAATGGTATTCAGGAGGCATAGACTGATTGAGCTGCACAGATAAAGCAAATATAAATAACATATAAATAAGGAAGGCACAACACTAGTAACTACACGAGATATAAGCAAGATAGAATTAGTAATAAAGATGAAAAAGGACGGTATGTGAAGCGCAAGCCCACCAACCTACTCGCATCACAAAGTTAGTACAGGAATCAACTAAGCAAGGCATAATGAAGGCAATCACCACTACACAACATAACAACCTAAAGCTTAATCCAACACAATCTAAAAGGTGGTTCCAATATCAAGTTGAGAATAAGCCACACAAGAAGCCAATTAATAGTACAATACAAGATAAGCACAACTATAATCAAATGATATCTATTTTGAACCCCCATAAGCTCGGAAGGTACAATTAGCAAATATAACCCAATTGGCCTCCCATACAATCGAGGGTGCCAAAAAGCAAGCAATTATACTGGTGATAGGCAATACATATGAATGCAAGACATGATGTAGAATTAACTGAACCATCAATAACTAAGTATATAGACCTACCCCAGTCGTGTTACAAAGTAGGACCCATGTAGTGCCCCATTTGATACAGTGGTACTCATGGCTAGAGGGATCCATGGGGAAGTGGGAAGTCTGTATACACTACATGGGCCCAAATCAAGTCTTATAATAATTCATCTCATGTCGTGGTACCGAAGGAATGAGTAGCCAAACCTATGCAAGGAAGGGTGACGATGTGCCGGAGAGTCGAGTAAAAGTTGAGGACATCCCAGATGCCTGTACAGTAACAAATGAAAAGGGGTACATCATCGACCCTTCATAAATCTAAAAATTTGGTTTGGCAAGTGATCCAGGTGATATGATTTTCGTTAAAATCAGTTTAAAACCAACAATGTGAAAACAATCCTATGTGTGAATGATAATGATGAATCAATGCATAGATCGGGATTGTACCGCAAAAAATGTGAGAATGAGCAATCAATGTAATACATGCCATCACTAGTATCCAAACAAGGTACTCAAGATGAGAGTAGAATACTAACACTTCTACTCTACAACGAGAGAGAGAACTAACTTGGGGCCCAACTGCTCCTCGAACACGGCCTTAGGCCCACCGATATAACAACTTTATAAATTATAACAAGCCTACCGCTAATCAACAAACAACGGAAACAAGAAGACCTTTAGAATTTATAAGGGGAGAGAAATAACTCAACCAATGATGCCTTACCCCAAAATCATGTCGCTCCGGTCTCCAATCGAGCATAGGGAAGCCAAAACTATGAGTACGACAAGCCACTAAGGTCTCAAGCACTAGCA
This sequence comes from Solanum ossicruentum, assembly GCA_025774065.1. Classification (NCBI taxonomy): domain Eukaryota; kingdom Viridiplantae; phylum Streptophyta; class Magnoliopsida; order Solanales; family Solanaceae; genus Solanum; species Solanum ossicruentum. The sequence continues at coordinate 12,412,713 of JAOTQR010000011.1, forward strand.
CAAGATTCTCCATCCAAAACAAGCCCTATCGGAAGCCACACCTAGCTACAAGGGCAATAAAGCACATACTAAGGCATCTAAGGCTCATAACTAGCGTAAGGCCTCTCGTATCAATCCTAACAAATGTATTCACACTAAGATAACTAATAAGCAAAGCTCCTAGCCTAAACTAAGGATCTTTCCAATGTTATTAAAGGCAGAAAGCGCATAAAACCTCTAAGGGCCATTGGGGCTTTAAGCGCAAACACAAATAAACCGTGGACGTTAATGAAATAGGGGAGCAAAGGAAAAAAAAATTACAAACATATATGTTTAGTCCAACACTAATAATTATAAACATGAATGAAAAATATATGACCAAAGAAATTGAAAATAATTATGGTAAAGTGAAATATCAATTGTTTTAGTGTCACTTCTTCAGAAGAGGCTCATTGGCAAGGAAAAGTTTATCTTAGAACATTGATGACAGCACCGAAACAGACATAAAGCGACGTAAAGCACTCAACACATTTTGAGCTTCGCTTCAGGGCTTAAGCATGCTCGCCGCCTTTGACTCACGGGATCTTACGAGACTAAACTAGTCTAAGGATGCTCCGAGGATCAAGAAAATAGAACAGAACAGAAGGGAATCAATTATCGAGAAAGTAACATCCTAAATCACATGCAATTCATACAAAACACTATCAAATAAAATCTAATCAAGAAGGGGAAATGTAGCCTACCTTGAAACCGGATATGCCGCACTCCAAATTTCCGGAATTAAAGTTTTTCCTTTCTGAAACACCTTAATCAGCGCTACACTATCAAATATTGATCAGAATGTCAATACGGATGTTTTGACACCAAAATCTCAATAATTGGACCGGACCCAGAATCAGGTCTAAAACGAATTGCAGGACCCATGCCATGAAGTTTGAAATTGACTCCATCAAAAGGTCCTAAATAGCTCAAGTAACTTGTTCTTTGAAAACGGGCACAATCCGAGCTTAGAAACGGACTAAAACAGCCCATACAATAAAATTACCATTAAAGCTCCAAAATTAAGCTCAGGCAGTCCCTTTGGTGCAGAAATTGCCTCGAAATGATGACTTCCATGCTTCTCTGATCACTCCAATACGTAGCCACACCAATTCCGAACACCCAACACTTGAATTCGCCCAATTCGGAGGTCTAGAGCTCTCACAATCGCGTTTTGAAAATAGAGGAGGCTGAAAATTCGAGATTTATAATTCAGCAACCTTGTCACTAAAAGCCTGTTTTTCGTTGCTAAAGGTTTTCAGTAGAAGTAGATTATGCTATTTTTGAAAGCCACCGAATGAATCCTCGAGATTTGTTTGAGATCCGATAAAAATAAACCAGAGATGCTGTCCCACTAAATTCCGAACTCAATGGAATCGTTGGATTAACAAAAAAAGATTGTTATGAGAGAAATACCCCCTCGGGATCCTTGTAGGCCTAAAACTCAACTTTTTGCCAAAACACCCAAATCGCAACCTAAGGTCTTGGAACTCTAGCTAACCACTCTACCAGATCAAACTAGACCTTTGAAGCTAATGGAAATCTCATCTAGAATGCCACCGAAGTCAACCCTTTGCCAAACTTTCACAAACATGTTGCCTGACGGCTCAAATTCACATTGAAAGCCTTGGGACCCGAACCAAATGTCTCTCTAAACCAAACTCGACGTTCCGAAGCTAACAATTTTGATAGAACATTCTCAGGCCTTCTTGCTCGAGTTTTGACGAAATTGACCGTTCAAACTCCAGAAGCTCAAAAACCCAGAAACTTGCGCAAAATTCAAATGAATGATCAGGCAACTACACTGTCAATTCCAGCAAATCATAAATGACTTGGGGTCACTATAGGAAAGTTCTAAATGCTGAAAAGATCGGAAACGATGGAAATGACCTATAGGGTCATTACATTTGAGTACTAGATATACGGAAGCAAAACATTAAATGAATCTGAAATATGAGAAATAAAGATATGGGAATTCGAAGGAACAATCCACAAATTTTGTAGAAAGAAATGCTCTATGCTATGACAAGGTCAGACTAACAAAATGTTGATTGTTGAGAAGAAATATAACACCTCTACTTGAGAAAATGAATCAAAACAATAGTTGTGGATCTTGACACTTTATGAGTAACTTAAGACAACTAATACGTAAAAACTAATGGCCTTCTAAAGAATATTAAAATGGAATCAATGATAACACAAGAAGAAATCACCTTATATCAAGGCGTAAACTATGAAACTAGTTATAACACTAAATCTAGCTATAAAACAGAAAATAAGTGTCTTAACTTTCTGATTTGATTTTCTGACTTGGTGGAGAACAATATTTCATTCAAATCAATAAATTAATCTGGTCAAGATGAATCTGATTGATTTAATTTCCTGGTTTGATAGAAGAATAATACATCTCCAAATAAAGACCATATCCAACCTAAATATCTAACAAATACCATTCAACTTTGAACCAAGGGGCAAATATGACTGTTTATAACAGATTTAAGGGAGATTTCACCATATCACCCTGTAAAAGTTTTCATTGCATTTGTTTAGCTAATATAAAAGTAATGGAGTAACTCTCTATTGTTTCATTCATCAACATACGCTCAAGAAAAGATTCTAATTTAATATGTTCAATAGAAACCCTTAGCTTATGTTTTAAATGTGCTTTTGTTGAAATTTCCTTTTCAGGTGCAAAGATGCTTTGGGAGGTTTGTGGGTTGTCCTGATACTGTTTGTCTGCTACACATTGACTGAAACTCTTCGGGTTCTGAGTAGCACCTGGCTAAGTGTCTGGACAAAAGAAAGTTCTCAAAGAGCAAAGGAGCTGGATTTTATATTTTGGTGTATGCTACATTGTCATTCAGTCAAGTATGAGTGCATTTTCCATAATTAACACTCCCCCTCAAGCTAAAACATATAAGTCATATGCTCCTAGTTTACCACAAGTATTGTCAATTCTAGATCCTTAGGAGTGATTTTGTGAAAATATCTGCCAATTGATCTTTTGAGTTGACAAAACTCGTGACGATGTATCCAGACTCAATCTTTTCCCGAATGAAGTGACAATTTATCTCAATGTGCTTCGTTCTTTCGTGAAACACGACATTAGGAGCAATATGTAGTGCAGCTTGGTTGTCACAAATCAATGTCATCGATTCAACTCCTATCTTCAATTCTTGGAGAAGTTGTCTCAACCATATAAGTTCACATGTAGCTAGTGCCATAGCTCGATACTCTGCCTCGGCGCTTGATCTAGCTACGACAGTTTTCTTTTTGCTTTTCCAAGATACTAGGTTGCCTCCAATTAGAACACAATATCCTGAAGTTGATCGCCTGTCAAAAGGAGATCCTGCCCAATCTGCATAAGAATATCCAACAATGTTGGTGTGTCCCCTATCTTCGTACAATAAGCCTTGTCCTGGAGAGCCTTTGATATATCGCAGGATGCAATCACTGCATTCCAGTGACTATCACAAGGTGATTGCAAAAACTGGCTAACTAGACTAACAACAAATGAGATATCTGGTCGCGTGATTGTAAGATAGTTGAGTTTGCCAACAAGTCTCCAGTATGTGTTAGGATCTTTTAAAGGCTCCCCTTGTCTAGGAATAAGCTTAGTATTTGGATCGATAGGACTGTCCACATGTTTGCAATCCAGCATACCAGCATCTTCCAGAATGTCTAAGTCATATTTTCTTTGTGTAATAACAATACCATGGCCAGACTGTGCCACTTCAATGCCTAGAAAGTATTTTAGCTTGCCCAAATCCTTCGTCTGAAAGTGACTTGAGAGGTGTTGTTTGAGTTGAACAATACCTTCATGATCATTTCCTGTGATAACAATATCATCAACATAGACAATTAAAAAGATATGTTTGCCATGAGATAAATGCCTATAGAATACAGAGTGATCAGCTTCTGTTCGAATCATTCCAAACTGTTGGACAACTCCTCGAAAATGGCCAAACCATGCTCTGGGAGACTACTTCCGACCATAAAGAGATCGAGGAAGTTTACAAACTACTCTAGACTCTCCCTAAGAAACAAACCCTGGTGGTTGCTCCATATATACCTCTTCAGCAAGTTCTCTATGGAGGAATGCATTTTTGATTCCAACTGAAAAAGGGGCCAATGATTTGTTGCTGCCATAGAGACGAGAAGAAGGACAGAAGCCATCTTGGGAACTAGTGAGAAAGTATCTCTATAATCAATACCATAAACTTGAGTGTATCCCTTAGCAACCAGTCTCACTTTGAGACGATCAATAGCTCCATCCGAACCTACCTTAATTGTGAATACCCAACGACAACCAACTATGGTTTTACCTTCGGGTAAAGGAACAAGCTCCCAAGTACCATTATCATGCAAAGCAGTGATTGACTCAATCATAGCCTGACGCTAACCTGGATGAACCAGTGCTTCTGCCACAATTTTGGCAACTTTAACTGTTGATGAGCTAGTAATGAAGGCATGGTATGAAGGTGACAGATGATGATAACTTAAATTGGCATAAATGGGAGTTTTCTTAGCAGTTGTTCTAGTACCTTTGCGAAGAGCAATGGGAAGATCATCTAATAAGTGCTCGACCAAAGCAGAGGGCAATGTTGGAGCAGGTAACGAGTCACTAGGATTGCTTTGTGTACCTGTATCAAAGTTAGAAATACTAACTGGATTAGCAACTTCAGAAAGAGGTTAAGGTCGCCGTGAATAGACCTTAAGAGTCGGAGGTGGAGCTGGGGTTGGAATGGTTGGAATTGGAAGGACTAATATGGCCTTTTGATTTTCTGTATTAGGAGAAAAATATGAAGAAGTCTCGAAAAAAGTAACATATGCATAGACAAAGTACTTATTGGTAGAGGGGTCAAAGCATTTGTAACTTTTTTGTAACGAGAAGACCCGAGAAAGACACACTTAAAAGCCTTGTGTTGAAGTTTATCTTTTTCGGGGGTAAGGTTATGAACAAAACAGGTGCAACCAAATACACGTGGAGGAAGAGGAAACAAATTTTGGTCTGGATAGAGGACTGAGTGTGGACTCTAGTACTGCAAAATAGATGAAGGCATACGATTGATTAAGTAACAAGCAGTAATTACGGCATCACCCCAAAAACGTAAAGGGGCATGATTGTGAATGAGTAATGTTCGAGCTGTTTCAATTAGATGTCTATTTTTTTGCTCAGCAACTTCATTTTGTTAAGGAGTATGTGCACAAGAAGACAAGTGCCATATGCCCTAAGGTGACATAAAAGAAGAGAGAGGGGTAGAGAAGTATTCTTGGGCATTATCACTAATTAGCTTTTTAATGGAACAACCAAATTGATTTGCGAATTTCAGCACAATTTCTGAAAGATAGAGAATAACTCAGATCTATTTTTCATTAAAAATAACCATGTCCACCGAGAATAATCATCAACAAAAATCACAAAATAATGAAAGCCTAAGGAAGAACTGACACGAGTTGGATCCCATATATCCGAATGAACAATGTCAAGCATAGTGGTGGCCCTATTATTGATGCGCTTTGGAAAAGAGGTACGAGTGTGCTTTCCAAGCTAGCACGACTCACATTCTAACAAAGATGAACTAGATAAACTGAGGACCATCTTCTGCAATTTCAAAAGACTTGGATGACCCAATTGACTATGAAGCAATTCAGAAGAAACAACGGAAGTGAAAGCAACATGTGGTGTTGGGATAGAGAGCAGATACAATCCTTGTGACTCATGCCTTTTTCCAATCATCTGCCCTGTGCTCTAGTCCTGCACAAGAACAAAATCATCAAGGAAGGTTATAGAACATTTCAGGTCTTTTATTAATTTGCTAACGGAAGTAAGTTTATATGGATATTCAGGTGCAAAAAAGGACTGGTTTTAAAGGTATGGAAGACAAAGGGTGAGTTGTGCCTATTCCTTTTACAACAGTCTTTGATCCATTAGCCAAAGTAACAGTAGAGAGGGTAAAAGGGATAGAAAGAGTAGAGAGAGTATTTTTGTCACCAAAAATATGGTCAGAAGCACCAGAATCAAGAAACCATTGTTCCTGAGGTGAAGATTGTGTGATACAAGTAAAAGAGTTACCAGGTTGTACTGCACAAGCAGGTAATGAGGTTGATGCTTGTTGCCTTGATATTTGGTACTAAAGGTAATCATTATAGTCTGCTCCAGTTAAAGTGATAGATTGAGATGAGCTATCCCTGACATTCGTTGTAGGCAAAATACCATCTCCATAATGCGCCACATTTGCTATGTGTCAAGGATGATCATCATTGCATAGGGGCTTACCATGAAGCAACCGACATTCCTCTTTTACATGCCCTCCTTTATTACAATGAGTGCAATGAAAGAGGAGATGCCAACATTTCTCTCTTACATGTTCCCCTTATTACAGTGAGTGCAATGTTTATTGTTTCTCCATTTTCCTTTTCTGTATCCACTTTGAAATGTTAGTTTGGACAGCTATGATAGATGCATCATAGGAATTTACCTCTTGAGGTGCAGATGTGATGCGTATCTTGCAAATACTTCTTTCAAGGTAGGAACATATGGGCTAGAAAGGATTTGGTCACGAACTGAAGTTAGGTCTGCTCGCAACCAATCAAAGTCAAGAACATAAAGAACCTGTCTCTTTGTGTCTCCTTATCATCCAATTTGTCAATAAAAGGCATAAGAAAATCAAATTTATCCTTTAAAGATTCTACCTGACCCAAATAACTTGTCATGTCTTGTTGATTCTGTTGTAAATGAACAATATCTAACACAACTTTGTAGATGAGTTGTACATCATTTGTATACAAAGTTTTGGCTTTATTCCACACTTTGTAACAAGTCTTACAAGACTGAAATAAATTTAACAACTTAGGATCAAGTGAATTCCACAAAAGACTACACAATTGTGCATCTACTTTAACCCAAGTAGGTCTATCAGTTGGTCTAATGTTACTACTGTTTTTGAGCAAGTGATCTTCAAATCCTTGACCTATAAACCACAATTCTACAGAGACTTCCCAAGAGGTGTAATTACCACTACCATCTAACTTTACTGTTGTAATTGCAAGTGATGGTGTAGTGGAAGCAATTGACTTAATAATCTGACTTGTAATAGTCTGATTATCAATTTGGTTATTTGTCTTTTTTTGGGGGGAGGGTCAGGAAAAAAAAAAGAAAGATTCAAATAGAGGCAAAAACATCCAATGGCTCTGATACCATGTGAAATTCAAAGAAGAAGAAGAAGAAATATTGGGATTTTTTGGTTTATTCATTTATTCCCTCAAGTTGATGGTTTAAATAGCTGTTACAAATAATGTAAATAAGGAAATAAACTAATAAAATATTACACAATCTCCTAACTTATTAGGGAATATTCTCATATCTAAACTATCTAGTTATACCATAATTAACAGGGGGTACGAATCCGAGTATGGATACGGTGCTGGGATTCAATTAAAATGTTCAACATTATAAAAATATATTTAGAAAAATATTCTAAATTTGGAGATATTTTGTAGAATTCAGTTTTGGAGTCAAATTATCCTAGTCTTATCTCCTAACAAATTATAAAGCTAAAAAAATTATGTGTAAATGATAATAAAATTTATTGTCCAAGCCGTTAAGAGATTTTTTACACTACAAAATAATCCAACAAAGTCCACAACACTGATTATACAAATAGTAGCCACATGAAAGTTAAATGTCATTATAAGTGGTTAGGCCCAAATGTTAAAGTAATTTTAGTTGCAACCCATGAAGAGTAAGCTTTGACAAATCTCTGCAAAATCCTACTTTTATATTTTATTTCATCTTCTCGCCTCTGCCTCTTTGAAGACAATAAGACTTCAACCCTAGCTCATTCGTGCACACTCTCTCTCTTGCCAAAATGCTGCTGATGTTTGATCCATCTCTGATTGTCTCTCTCTATACCAAAATACGTCTGAAGTTTGATCTGTTTCAAGTCGTCGAGTTTTTCAAGTTTCAATTTCCCCATTCAAATTTCTTCTTGACTCGGTCAAAGTATCCGGGCAGCATTGACCGAATTCGACACGCATCCCGCACCTGCACCAGTGTCGTGTTGAGATAGGTTTGGTAGCCAAAACAAGAGTCCGCGCAACATAGATAAGCATGAAGCCCAGTAATATATTTGTGTATCAGGGAACTCCTCCATTAGCTTAGTATTTTAGCTTTTCAATTGATAATGAAGACAAAGGAACAGGAAATTTTCTAATTGTCATTATGTTTCTTCAGAGTATTGTGTATCAGGCTCATTCTAAGTTCACTTTCTACAGGTGATTGTAACACTGGCAAATTCCTTCTGGTTGATCATCTCAAGACTAAAGGCAGCTAAAAGGCTTCATGACTCCATGCTGCATTCGATACTTCGAGCACCAATGGTATTCTTCCAAACTAATCCATCTGGACGCATAATCAACAGATTTGCAAAGGATCTTGGAGATATTGATCGCAATGTTGCTAATATTGGTAATATGTGTCTCAGCCAATTGTGGCAGCTGCTCTCGACATTTGTTTTGATTGGAGTCGTCAGCACTATATCTCTGTGGGCCATAATGCCACATCTAATCCTATTTTATGCTGCCTATTCATAATATCAGGTTCATTAAACTCTAAATGTTCGATTGCCCATTATTTTCTCTCTTCTTCTGCATATGATTTTCTTTGCTTGCCTCGAGCTCCTTTATTTCTGTTGAGTCCCACATTGGTGCTTTAGAGGTGGGATAGTTTCTTGGGCTTCCCCATGAGTTAGCTTCTGGAGTTGAGTTAGCCCAAAGTCCATTTCTTATCATAGTAGCAGTGCTGGCTTATCCCAATTTCTTGATTGCTTGATATTGGAATCCATCTTATATTTTGTCCATGCTTCAGATGTTCAATCCTAGACATATGGGGGAGTGTTTAGTCCCACATTAATGCTATATAAGGGTGAGGGCTTCCTCTTGACAAGATCTTGAACTATCCTTCCGTCACGAGCTAGATTTTTTGGGGTTGAATTAGCCCAAGTTCCATTTCTTCAGTGGAGGTTGCAACTTCAAAAAGCTCAAAGGGTGCAGAGAGTTCCACCATTTAGAGAAGCAACGCTTATAGTGAGATAGTTCAACTTCCGAATTGATCTCCTATTTCCTCCTAAGGCCATGACATCTTCCTCTTGACCTGACTGAAATTGACGATTAGAAATATCAGAATTGACAGTTTGTAATCCCTATCTCCTCAAATATGCCCACTATGAAATGGCAATGTGTAAGTATGCCTATTATGATGGCAATGTCAAATATGCCCATTGTGAAATAGCAATGTTTGATTAGAATTGAACTGCTTTGGTACCTAGGAAATATCGTATTTTGCCTATGCCTAGTGCTAGTCAAATGAGCCCATATACAATCAACCCCCACAATCCACCCATATTTTAGTGGGTTGGGGAGTGATATTTTTAATGGGTAAAATTTTCGATTCAACCCATATTTGACCGGTAAGAATATGAGTACACGAGAAATATATGGGCAAAATATAGAAATTGAGGGAATATCTAGTGTGTGTTTGGTATGAAGGAAAACATTTTCTTTCCAATTTTCTTTTGTTTGGTTGCCAATTTCTGGGAAAATGATTTCCAAATGAACCTATTTTACTCCAATTTAAGGAAAATGGATTTCATACATTAGGTAAGGAAAACATTTTTCAAACTTTTTTTTCAAAACCACCCCCAAAACCACCTACCAAACTACCCAGATGCCATAGACCCTAGATCCTTGACCCACAACCTCTCAACTTACCACCCCATCCCTCCGCCGTATCCTTTCGCTAGACTCTCACCCTTTCGCTTAACCCACCACTTGCTCCTCCCTCTACCGTGGCCCTTACCCTTAACTTCGGTCACCTCTACCTCTTTGTTGAGGCTAAACATTTCTCTACCCATCATTGAGACTCGAGCTTTCAACCCTGACTTGACTCCCAATCTTGACCTTGATCCTAACTTAGATTCGAAACCTGATTTCCAACCCCAAATCAAAAGCTTGATCCAAGCCCAACTCTCGATAAAGACCCAACTTCAAACATACCTTAGTCTCAAAATTGGTCTAGATCCTAACTTGGGACTCGACTCTTGAACCATATTCTAGTTCCTAATTTATGGAATCAATATCCGACTCTCGACCTGAGTTTTGGCCACAACTCTAGTCCTAACTAAACTCCCAACCCCAACCCGAGACCTAATAAAACTCTAGACTTGAGATTTGACTCCTGATCTTGACCCAAGAATCGATCCAAGGCCTCTCTCCCCACTCTAAATATAGAACCCAACTCGAGGTTTGAAGGGATGCTACTCTCAACATTGATCCTAGAATAGAAGCAAGACCTTCCTTTAGACTTGCAACCCAACCTTCGACCAAGGACACAAAACCCTGGCCTAAAACCCTACCCTAACTTGAGTCGACTTTAGTCCTAGACCCAAATCTCAATCCCATAATGGGAGTCGACCCAAGACCGGACTCTGACCTTGAACCCATCTCAAGACCAACACTTGAGTTCCCTCTAATACGCTTCCTGAGACCCAAAGTTGACTCAAGACTTGGGTCTCAAGTCCTAACTCTCGTCCTAGATATGATCTTGACCTAACCCAATTCAGGATCCGGCTCCTAATTCCCAGCCAAGAATCGAGCCAAAACCCGACCTGAGACTTGACTCCTGATTTCCTACCTTGACCCAGGAACTAACCATAGACCTGACACGGGAGTTGTACTTTGGCTCGAATGTAATGCATGCAAACATTAACTCATACGCTATGGGTAAATATGCGTCAACCTATCTCTTACCAACCCATTAGTTGTTAGAATAGGAATAGGAAAAAAATAATCTCTACAATCCTACTTAGAATTGGAATAGTATATAGAATCGTACTTGGAAAATGATTGTATTATTGTATCCTAGTTGGAAAAAGAATTTAATATAGTATCTATTAATAGGGTATCAATGTAATAATGTAGAGACATCAATTCAATAATATTCTTCTCCAATATTTCTCACATGGTATCAGAGCTTTTATGATCTTGTTAGATAATCAAAAGCTTCCCCTTCGATGGGTGGCTATGACCTATATATGCCTCATGTACGGCCAATGATTATGTTAGCAAAAAAATTAGGTCATTGTGTATTTCTGTTGTGACTATTCTCACATATTTAATTTGTGCAACACTGTGCATTTTTTTGGTGAATACTTTCTCATATCCGATTTGCATAGCACCGTGCCATTTTTTTTGTGACTACTTTTTCATATTCAATTTACGTAGCACTGTGCCATCTTACTGATGACTACTTTTTCATATTCAATTTGCGTAGCACTGTGCCATCTTTCCGGTGGCTACTTTCTTGTTTGTATTGGGCCGTGCCATTGATAAAATAACCAAGTTTAGGACACGGAGAACTTAATCAAGAAGTTAAGAGATTCTATAAGTTATTGAAGGGTGCAGAAATTTGATTGTATCCAAATTGTGAAAACATCTCCAAGCTCTCTTTTATAGTGCGTCTTTTTCAAATAAAGTGTATATATGGATTGAGTAATACTTCATTTGACTCTTTGCTAAAATTACTAAGTGATGCTTTACCTAAAGAAAATGTACTCCCGAATTCTATTTATGAAGTTCAAAAGATAATAAATGATTTAGGGTTTAGATTATGTGAAGATAGTTGCATGTGTTAATAATTACATCTTATATAGAAATGAATATGAGGATCTTGAACAATTTCCTAACTGTGGTGAAAAAAGATGGACAATGAGAAAAGGAAATGATGCTAATAATGAGGTTGCTTTAGGCAATTTGAATAAGAAGAAGAAAGCAAAAGAAGAAGAAAGAAATTTCTAGAAAGGTTCTTAGATATTTTCCTATTATACCTAGATTACAATGATCATTTATGATAAAAGGAATTGCAGAAGAAATGAGGTGGCATAAGAATAAACAAGTTGATGATGGAGTGTTACGACCTCCAGCTGACTCATTAGCATGAAATATTTTGATGAAAAATATCCAAATTTTGCTTCTGATCCTCGTAGTGTGAGACTTGAGATTACTTTTGATGGTTTTAATCCTTTTAGTTTAATGAGTAATTCATGTAGCATATGGTCAGTTATCTTGATCCCATATAGTCTTCCTCTATGGCTATGCATGAAACAATCTAATCTTTTATTGTCTTTACTTATTCCTGGACCAAAAGGTCCTGGTATGGATATTGATGTATATCTCCAACCTTTGATTGATGATTTGAAAATCTTATGGGGGTTAGAATTGAGACATGATGCTTTTATGCAACAAAATTTTCAATTACGTGCTTCTTTATTGTGGACAATCAATGATTTTCCTACTTATGGTATTTTATTTGGTTAGAGTATTAAAGGTAAATTAGCTTGTCCAGTTTGCCATGTGCATACTTGTTCTGTTTACTTGAAACATGGTCGAAAGCAATGCTACGTGGGTCATCGTAGGTTCTTGGAGATGGATCATCCTTATCATCGAAATAAAAGGTTTTTGATAACACAAAGGAAGAGAGACCTGCACCAAAAGCTTTGAGTGGTGAAGATGTACTTGTACAACTTAATACCTCTTCACAAAGGTCATCCAATGGTAATACAAAATAAAAAAAAGAAAAAGAGATATTGAAAGATGTGATAATTGAAAAAAGAAAAGTATATTCTTTGAACTCCCATATCGGAAGACTTTATTTTTGAGACATAATTTGGATGTATTGCATATTGAAAAGAATATTAGTGAAAGTGTGTTGGGACACATTGTTGGATATTGAAGGAAAAATAAAAGATACACTATAATCTCGATTGGACTTGCAAGAAATGAAGATTAAAAAGTCCCTCCATCCCATAAAAAGTAGGGACAAATATATACTACCTCCAACTAGTTATACAATGTCTAAAGCTGAAAGAGTTAAATTTTGTCAGCTCATCAAAGAAGTTAAATATGTTGATGCTTACGCTTCTAACATCAATCGTTGTATCAAGGAAGCTAACATTATTGGGCTTAAAAGCCATGATCATCATGTTCTTTTTCAATGTATTGTACCACTTGTCATCAAAGGGATTTTGCCAAAAGATGGACATGATCCATTAATTGAATTTTCATTATTCTTTAGTGATTTGTGCTCTAAAGAGTTATCTGTGGAGAAGTTAGACCGGCTAGATAAAAGCATACAAATGACACTATGTAAATTAGAATGTGTATTTCTGCCAACGTTCTTTGATATTATGGTTCATTTGGCAATTCATTTGGCAAATGAGGCAAAGTTAGGTGGCCCTGGTGTATTACATTGAAAGGTTAGCTTCTACTTTTCTAAACTATTCTTTTAATTGAAATTTGTTAAAAATATTAATATATTCTACTTCCTAGATTTTTGTGAACCTTGAAAGGTTATGTATGCAACAAATATCGTGCTGAAGGATCAATAACTGAGGGTCGAATTGCAGATGAGTACATGACATTGTGCTCTAGATATTTCATTGATATGGAAATGAAGGAAAATCTTCCAGATAGGAATTCTGATTCTTTTAATATAGATTACAATAATTTATCTATATTCATTTGTCATGGTAAACCACTAGCAGAGGATTCTTAGATAAATTTGAGTACATTTTAAATTAATCAGGCCCATACTGTCATTATTAGTCGTTCTTTTCTGTTCCCTTCCCTTCCTTTTGTCATATCTAGTTCTTTCTTGCTTACGGGATTTGAGATGAGGGTTCCCAAGAAATAGTCTCTCTACTTCTATGGTAGTGGTAAGGTCTGCGTACATTCTACCCTCCCCAGACTCCACTTGTGAGATTTTACTGGGTATGTTGTTGTTGTTGTTGTTGTTAAATTAATCAGGCCCATTTTTATATTCTCTAAAATTGCGATGAAGTCAGACCTTGGATTGAGTAAGCTAAATTATATTTCAACTTTACATCATTTTCTTCAAGTAATTAACAATTGTGTTCTATTTTATCTATTTAATTTTTTGTAAAAAAAAAATCACAATCTATAGGGAAATCTAGAAACTTTAGCGAAGGAGAATAGTAGAAATATAGTCAAGAGACACAAGGAGGAATTTCCTTTGTGGTTTCAAAAAAAGGTAAAATCTATTATGTGATGGTTCATAAATTTATTTTTTTAAAATAATATTAATATTTGTGATTTTATAATTAAAATATCACAGGTGGTACAATTAAAGGAGAGTGGTAATAGTCGAATTGCTGAAGAATTATTAATTTTGGCAAGACTTCTAGATCCTCAAGTTTTTTTTAATCACAGTGGGTATATCTTGAATGACATTCAATTTTGAACAATAGAATCTGAGCTAGGTCTAAAAACCCGAGAGGGTTGCTACTGTGCAGTCAAGTTCTTGGCTTGCATTTTGGCTCCTATTTCGTGCTCTTTCGGTTAAATTTTTGTTCAACTATGGTTATACATACGTAGTAGACATCCTTAGGCACCTCTACATATATATATCAACACCAATTCAATGAC
>JAOTQR010000011.1:12441919-12464979 GCA_025774065.1 Solanum ossicruentum
TGTTTGGTTTTGAAGTTAGTGTTTGTCTGGGTGCCCAATCGACACTAGTTACGGCCCTGGGTTGGGTCGTGACAAGACTAGAAAGGGTTTTGATTCCATTTGGGTTGTGATTGATAGGATGACCAAATTGGCTCACTTTCTATCGGCTAAGACCACATTTGAGGCTGAAGATTATGCAAGGTTGTACATTCATGACTCGGTAAAGGTGCATGAGGTTCCTTTGTCCATCATATCGGATGGTGGGGCACAATTCACTCCATAATTTTGGAGATCTTTCCAAAGAGATCTTGGTACTAGAGTTAAGCTTTCTATGGCCTTCCACCCTCAAATGGATGGTCAAGACGAAAGGACTATCCAAACCCTTGAGGATATGCTTAGAGCATGTGTGTTGGAGCTTAAAGGTAGATGGGATGATCATCTTCCGTTGATTGAGTTTGCCTACAACAATAGCTATCATTCTAGCATCAGTATGCTTAGAGCATGTGTGTTGGAGCATAAAGGTAGATGGGATGATCATCTTCTGTTGATTGAGTTTGCCTACAACAATAGCTATCATTCTAGCATCAGTATGGCTCCTTTTGAGGCTCTCTATGGAAGACATTGTAGATCACCGGTCGGATGGTTTGAGGTTGGTGAGATAGCTTTGTTGGGACCAGATCTGGTTATAGAGGCTCTTGAGAAGGTTAGGATGATTAGGAAAAGGTTGAAAATGGCCCAAAGTCGTCAAAAATTCTATGCGGATGTGAGAAGAAGAGACCTTGAATTCAAAGTGGGTGATTGGGTCTATTTGAAAGTTTCTCCAATGAAAGATGTGGTTCATTTTGGTAAGAAGGGGAAGTTGAGTCCAAGATATGTTGATCCTTATGAGGTGATAAAGAGGGTTGGCAAGGTAGCTTATGAGTTGAAGTTACCTAGTGAGATGAAATTAGTTCATCCGGCATTTCATGTCTCTATGTTGAGGAAATGTGTGGATGATCCTAATGCTATTGTGCCTCTTGATGTTGTGAGGTTTGTTGAGGATAACTTGACTTATGAGGAGGTTCTGGTTCAGATTTTGGATAGGCAATTAAAGAGATTGACGAACAAAGAGGTGGCATTCGTTAAGGTCCTTTGGAGAACCAACAAGTCGAAAGTGCTACATAGGAGGCCATAGAGGACATGCAAAAGCAGTATCCTTATCTTTTCGACTCCACTCAAGCCTAGGTACTAACTCTAAGTTCCTTATGTAATTTCATGTCTTGTATTTATCCCTTATGTCATTCATATGCATTCATGTTTAAGTTGGCAAACTTATGACGATTTTACACTTATATTAAGATTTTGAAAATGGTGTTTTAAATGTAATGTTGTATTCTTGTTAGGGCTGATTCGTTTATGATCGCTCTTATCACGTACGTTTCTTTTACATTTGGGGAAAAACATTTCCAAGTGGGATATATTGAAATGACCCCAAAAAGAGTCTGAAAATGTGCCTCGAAAGTGCCTAAAATTGTAATTCCATATATCTAAAAATTCATTCGTTATTTCGAAAATCTAACTTTATATTCTTGTTTAGAGGGTCAAACTGAGTGAGAAATGGGAATAATTCCAATATTTAAGCAACTGAATCAAATTATGAATTTTTCAAGTGGGCTGAAAACAGTGAGCAAAGCGCACCGCTCGCGACGCACAGGTGCATATTTTTGGGACTATTTTGTTCAACTCGACCCAAGACTTTTAAGTCTTGGGCCTAAGTGTTCCCAAATGTGTATTTACTTATACTTAGCTATATTTCACCCTCATATCATCCTAAATATTCCCAAATACTCACTCAAACACTTAGCCATATTTTTCACTCCTAAATTCAAGTCTCAAAACCTCTTCCAGATCTAAGAATTTCCTTCAACCTTCAAGCCTCCATTTTCAATCTTCACCAAGAGTCTCTCCAAAGCTAAGGTATATGGGTCTCTTTCATGGGTTCCTTTCACCCATGATGCCCAAGCTTCCTTTTCTTACAAATTGTATGATTTAAAGTTGATTTATTCATGGGTCTTGATTATTATGAAAATCACTGCACATTATATTTGAGCATATGAAATTATAACTGTTTTACATGTTTTGAGTTATGAATCTAAGATCTATTGAAAGAATTGGTGAAGGATTTTGATGTTTATTGCTTGAGGATGTTACAAAGTATTTGTTGAAGCTTTTACATTAAATTTACTAGTATGATTTTACTCTTGAATTGCATGATTTTACACTAGCACTACACACCCTCTAAGTGTTTGATAAAAAATTCGAATGCGGTTCTTGAGGAATTGAAGGTCCCAAGCATGAGATATGATGTGAATGACTACATGATGATGAAAAGAGTTTGTGCATATGATATATTCTATATAAAGCGTTACATTAGACCATACCTGATCTTGGCGGACTAAGAGCCTGAATGACCTAGTTGAGGGGTTAGTACCTCAAACACTAGGGTGGTAGGTGAGATTGCCACTAACCTAGTTGAGGGGCTTGTACCTCACACACCAGGGTGATCAGTGAGATCATCATCAACCTACCAAGGGGTTTGTACTTTGGAGATCTAGCTTGGTCTCTTCCACTCATATGATACCCTATATAAGCATGAGTTATTTAAGCATGTTTTACTTAAGCATTTATCATACATGCCATATTGTTACATTATGTCTATTGCCTATTGTTATCATTTTGATTATGATAGCTATCTCTTGTTGCATTGCATCTTACATACTTAGTACATTCAAATGTACTAACGCATACTCTTGCCTACAAGATATCACCATATAGGAATTGGAGCCCAAGTTGATCATCCTCCTCCTCCACGTGGCCAGTTCGGTACTACTCAAGCTAGTTGGTGAGTCCTCCATTCCGGGGATGTTTGTCTATGTTTCTCTTATTATATATTGAGACACCCTTCTTTATGTTCTACTTTGACTATGAGGGTGAGTCCCATTGCCCCCACTCTTATCTATGTAGTAGAGGTGCTTGTTGGACATGCTATGTATCTATGATATTAGATTTGACTATTTGTCTCTAGATTATGATGTTATGCAAGCTTTCCCTTAGTTTCTTTACCCTTATTCTTACTCTTGATGTCTTTTATATGCTTCCGCGACCTATGATGTGTAATGATAAGTTAAGAGGTTTATTTGGGGTTCCTTCGGGTTCCTCATTCGCCGTGTCACGTCTACGCCCTAGGCTTGAGTCATGACATGTTAGAATTGTCCTCTTCTTTCTTCAGCCCTCCATTCCTTCTTCCAATTGGCCCAAATATGTCTAACATACCATCTATCTCGGCATTTGGCAATAAATCAATAAATGTTATTGTGAAGACCCCATTAAAAAATAATTGAAAAAAGAAGGAGAAAAATTAGTGTAACTTAGCAGCTATTATAGCAAATAAAAAAATGAGAAATTAATTACAATGTGTTGTCATACCTTCTGCATATCATACATAATTGTGAGTCCTTTACCTTCGGTTTGAGTCAACTCTAGATCATGTTTGATGCATTTAGTAAATCAAGACCATGTATCCTTGGATTCTTTATTATTACTGTCCATGTTGCAGGATACATTTGATTATTTTCATCATTAGAAATGCAAGTCAATAGCTCACCCTTACAAATATCTTCTAGAAATGCACTATCAAAATCAATTATCCTTCTACACCCCTCCCTTTATCCATTTTTAGTGCTTTAAGACAAATATAAATGCCATAAATATCTCTTTTTCAGGAATTGTATTTTTGGATGTCCTAACAACTACTGTATTTTCAGGATTGGTAACTTTCAACTCCTCAACATAATTATATAATATAGCAAATTCCTCCTTGAAATCACCCATATAACCATTCAGAACTTTTATTTTTGCCCTTCGACAACTTATTCTGTTAACATATAGTGCATATTTCGTTTTTATCAACCCTTCCATTTGATGCTAGGCTCACTCATGATTCTGTCTTTGTAAGTCTTACTAATCCACTTTAGAGTACATAGATTATTTCTTGTTCTTTTGCAAAACTTATCAGAAATATATGTTTTCACGATAAAATTTTCAATATTTCCCACAATACTTTCAAGAATATGTCAATGTTAGGATAACCTTTTTGAAACTTTGCCCTGATTCTTTCTTTTTAATTTGGTTTTAGTTTAAGGTTTACACCCTTTTGAATAAAGTAAGTTTGTAGTGCTTCCCTAAAATGAATATTATTTACAAAAATCATATACAACTGAAATAAAATCTTTTTGGCAGTTGGATCAAAATAAACCTTGGTACTTGCATTTCTAGTGGTAGATCTACAACTTCATCAGATTTAATAAATATCCTTTCATCTTTATTGATATCACTATCAGGATTTGAGCTATATAAATACAGTTCATACTCACCCAATTTTCCTTCATATCTTCCCTTCTTGTTCTTATTAATAACTTCAAAACCAACATCTATACCTATATGACTAGAGGATATCTCCTCTACATTTATTTTAGTAGTCTTATCTTTACTATGTTTGTTTTGAATATTTGACTTTCTTGTTTTAACAAACTCCTCATCCAAGTTACTTAAACCATCAATGTCTTCATCAAAATCATAGAGTGATTCAAAATCAGATTGTATATCATCTACACGTACATCACTTTCATCAGAAATTTGAAGGTGGTAGAAAGAAAAGTTATTACCTTCACCGTCATTTAAGTCCTGATTTTTTTCTTTGTCTGATGTAGATTGTTGTTGTTCATTTATATTCACATCAATAACTTCATCGAATGGTTGAGGGAAAGATACATCAACCCTATCATTTTAATCAGGTGGTTGAGGAGAAGACACATTGATTGGTGGATCATTTTGATCAGGTGGTTGAGGAGAAGACACATCGACTGGTGGATCTTTTGATCAAGTGCTTGAGGAGAAGACACATCAGCCCTATAATTTTAATCAGGTGGCTGAGGAGAAGACACATCAGCCCTATCATTTTCATCAGGTGGCTGAGGAGAAGATACATCGGCTGATGGATCATTTTGATTAGGTGATTGAAGAGAAGGCACATCAGCCTTATCATTTGATCAGGTGGTTGAGGAGAAGATGCATCAACGCTATCATTTTCATCAAATAGTTGAGGATAGGATAAATCAGTGCTATCATTAACAACAAGTAGGGAGAGCTGACCTTTTTTAAGAGTTAACAATGTAGCTAGTTTCACGTCATTTTTATCCTCAACAATTAAAGGTGTATTAATTTGATGTACCACATAAACATTAACAAAGTCCTCACCTTTCAAACTATTAATAAATCTTAACACATCCTTATCATTATTTAACATGTAATAACAATCTTTTTTGTTAACTCTGCACCTAAATGTTTCAACTAATTCAACTCCCAATTTAGTAGCTAATTTATGAAACAACATGATATGGAGCTCATCTATATCTACATCTATTTTTAGGATCACAAATTCCATTAGAGCACCTGAGTCGAGGATCTAATAAAAAATAGCATCCATAATGCATTTGAAATGTTATAATTGTTAAAGTCATATTGTTACCATGCCTGCAAAGTCACAAGAATACTTTCACATAATTGATTTTTGACTAATTCTTGATTGAATACAACAAAAAGTACTAATTTTTAAGTTTAAATAAAAAGCCCTAATTTTTAAGTAATTATTTATGGAATACAACAAAAGCCCTAATTTTTAAGTAATTGTGCATGAAATACAACAAAAAGCCATATAATATTTCAATTGGACTGCTAACATGGACAAAATTAATGTAATTGACAAAAAAAATTATTCGTAAGATGATTTACAGAAAAAATCCTAGAATCCCAACATATTCATGGCAAATACCATTAAATGCATAACACTTCTACAAATTGCTATTATGCTGATATTAAATCTGTAACAAAGCAAACTCCTCCAAAAAAACACAAAAACTTGTTAATTATCTAGATCCTAATAAAGAAGACCAAGAACAACTGCAAAATAAAGAATATAAGTTGACAAACTTACAATTATAGATTGAAATGCAAACTCAAAACTTTTCAAAAAAGCAGACACAAGATCAATATGAAAAATCTCCCGTAGGGAGCAGTATGAACGTCACACTGAAAAAGGGGAAGAAACTTTTGAAAGAGAAAAGAAATGTTTGTTGTTATGTGGAAATATCTTTTAACATGTCATTTCATATGTAGAATGTTTAAACGACGTAAAAATGTATGTGTGCTCGTTTGTAAGTCACACATCATTTCTAGATAAAAAAAAGTGTTTAAAATATTGTCTTTCAATAGGTACGAGGATTCTCTTGACAAAGTACTGAGTAGAAGGATCTATGTGACAAACAAAATCAAATATAAGAACCTCTTAAATCATTCCGAGTTATTTATTTTTCTTTTGGGGGTGTTAATGTTAAAAGAGTTTTTCAGTGGGCAAACTTGAAACATTGGAGAGTAGAATCCTACAAAATTTGTCCTCAATCTTTCTTTACCAAAATAGATTGATACTCCTGGCAGTTTTGCCTCTGAACTTGGAAACCCTCGCAAACAATCAAATTGTAAGGTAGATTTCTCTTTGCTCAAAATCTGATAGCTGCTCAATTTTTAGGTTTCTTTCAGGATCTCATCTTATTTTTTTGGTCTTGAATAATAAGTAGAAAACCCCTCCTCCATGCTCAATGTTGTGCCTCTTAAGTTTGGTTTTTAGTTGAATTTGGTATCTGGGGTTGTTTCAGTTTCTGACGATTTTCTCGTTAGTTGGTGTTTACGGCTATCCCCATTTATACAGTGCGATCTTGGATGTAGCGTATTTGATGAAGGTCTTCCTTATTGATGTAGACTTAGCAAAGAACAAAATACTAGCTTCATGGGATTCGATATAGTTATACTTGCATTAAGTTTGTTTTAGCTCGACATTCTGTGTCTTTGTAGTTTCTGCCTATGGGTTTTTGAAACCTTTCTTCCTCTCATAGATAGTGGTAAGGTTGGCGTCCCAAACACCTGTGGAATTTCACTGGGTATGCTATTGTTGTTATTCGTGTCTCTGTAGTATTAGAAAGAAGGATGTGAATGGATATATAAGATTCATATAATGACCAAATTTGAGGCTTAGTTGATTGATTGATTGATATTATCTATAGCACTTCCATCTGTCTTTTCACTTTTCTGGATTTTTTTGGCCTTAAATGATACTCTTTCACTGGGGAATTGAGGTAATAACTTCAAATTATACTGACTTAGGTAAGCTAACTCGGATTAACTTATGAAAAATATAGATTTTGGTAATATCTGAAGAGGCATTTCATCTTGTTACTACATGCCTTTCTTCATTTATGGTCATTGGATGACACTGAATCACCTCTATTAAATGAGTAAGAAATATAAAGTACACCATGAGCTCATGGTATCAATACCTTGCTGTAGAATTAAGTATCCAAGGCAGCTGTTTTATATTCAACAACAAAACAAAGAAATCAGCAACAGAGACAGTACAAATTGATATCTATGCAGTAATTTGCATCATTTATTCACCCAATGAGAAATACATTCATCGAGGATTTAAGTTCTGTAAGATAACTCCATGATGTCCTTGGATCAAGGTTTGGGAACTTAGTGTGTTAGTCAAAAGTTAAAATATGGGGTACTAGAAGAAGTGGAAGCCACCAACTCAGTGTGCAAGTTGTAACTCAAAACTGGGGAATTGAAAAAGTTGGAAGACAATGACATGTTGTGCTTGAAGGTGCTGGAGCAGTAAGACTTGGAAGCCGTTAGTCTGACTGTTCTTTGGGGTCAATGAAAAAACACTCTATTGTAAATGAACTTGACGAAAGTTCATTTTACTACTCATTTCACCATCCTGGGTAGTTAATCAGGCATTGTTAAACTGAGCTTGTGTCATTCAGATGCAGTACAGCTTTTCCGTTATGCATAGAACATTAGAACTAGAGAGTGATGCATAAAAAAGACAGTAACACAAGGTTGTTTCGGAGTTTGTTATCGGAAGGATGGAGCTGATATTCTGTCTCAGAAAACTTGATGACTTGATCTCTTAAATTGGTCTAATGAGTTGTGCTGTTCTGTTTACCTTGGATTGCTTGGTGAAACGTTGGATTTATATTGATGTCATGATCAATTACATATTCTAAAGTGCAAGGTTGTCTCCTGCTCTATAGCCTCCAGAAGTACCGTTCAAGTATGTTCTGTGGAAAATATGTCCTTCTTATGGAACATTTTTACAAAATGTATTGTAAAGAGATGTTATGTGTGACAAGTTAGATTTTCTTTGTCTCAGGTCATTTCCATAATATTCACATGTATGGAAACACTGCGGCAACACTGCAGTGTCTCAGGTCAATTCATTGCGGCAACACTGCAAATGAATACTTGTTCCATATGCCCCCCCTCTTTCCCTCCTTCCCTCTCTGTAAATGCCTGCTTATTTCTGTACCATGGAAGATTCATATACACACTATATGATGTTGTGATATCATTGATCATTCCATCTGCTCTGCTAACCATTTGTGCCAAAATCTTCCTGTTTTCTTGAGGTGTAATTTAGATGTCTGTTCTCTTCTTTTCCTTCATGTACGCCCATCACTCTACTGCCCATACTCAAACTAATTGGTCTTCCGTAATTGAACATACATTTAAGTGCAAAATTGTAGTTGTATTAATTGATTCTGATATTTCCATACATTGTTGTGAAGCTTCAGAAGTTATGGGGAAGGACTCCAAGTCTAAGGATTCTGGAAGCAAGGGAAAGGGTAAACAGGCAGCTGGTGGAAAAGAGGATGGTGCTTCCAAAGGAAAAGGAAAAGCTGGAAAAGCAGATGGTCTTGGAACCTGCACATATGTTAAAGGTATCTTCTCCTTAAGTAGCCCAAAGGTCATCTAGTGTTGTAGACGTGATTTGGTAACATTTATCTTTAACCTTTCAGCAAGACATGTCTTATGTGAGAAGCAGTCAAAGATTAATGAAGCATACAAACTACTGCAGGAAGGCTGGCTGAACAATGGAGATAAAGTTCCACCAGCTGAGTTTGCCAAGGTAGATTAAACAGTTTTTTCTGTCTATTTCCATCTCTGTTATTCTCAGTAATTATGTTGCTGAGAAGATACATTGATGCGGAAGGAAGTTGTAAGAGAAGGATCTTTTTGAAGTTAAATAGTCGTCATTCAGTTGATCTGTTATCTAAACAAACAGCAAGCTTGTTTCCTTCCAATCCAATAAAATACAGAATACCATTTCACATGATTTTAGAGGCAAACATCCAATGATCCTCCTAAATTTCTCTCTCTCTTCAACTAGCTTGAAATTAAGGCATAAGCTTAGTAGGTACATTGGTTGACTGCAGGTAGCTGCAACTTACTCAGAATGCCCCTCAGGAAAGAAAGGTGGGGACTTGGGATGGTTTCCACGTGGAAAGATGGCAGGCCCCTTTCAGGAAGTTGCCTTCAATACCCCTGTTGGAGCTACCAGTGCACCATTTAAATCAACGTAAGATTCTAGCTTTTAGTTCTGTTATGTTTTTTTCTATATTACTGGTGTTTGAACTAGCTTGTGTGCCCCTCAGTTATTTTATAGAAATAGTTGCTATCTCACACTAAGGTAAGTATCCAGCGAGGAAAAGAAATCACCTAGCATTATTTGTTTCTGTTGTGATTTGAACCTTAGCCTCTCATTTTTTTCCACAACTAGGCCACACCCCTGTGAAGCTCTTCTTTCTTACTTGAGCAGATTTGTTGACGTCTTGATGCTCAAACGCACTGACTTCGTTTTTAACTCTCTCCAATCTTAAACTGCAGACATGGATACCATTTCATTTTATGTGAAGGGAGGAAGAACTGAGATCTGTGAGCATTTAGATAGACATGCAATAGTGGTGGCTATTTTGTCATCTGATACTTACTGCTGAGACTGTCTTGTGATTTAGTTAATTAAAAACTACTTGTGTGTGGATTGCAAGTGTAATGATAAACAAGTAAACATGCCAATGGTTGGATCAAAGTATCTTACTGGCTCATGTGTGTTAATAACGGTTATTTTGAATTCTATGGTCTCACACTATTGTGGGAAGAAAGTTCTGAAGACATCAAATTTAACTACTTCACAAGACCATTGTCATATATGATTGTATAATGGTTCGTAGGATTTGTTGCCACCCCCATTTTCTGGAAAGGGCTTGCAATGGAGCGCAATTTTTTTAGATTTTTTTTGAGAAAGAGAAGTGTGGCCACCTAATGAATTAAAGGCGCGTAGTACCAATCTATCATATTTACCAATTAAAATGAATTTTAAAAATGGTCAAACGCTATCATAGATCGGATAAGGATCCAAATTATTGCACCTTTCAAGGCCCGGTCTACGAATGAGACTCCTGATCGGATCTTGTAAATTATATAGGGGAAGATGCGTCACCAACAAAGGTCAATGAAACATTCTACTTTTGTAAGCTAAAAATGTATAAGGTGTTATGCACATCAGTAAGAAATGATCATGTGATTAACGCGAAAAATTTATTCTTATCTTTAATGAAAATATTCTAAAGTGACAAAGTTGCATATAGAATAATAAGACAAATATTAAAAAAAGCAATAACTAAGTGAACTAAAAGGAAAAATGCAAGAATTTATTTATTAAACACTCTCCAAAAATAAATTTCACGCATCTCATATACTATCACAATTGAGCCTAAAATGTCCTCGAACTAGTGAAAATGGTATAAAAATGTCATCCATCCACCCTTTGAGCCTAAATGTCCCTATCATTAATCTTTGGGTTTAAACATACGTTTCATTCAACTTTTTGGGTCACTTATACTCTTGAAACTAACAACCCTCTCCTTTTTTAAAAAAATATTTATTATGTTTCATTTCTTATAAGATAAAGTAAACCCCCATCCTCAATACCTTTTTTACCCCAAAAAAAAAATCTTATAATTTTTTTATTTTTTAAAATTTGTTTTGGGGTTATAAAGAAAGATATTATTGTAATTTGGATAAAATATGTGAAAAATATGATTAGAAAAAAATTAACCAATAGTTTTACTGTAGTTTTTATTAAAAACAATTTTAGCGCTATGAAAAAGGTATATTTTTTTGGATTTATAAATTATGGGAAAAATCTTTCAACAAAAACCCTCTTAGAAAAATCTATCATTACAACAATACATATTTTGAACTTTTTGTTTAAAGATCTGCATATACTTATATTTTATATAGACAAAATAATTAACCTTTTAAGGATCAAAGCGATTTATTAAAATCGATTTAGCTTTCTTTAATTTTTTTATTTAATTAAATTTAAATAGTTTTTTTGTTATTTTTAATATAACATTAATAAAAAACAAAAACTTACTTTTTGGATAAATTGAAAATTACTTTTTCATTAACTTTATATATCTTTAAAAATTTTCTTTTTTAGAAAGCTAAATCGATTAATTATTTTTATAAGCCATTTAGACCACTTTTTTTAAAAAATCACTTTGATCCTTAAAGAGATATATTATTTTGGTTTAGATAAATTATGGAAAGAAATCTAATAGAGATGGAGATTTATTTTATTCCATAAGAAAATGAAACATAATAAATATTTATAAAAGAAAAAAGAGAGGGTGGTTAGTTTCAAGGGTATAAGTGAGCTAAAAAGGTTAATGAAGTGCATTTTTGGACCCAAGGGTAGATGATAGGGGCATTTTTAAGCCCAATAGATGGACGGGGGACATTTTTATACCATTTTCAATAGTTCGAGGACATTTCAGACTCTTTTACATTGAAAATATATATTCTTTAAAATTTAAAATACTGTCGATTACAAGTCTTTTATCCCAAATAAATGATATTCAAAGACAAGTCAAGTTATGAGACTTCAAACACGTATTACAATAAATAATACATGAACTACTCAAGCCACAAAAGATTCATTAATTCAACCAAAGAAAGCATATTTTCTAGTTGCCAAACAAAATGAAAATCCATAATATTAATGATAAAAGACAAAACGAACCTAGTCGCTTCCCATAGAATACTTAAAGTTTCAAAATAGTATGAATAAAAGAAGGCTAATCCAATAAAATAAAGTAAAATAATGATAAGAAGGATAAAAGATAGATGAACTAACCTAGTCACTTCCAAATCAAATGCTTAAAGTATTTGTTCAACATAAAAATTTCAAGAAAAAACTAATCTAGAGAATTGACCTATCAGTGAAACATCAAACTATCAGAAATACCTTTAAACAATTGATGTCAAGTTCCGAACAATAAATGATAGTCCATAAGCGATAAGTCGACTAAAATGCTTAAGGATCTTCCAAGATACTCTTTGTTATACGTAGTGCTCTAGTCATTTACCTTGAATTTATAACATTCCTCATAAGAAAAGAAATTATGAGTGAAGTGTATGCCGCCTTAATTTGGTGATGAATATAATGTAAGAGATCAAAATAAATGATAAATTAACAACACATAAATTAAGGTTATGGGAGAGAGAGAGAGAGAGAGAGAGAGAGAGAGAGAGAATATGGAATCAAAGTATGACAAGGTTGAAAATGTGCCAAATGCAATATTACTCCCTCTATTTTAGTTTCTATGATCAACTCTCTTAAACTCCTGAAGATAGGTGATTTTATGATGTTTTAATGATTTAACAAATGATGGGAACAAGGAACAGATGAGGAACCTAGTCCCATATGTGTTGAGATCCTGAAAGCGACACTCGACAAACAGTACACTGTGCACCTTCAAGTTTGTTACTTGTTTAGTACGTGTCAACCTGCTATACAAAAGTTGTCTAACCAATGAAATTGCTCCAAATGGTGATGAAGTTGGGTACATATACCCAACCTTTCTTGAAGAGAAATTAACAAGAACGAGAAGAGAGAGTTTTCTACACTTTAAGTGAGTGTTCTTGGTGAGGCTCTTGAGTAGTACCCTTAGAAGGAAAAATCAAAGTTATATCTTTACTTTGTGTATTTCATTATGCTAAAATGGTGCTTGCATCTTGTGAATCAATTTTAAAACTATAAAGGGATCCAATACTTAAAGCAAGTTGTTTGCTCTTCATTTTTAGAGTTAGCTATGGAGAGTGTTGAAGTCTAAGTCGGCTAGAGTTAGTCAATTGAGTGGGTAGTGGAGTAACTACTTAGTTGGCTCGTATAGTAAGGGGGAAGAGATCTAGAGTTAGGTTCCTGGGTTGCAAGAGGTTGTAATCCAAAGCTTTGCTCCCTTGAAATTTAATGAAATTGGGTTGAACAGGTCGTGATTTTATTCCCTTGAGCAAGGAGCTTTAATTTTCACGTAAAACAACTTGTCTTGTTTTACTTTGTTACCTTTACTATTTTAGTTATTTTTGTTCACTGTTGTTCTGACTAGGGACCTGGTCCCCTGCACTCAGTGGAAACCTAAGTTTCCATAAATTGGTATCAGAGCTTAGACTCTCTAAAAAGTTAACACCTAGAGAGAATCTTGAAGAAAAATGACAGCTTTGCTGAATCTCGAAGAGGGTTAGTCATCTACCAAACCTCCTCACTTTAATGGACAACTTTATAGTTGGTGGAAGACTCGCATGCATGATTTTCTCATGGCTAAAGATAGTGATCTATGAGACATTATGCTTGGTGGTCCTTATGTTCCTACCTTGAAGGTGAAAGGTGGTAAGATCACTCAAAGAGTCCCTAAGACTAGACAACAGTATAATGATGTAATAGAAAGAAGGTTGAGAAAAATTACCAGGCTAAGAAGTTGTTGGCCTGTAGTCTTGGGGCTGATACAATCGAATTTATGCCTGTGAGTCCGCCAAAGAAATTTGGGATTGTTTGTGCACAGCTCATGAAGACATTGAGTAAGTAAAGGAGTCCAAAGTTAATAAGCTCATAACTCAGTATGAGAACTTTACCATGAAGAAAAGTGAGTCTATTCATGATATGTACACCGGGTTCTCTTTTATTATCAATAAGCTTAGGTGATTAGGTGAACCCATTCACCCCAACAAGCAAGTGAGGAAGATTCTCAAAATTCTTCCCAAATCTTAGGCCAACAAAGTTGATGTTATCACTGAGGCCAAGGACTTGAAGGTGTTGACAATAGATGCATTGATTAGTAATCTCCAAATTCATGAGTTGAATAGAACAAATGATGCTTCTAAGAAGGACAAATCACTAGCTCTAAAAGTGGCACAAGGTGTTGAATCTAATGATGATGAAGATCAGATGGCTTACCTCACAAGGAGATTTCAAAAAATTATGAGGAAGCATGGTGGTTTCAAGCAGAAGGGAAATCCTGGCAGGATTACTACTGCAAATGATCTGTGTCACAAGTGTGGAAAATTAGGATGTTTCATCAGAGATTGTTCAAGTACAAAGTTGAGCAAAAAGACTATGCAAGCCTAGAGGCACCAAAGACAAGTCAAGGGACCTGGTCCCTGACTAGAAAAGTAGAAAGGTTGCAACAGACTATGTTGTGAAGAAAGCTTTTGCTGTTTGGAGAAATTCCTCAAGTGAGTCAGAAGTGTCTGAGCACACATAGGATGCTTCCTTGATAGCTATGAGGAGGGATGAGGAGATCTTCAACTAAATGTTTGAATTCATGTTAAAGTCTGAGGATGGTGATGAACTGAGGAAGAGGTAACCCTATCTTGTTTTAAGCAAAATTTGCATGTTTTTTCTGTTAAGAAGCCGAGGAAGCTAGTTGCTATTCTTATTGAGTCAATAATTGAGTTAAATACTGAAAAGGATGTGTTAAATAATTAATTAGATCTTGTTCAAGATGAAAAGGTTACTCTAGTTTCTCAGTTATCTGAAGTTGAAAAACATGTGTTAGATCTCAAACTAGAGAATGTACTCTTTGTGAAAGTTGAATGAAGAGTCAAAAGGTTATCTAAAAGGGAAAGAGAAGGCTAGAAGCTTGCAACTTGAGATTAAGGCTAGTCTGAATGAGGTTAAAATTAAGCTAGCCACAACACTATTAAGAAATGTTCAGTTAGAGAGGGACCTGGTCCGAGTCAAAGAAGAATTGTCCAGATCTCTCAAATGGACTACTACTTCTAAAATGTTAGATACTCTGACTCATTAGGGACAAAATAGTAAAAAAGTTCTGGGGTTTGTGAAGAAAAATCTGTCTCATATCACTCATAGAAAAAATGTCAATGGGTCTACTTTGTTGTTGTGTACTCACTTTGGAAGAGATGGTTATTTGAAGACTAATTGTCCTGCATTGAAAGAGTCTGAAGATCGTTTGGTAGGATAGTTTGAACAAAATAGAAGAAGAGAGGGACTTGGTCCTGGGGTGAATTCTCATAATAGCTTTAAGTTGAAAAAAGTGGTGCTAACCCTCGGACAAGAAAAGTGTTAATTACCTCTTTATCTGAATGTTGAGAACTTAGATTAAAATGGGTTCCTAAGACTAACAAGTGATCCTTTGCAGATAAGTGAAGGAAGCTGCAACCAATGGTGGTACATGGATAGTGGCTACTCAAAGCATACGACTGGAAATGTTGACAACTTCCTTTCACTCAAAGCACTCCAAGGTGGAGGTATTTCTTTTTAAAATGGAAAAAAGGGATATAATCTTGGTATTGGCAAGATTGGAAAGTCTCTGGATCACTCAATAGAAATTATCTATCATGTGAGTGGACTAAAATTAAGATTTTGAGTGTATCCCAAATTTGTGACAAAGGGAATGAAGTGAAATTTCGCTGAGAAAATTTTGTTGTCACTAATTCAGGCTCGAAAAAAGTGGTTCTTGTAGAAAAAGAGTGAAGAACATATATGTGGTTGATCTGGAATCAATATAGGGAAATGATCTTATATGTCTTAATGCTCAAAGTGAGAATGCAGAACTCTAGCACAAAAGACTTAGTCATGTCAGTTCTTCATTGCTGCACAAACTTGCTTCAAGGGACCTAGTCTGTGGGCTACCAAAAGTAAAGTTTGCAGAAAACAAAGTGTGCGAGGCATATGTTAAAGGAAAACAGACCAGATCCTCCTTTAAGTAAAAGAAGTAGGTTAGCACTACTAGACCACAAGAGTTGATTCATATGAATTTATGTGGGCTAGTGAAGATTTAAAGCAACGGAGGAAAGAAGTATATCTTGGTGGTTGTGATGATTGGTTCAAGGTTTACTTAGACTATGTTCTTAAGGTCCAAGGATGAAACCTACGATGAATTTGTGATATTTGCGAAGATGATATAGACAAAGTTGAACTGTAAGATACCAAGGATCAGGTCCGACCATGGAATTGAGTTTGAAAATACAAGGATGGATACCTTCTACACTGAAAATGAAATCTATTACTGTCATGACCCAAACCTAGGGCCTAGACGTGACACGATGAATGGAGAACCCGAAGGGACACCAAATAAGCCGTTTAGCATATCATTCACACATCCTTGGGTCACGGAAGCAAAATAAACAACAACAAGAGATATAAATAAAGGGAAGCGAGACTTAGGGAAGTCTTTGATAATCATAAAAGCATAAAAGAGTCAAGCTCATAACATAAGTATATCATAGTATCCAATAGCACCTCTAACATGGAATGGAGTGGGGGCCAAGACAATTTCCGGGATCACCCTCATAGTAACAAGTGTTCAACATAAAGAAGTCTCAAATAACAAGAGTAATAGATAGTGTCCTCGAACTTGAGGACTCACCAAAACTTATCTCCGAAGTACCAAACTAGCCACGTAGAGGATGATCAAAAGGTGCTTCAGTCCCTACATGGTAATATCATGTAGGCATAGAGTATGTGTTATTACGTTTTAATGTTCTAAGTATGTTGTATGCAATGTAACAAGACATAAGCCAGTTATAGTCAAAATGCATAATCATAGACGATGGATAAGTATAATCTCAATATGGCATGTATGATCATTGCTTGAAGTAAATATGCTTGTAAAATATTCATCTTGCGTAGTACATGATACATGTGTGGGAAGAGACCTTAACCGACATAGACCGAGTGGGCTACCACTTGGAATTCGAGGCATGACACCCCCTCGACAAGGTGACTGAGGCATGGCACCCCCGCGATAAGGTGATCGAGGCATGACACCCCCTCGACAAGGTGAACGAGGCATGACACCCCCTCGACAAAGTGAATGAGGCATGATACCTCCCGACAAGGTGACCAAGGCATGATACCCCCGGACAAGGTGACCAAGGCATGACACCCCTCAACAAGGTGACTGAGGCATGACACCCCCTCGATAAGGTGACCGAGGCATGACACCCCCTCGAGAAGGTATGGCCTACTTACCAAGGAAAGTGAAATGTGATAACATGATAACATGAGAGCAAATCATAATCATACATGGGCCCTTGCTTTAACATGAATGGCGCACAAGAGGTAAAATCCTTGAAATAGGGCTTGACTTGTAACTTGTAAAATCATAGATAATTTCATGAACTTAATACATACTTGAAATCCCTTAATCATCATACGGTCGCTTGACTTGTAAATCATGAAATAGATGACCATTAACTTGAGAATTCTTGATTTGACATTTTATCAAACACATGGTGGGTTCATGATACTTGTTCAAAATCATGCAATTTAAGAGTGAAATAGGATGAGTAAACTTAATGCAAATTAGCTCACCAACATGTAGTAAAACCCTCATGTAGAGTAACTTGAAATCCATCACAAAGACTCATGATAATTCATCATTTCATAGCTCAAAACATGCATAGTCTCAATAGACAAAATCAATTCATGGTATAAGCTTGAAATAGATAGTCATACATAATAAATAAACATTTCATAAAGTCCCAACATAATTTATACTCATAATCCATAATAAGAGATACCCGTAAATGATGCAACTTAAAAACATACAATTTTCATAAAAAGAAAGATTAGACTGCATGGGTGAAAGGACCCAATGGATGAAACCCACATACCTCAAACTTGGGTTTTCTTGAGATGAGCTTGAAGGAAACTTAGAGCTTGAAGTGAATACTTGAGTTCCAAAGCTAAGCTTGAAATCCTTGAATTTGGAATGAGATACTTGTTTAAGTCTTAGAGAGGTTTTTATGAGGGTTTTGAGTGATATAGAGTTGAAAAATGACTAAATATTAGAGATTTTACGTTTAAATAGGCATGGAGCTATTACCCCAATGCCCTTGGATGGAATAAGAAAACTGGGGAAAATATTAAATTGGTCCGCATCCAGTCCGTTATGCAAACCAAACATGGAGGAGCAACTAACACTAGTCCATGTCCCTGGCTGCGACACAGACACTGTCCCGTGAAAAATTAGCAAAAATTATTTGTTGATACGGGTCTTCTAAAATCTAAGTTATACTAATTTCTCACTTAATTTTTCCCCTGATCGAAAATATGAAGTCGAATTTTTGATATCACGTACGAATTTTGAAATATATGAAAATTACGATTATGGGCATTCTGAAGCACATTTTTTGGGGGGCTTTTCAATCACAATTCCTCAGCAAAATGGTGTGGTAGAAAGGAAGAACAAAACCTTGGCGGATATTTCTAGGACTATGTTGATTGATTCTGGACTTCTGAAATTTTTTTGGGCTGGTGTTGTTAATACTGCATGTCATGTGACCAACAGGTGCTTAATCAGGTCAATTCTTAACAAAACATCCAATAAATTGCTCAACAACTGGAAGCCTAACGTGATTTACTTAAGGGATTTTGGTTGCAACTGCTTTATTCTCAACAATAGCAAGAAAGACTTTGGCAAGTTTGAAGCAATAAGTGATGAAGGTGTTTTTGTTGATTATTCAAGTTCAAGCAAGGCTTATAGAGTGCTAAAAAAAGTACATAGTACATTCAAAGTGTCTATGTGATCTTTTATTAGTCTGGTGAGCTTGAAAAATTAAAAGATCAAGATGAGGCTGAATTTGAAGAATTGTTGCAATTCCACAATGATGGTGTCAATGTTGATCAGAATGGAGATGGCAACCTGGAGTAGACTAACCTTGATGTTGATGTTATAAGTGATGCAAGTGTTTCTGATGAGAGACCTGGTCCTCTACCAGTTGTTGACAATGAAAAAAAACATTGCTAAACAACCTAAAAGTGCTAATGGAGAGGCTGATACTATTAATGTAGAAGAAAATAAGATTCCTATGACATCCCTACAAAGACTCAGATCTGCTCATCTCCTGATAATGTTATCCCACCTTTAGATATTGGAGTGCAAACCAGATCCAAGATGATGAACATGGTTCCATTTTCAGCTTTTGTCTCCTCAATTGAGCCTAAAAATGTGAAAGAGGCTTTAAAAGATGCTAATTGGGTGAACTCCATGCAAGAAGAGTTGTACAAGTTTGAAAGGACCAAACTGTGACACCTGGTCCCTTCGTCCTCCAAGAGAACAATTATTGGAACTAGGTGAGTTTTCAGAAATAAGCTGGATGAACATGGAGTTATTGTTCGTAACAAGTCAAGGTTAGTGGCTCAAGGCTACATTTAGGAAGAAAGAATTGATTATGATGAGACATTTTCTCAATGTACAATAATAGAAGACATCGGTATTATCATAGCATTTGCATCATTCATGGGTTTCAAGCTCTATAAAATGGATGTCAAGAGTGCTTTCTTGAATAGATATCTAAAAGAGGAAGTATTTGTCAAACAACCTCCTGGTTTTGAAGATGTTGAACACCCCAACCATGTGTTCAAATTGGACAAGGCTTTATATGGGCTGAAATGTGCACCTAGAGCATGGTATGAAAGGTTGTCTAAGTTCCTTTTTGAGAATAGTTTCAAAAGAGGCAAAATAGACAATACCTTGTTTTTAAAGACAAGATGAAGGGACCTAATCATCATACAAGTCTATGTTTATGATATCATCTTTGGTGCTACATCAGAGTCTATGTGGAGAGCTCTCTAAGATGATG
Source organism: Solanum ossicruentum (assembly GCA_025774065.1). NCBI lineage: Eukaryota > Viridiplantae > Streptophyta > Magnoliopsida > Solanales > Solanaceae > Solanum > Solanum ossicruentum. The sequence goes on from JAOTQR010000011.1 coordinate 12,461,783, forward strand.
GGGAGTGAATTTGAAATGAGCATGATGGTTGAATTCTGTTTCTTTTTGGGTTTGCAAATCAAACAAACTCCTAAAGAAACCTCAATTCGTCAAGAAATGTACATCAAAGAGTTTCTAATGAAGTTCAAAATGAAGGATGCTAAGTCAATAGACACTCCAATTGGAACCAAGCCAAAGGTGGATATGGATGAATCTGGTCCCTCAGTGAATGAGACCATGTACAAAAGGATAATTGGCTCACTATTGTACTTGACTGCAAGCTGTCCTGATATTGTTTTCAACATTGGAATATGTGCTAGGTTTCAAGCTAAGTCTAAGGAATCCCATTTAAAGGCAACAAAGAGAATCTTGAGGTACTTGAAGAAAACATGGGACGTGGTCCTTTATTATCCTACACGTTATTCTTTTGAGTTGACTGGCTACGCTGATTATGTTGGATATCAAGTTGATATAAAGATCATTTCTGGAATGACTCACTTCCTTGGATCATGTCTTGTATCTTGGGGAACTAAGAAACAAAATTTTGTTGCTCTTTCAACCGTTGAAGCTGAATATGTAGTTGTTGTCTCTTGTTATGCTCAATTTCTATGGATAAAACAGCAACTAAAGGATTTTGGTGTCATCACACGCACTATTCCCTTGTTGTGTGACAACATAAGTGCTTTGAATATGGCAAAGAATCTGGTTTATCATAAGAGGTCAAAGCACATTAATGTGAGACATCACTTTCTTAGGGACAATGTTGACAAGGGAAATATTTGCATGTAATTTTGCAAAATAGAAGATCAAATTGCAAATACCTTTACAAAGGCTTTGAGCAAAGATACAATTAAGAAGAACAAGCAGAAGTTGGGGATATTGAAGCTAGAATGACCTCTTAATTTTTGGATGAAAATCAACATCTTTTTGGCTATGATTAGAAGAATAGGAATCCCTTTATTTTTGTAATACTTGCTATGGTAAAGACAGTTTTGGTACCTATTTTTACATGATTCAATCAAGATATCCAAAAGATGGAAAACTATTTTGAGCATAACACTTGAAATTTTAGAAGGACATGGTCCATTTTTGAAGGTATACACTCTGTTCATTACATTTGGTTTGCAATTGAGAACCATCATTACTGCTTTGTGTTAGTTAATAGATTTCACATTAAGTCCCAAAAAGTTTATTCGTCTTTTGCACTTTCCAATGTACCTAAAACCATTCCATTACTTATTCTTCCTCTTTCCCTAAGTTAAAAGGTCTCATAAGACCTTATATATTGCCTCATATTAAGATCTTTTTGGGTGAACACATGTTGGAGGCTCTTATGGTCAATGAAAACATCCACATGAACTCCATATAAGTAATGTCACCAAATCTTCAAGGAAAAAAACACTGCTGCAAGCTCAAGATCATGAGTCAAGTAATTTTTCTCGTGCACTTTAAATTGTCTTGAGGCATAGGAAATCACCTTACCATTTTGTATCAACACACAATCTAATCCAATCCTTGATGCATGAAACGACCCCAAAAAGTGCCCAAAAATGAGCCTCGAAGTGCCCTAAATTTTAATTTTCATATATCTCAAAATCTGTTTGTTATTTTGACAATCCGACTTCATATTCTTGTTCAGAGGGTCAAAATTAGGGGGTTAAAGGGTTTAATCCCAATTTAAGAGCAAAAAATTAGCAATTATGAAAATTCAAGAATACAATTTCCAGCGTCTATTCCGTGACACTGGTGCCAATGCCCTATTTTGAGCATTTATCGATTTTCGGGTCCAAGGCTTTGGGTCTTGGGCCCAAGGGTTCCTATACGTGTTTTTACCTATACTTAGCCTTATTTCATCCTTATATCATCCTAAACATTTCTCAGTACTCACTTAAACACTTAGTCATATTTTCATTCCTCAAAATCAAGTCCCAAACTTTCATCCCAATCTAAGGTTCTCCTTCAAGGTTCTTCTTCAAGCTTCAAGTCTCCATCTCTAATCTTCACCAAGTTCATCTCTAAGTTAAGGTATGTGGGTTTCTTTCATGGATTCCTTTCACCCATGATACCCAAGCCTCCTTTTACTCAAATTGCATGATTTAAAGTTAATTTACAAATGAGTCTTGATTATTATGAAATCCACTGCACAGTATGTTAAAACTATGTAAAGTTGTGACTGTTTTGCAATGTTTTGAGCTATAAATCTTTGATCTTTTGTAATATTTGATGAGAGGTTTTGATGTATATTTCTAGAGGGTGTTGTAAGGTGTTGATTGATGGTTTTACAATGGACTTTCTCGCATGATTGCATCTCTATATTTCATGGTTTTACATTAGTATTACATACCCTCTAAGTGTTTGATAAAATATCCGGATGTGGTTTCTTGAGGAGTTAAAGGTCCAAAGCATGAGATATGATATGATTGACTATATGATGCTGAAATGAGCTTATGTATATATGATATATTCTATATAAAGTGTTGCATTAGACCATTCCCGATCTGGGTGACCTAGTTGAGGGGTCAACATCTCAACCACTAGGGTGATGGGTGTTATCATCACTAACCTTGATGAGGGGTTTGTACCTCACACACTAGGGTGATGGGTACTATCATCACTAACCTTGATGAGGGGTTTGTACCTCGCACACTAGGGTGATAGGTGTTATAATCACTAACCTACCAAGGGGTTTGTACTTTGAAAATCTAGCTTGGTCTCTTCCACACATATGGTATCCTATATGAGCATGAGTTACTTAAGCATGTTTTACTTATGCATTGATCATACATGCCATATTGTTATAGTATGCTTGTTCCTATTGTTATGCATTTTGATTATGATGTATATCTCTTGTTGCATTGCATCGTACATACTTAGTACTTTCAGACGTACTAACGCATACTCTATGCCTACATGATGTTACCATGTAGGTATCAGAGCTCCTATTGATTCTTCTTGTGGCTAGATGGATTGTTCAAGTTAGCCTATGGTGAGTCCTCCATTCTAGAGACGATGACTTTTCTCTTATGTTATGTATTAAGACTTTCTTTCATTAATTGTATACTTATGACCATGAGGGTGCGCCTCGTTGCTTTGTCATGGCCCCTGCTAAGTATTTATATTTAGAGGCGTTGTTGGACAAGTTTGTCAATATATTATTTCCAGTAGGAGTTGGTAGAAATTAGTTGCACATAGTTGTACATATGTTGTCCATTATACAG
>JAOTQR010000011.1:12483102-12512965 GCA_025774065.1 Solanum ossicruentum
CTGGTGCACCCCAAGGGGACACACTAGGTCTTATAAAACCCTTATCCAATAAGTCTTTCAACTGCTCTTTTAATTCCAGCAATTCTGCTGAAGCCATTCTATATGGAGGGATAGAAATAGGTTAAGTGCCTGGGAGTAAGTCAATACCAAAATCTGCTTCTCATTCAGGAGGTAAGTCTGGGAGTTCTTCAGGGACCACATCAACAAATTCATTCACTACTGGAACTGACTGAGGAGTTGGTGATTCTGTCTCCATATCTCTTACTCTAACTAAATAACATATATACCCCTTAGATATCATCTTTTTGGCCTTAAAGTAAGAGATAAACTTCCCCTTTGGTGCTGTAACATTGCCTTCCCATTCAAGAACTGCTTCATTTGGAAAGTGGAAGTACACTCTCTTCATTTGGCAATCCACAGTGGCATAACAAGAAGCTAACCAATCCATACCCATTATAATATCAAATTCCACCATTTCTAGCTCAATAAGGTCAGCCAATGTGTCACGGTCACAAACAATTACTACACAGTCATAATAAACCCTTTTAGCCATAATAAATTCACCGATTGGTGTCGACACTTCAAATGGTTTGTTCAATAATTTGGGTGTTCTCTTAATCTTCGCAACAACTAGTGGAGTGATGTATTGTAGTGTAGAACCAGTGTCAATTAATGCGTATACATTATGTGAAAAGATGAACAATGTTCCTGTGACCACATCAGGTGAAGCTTCTAAATTCTGTCGACTCTCCAGTGCATAAGTGCTATTCTGGACTCCACTAGAGCTAGCTGCCCCTCTCACACATCTACCATGATCCATAGGAGCCTATTGACCCCTACCTGCTAGAGGAAATGATGATGATGATGCAACAGCTGACCCAGTAGATTGTGCCATACCACCCATACGTCTCCCTAGGCAATCTCTTATTATGTGCCCTGGCGCACCACACCAATAAAAAGAATCTGGCCCAACACGACATATACCTGGATGACTCCTGCCACACTATTTACAAGGATGCCTAGGAGTCATTGGTTGGCCTGCCGAATAACACGTTATCCGGGAACCTTTCCCTTCACCCCGTTGACCAAACTGATTACTTCTAGACCCTTGAAGTTGTGGAGGAGCGCTGGCTATAGAGTAGGAGGATGATGCCCTAGGTGGTCTATTAGAAAATCGAGGCCTGAGATCACTTTGGGGTGGTGTAAACTGCCCTGTAGATCTGGCTCTTTTGGCTTTCCCCCTCTCCAACTCTTGTATCCTTCTCCTATGCCTCTGATCCTCTAATTTCTGTGCAAATGCCTGCATGCTTGCTATGTCTATATCTTTGTTCAAGGAAGCAATGGTGCAATCTCTGAATAGATACCTATCCAACCTATCTACATATCGATGAACTCTATCTACCATTGTAGCAACTACATTAGGAGCATACCTTGCCAGGGATTTAAATTGAAGGCTATACTCCCTCACACTCATATTCCCTTGGTGGAGATTCAGGAACTGATCTGCACGGGCCTCTCGGATCTCTAATGGCAAATAGTGGTCAAGAAATGCCTTTTCGAACTCTTTCCAGCAGTTGGAGGTGCATCTATACCCTTAGATTGTATCCAAGCTTCATACCACAATATAGCCATACCCTATGACCTATATATTGCTAACTCGACAGCTTCTGTACCACTCAAGTGCATAACATCTAAGGTACGCTGAATCTGATCAATAAAATCTTGGGGGTCTTCATTGGGATCTGACCCAGTGAAGGATGAAGGGTCCAAATTAAGAAAATCATGTATTTTTGTGCCAGCTGCCTTATTTGCACCACCTGTACCTATTACTGGACCTTCATGCCTTTGACCTTCACCAGCAACTATACGGGTCAATAGTTGGACTGCATTTCTCAGATCCTGCATGGTAGCATCAATAGGTGGTTCTGGAGGAATTTCACCACTCTCGGGTTCATCGGGAACTGGAGGAGTTGGAGATGTCTGTGACAAAGACTCCTCTCGAACCTCATATCATTGTCTGACCTGGCTGGTTATACCAACCACCACTTCTAGTCCCCTCCCTTTACCTTTATTCTGCCTTATTTCTGGCGTACTTGTTGTACAAAACAATTTAGGAATTAGATATAATGCACCTATTACACTTGACTTTATGGCACGATCTAAAGAATGGAAATAAAGTAACAACTCCTAAATGCCATGTAGCCTCCTTCTTATAATTGTGGTGTACAACACATTGATAAACAAGATCCTACATAGACACGTCTTTGTAGACTCCCTAGGACGACCTGGTCTGATGCCACTTCTGTCACACCCCAAAGTCCCACTAGGGCGGACTGACACCTATTGCCGATAAGGCTCGGGAGAACCAACCTATATCTATGCGCTTTCTATACATATTATAAGAGGTTTCTACATTTGACATGCCTTTAACAAACTAAATAGTGATAACAAGCCAAAACAAATGCATATGGCTAGGTCGTTGGGGCCATAGTGTTTTAAAGTACGAGACATGACCACACTTTAATTTACATAGCCTACAAAGCCTCTAGATAAGGAAAAAAATCTGATTAGGGTCGGGACAGGCCCCGCCTCAACTAGCTGTACAATGTAAACATATAAGCTCTAGACATACACAAAGCCCCGAAGCAACCTAGAGCTTGATAACCACAGCTGAATGTCCTGTACTCCTATTGGGGAGATCTACTAGCACCTGTACCTGCAACACGAAATGCAGGTCCCCCATAAGGGACATCTATACGAGATAATGTACTGAGTATGTCAGGCAGCATATACTACATATAAAGTAACAACTCAAATGAAACCATGCACCGATGTAAGATTTGGGACCACCTTTGGTTATACTGTTGAATCATGTATTTTATGTTCTTTATATTACTTTACCTTTATTGTATAATCTGTGCACAGTTGTAAAACAAATGATCAACTGCTCAGTAGTAAACTGTATTGGGATTGTCCCTGGCTAGGTTATTCCTTAACCCCCTTTGGATACCACCCTTGATAGGATCGTCCCTGGCTAGGTGATTCTTCCACCCCTCGAGCTACCACCTATCAATAAACAATATGCTTTACCTTTCAGTTACCTTTGAGATAGTTCTTTTAGTGGTCACAATATTGGAGCTGTAGGACTGTATATGTAGCATGTGACATGTAGATAATCATACACGACAATATGACAATGAGAAAGAGTACGTTACACCAATAATACAATGCGTATGAAATGGAACAACTTGTGAACTTTATCTAGTAACAAAACAAAGGCAAGTGTGCAACAACTTTCTACCCACATGCTGTCCAACAATTTCAGCAAGCATAGCTAGCATCTATTTCTTGTTTTTCATGATCAAACTATACTAAATACACAACTCTAATTACTTATCTTTGTCTTCAAGGTTTAGAGTCTGCTTAAGAACCCTAAAAGGGTCGTTTGGCTGCTTCACAAGGTTTAGAAAAGTTGAGAGGAAATTTAGAGAGCAAATCTGATTTTTGTGTGGTCAAGTTGAGAAATGATCTTTGGGAGCTGCTTTGACCCCTTTTTATGGTGTGATTTGGCTGAACTAATGAGGCATTCTCGTTCTTACTTCACCAAGGTGGTGATACATCTCCTTTTCCCTTTCACTTGGGCCTTTTTGGGGCTCCAACTTGATGGACTTGCGCTGCCTATTTTCCAACTTCTTCTTCACTTAATTTGGGCCCAATTTGTTAAGTGTGTTTGATGTCTTTGGTCCCTTTTTAATATCTTTTTTGGGATGAAAATATAGTCCATGTGTGATGCTAAAACACGGGCTAAAGTCATACCCTTAAAATGGGCTTTATTCATAATCGAACTTGGACAAATTCGACTCAAGCCTCAGCTTCGTTTAGCTAGCAAATTTAAGCTAAGCAAGTAAGTGAATCACCTGCTAGCTTCCTAAGTCCTACATGCACCTTAATTTTCTCACTTCATTTAATTCCGTAATCTCAATTCGACACAGAACATATATACACTCGAGCCTCTTAAGTGTTAGACGCCCATATAGCCCATTAACATGTGATTCAAGAACTTTTAAAAATTAGCGCTAATTTGACCAAACCATGTCATGTTTCATTTGCTTTGTGCCAATATTGTAAGGTGTGGGGTGTTACATCATGCCTCCAAAATGTACCATGGACCAATGAAATATTTCAGCCAACAATGCTTAGAATCCCACTTTAGAAGTGCCTCCTCAAATAGATACAAGGGGTATAGGTTGATGTGTTGGAGTCACTGGAACTCCTCAAGCACCTACTACTTCATCTACTCCTTCTGCAGAGGCTAATTTTAGGAGAGCTATCACTATGATCACTTAACTGGTAGCTACCTAGAGTGGGAATTAGATTTCATTGGCTTCTAACTCTAACGCCCAAGAGCCAACTGTTGTGACGAGACTAAAAGATTTTTTGAGAAAGAACCACTAGTCTTCATAGGGTCTAAGGTTGAGAAAGATCCCCCAGAATTTTATTGATGAGATGTGGAAGATGTTGCAAGCCATGCATGCGACAAAAATTGAGAGAGTTGAACTTGCTTCCTATCAACTCAAGGATGTGGAAAATATCTTGTACAATCAAAAGGAAGAAAGCTGAGGTGAGGATGCTGAGCCTGCCATTTTGTGTGACTTTAAGGGTGCCTTTCTTGATCACTTCTGTCCACAAAAGTTGACGGAAGCAAAGGTGGAGGAGTTTGTTAACTTGTTGCAGGAAGGGATGACTATGAAATAATATAGCCTTAAATTCATACAGCTCTCTAGGTATACTCTATAGATTGTCCCCAATGTGAGGTCTAAGATGAGGAGTTCATATCTTGCTTGGACAAGCATGTGAAAAAAGAGTGATAATTCTGGACATGGACATCTCTAGGCTTATGGTCAATGCGCGATAAATTGAGGAGGACAAAAAGAGAGATAGGGAAGAGAAATTAAGCAAAAAGGATAAGTCAGAAGGCATGAGCCTAGTCTGCACAGGCAAGTAAGGGGAATAGGTCCTATTTTTAGAGGAGGTCTTCAAACCATGCACCATCTTCACCAAGTGCACCAGCTCCGAGTAATAGTTATGATCAGAAGTCTTAGGGCTATCAAAATTTCAGAGCTTAGGCTTCTCAGTCTCAAGCTAGTATGACTCAAGGTTCAAGAGGGAAACCACCATGTGGTAAGTGTGGTAAACTCCATTTAGATGAGTGCTGTGAGGGCACAAATGTTTGCTATAGGTGCAAATAGACTGGCCACTTCTAGAATGAGTGCCTAATGAGGAGGAGGGGTGATGGAGGTAATAAAGCTCAATCTTTAGTAGCACCACAGAGAGGTGCCACAACTTATATGGGTGAGGGTACAAACCATCTGTATGTGATGGGAAATTAACAAGATCAGAAAGTTGCACTAGATGTTGTCATGGGTATGCTTAGAGTCTTTTCATATGATGTATATGCCTTGCTTGACCTAGGTTCCACGTTATCATTTATAACTCCATATGTGGCTAGTAAGTTTGAGATTTTTCCTGAATGTCTTCTTGAGCCCTTCAGTGTTTCTACTCTTATTGACGAGTCCATTCTAGTTGAGATGATATATTAGAGATTGGATGATGTCTATCTATCATAGGGAGACTTTGGCAGACTTAGTTGAATTAGAGATGATTGACTTCGATGTGATTCTTGGCATGGATTGGCTTCACAGCTGTTATGCCTTTGTTGATTGTAGAGCCCAAATTGTCAAAGTACAGTTTCCAAATGAGCCTATCCTAGGATGGAAGGGTTATTCTATTACTTCTAAGGGTAAGTTTATTTCCTATGTTAAGGTGGGAATGCTAATTTCTAAGGGATGTATCTTCCCTTGTGCGAGTTAAGGCTGATGATGTAGAGTCTCCACCATTGGAGTCAATTCCAGTTTTCAATGAGTTTCCTAATGTCTTTCTTGATGATTTTCCTGTATTCCCTCCTAATAGGGAGGTTGATTTTGGGATCGGTGTTCTCGCCGATACTTAGCCTATCTCTATTCTGCCCTATAGAATGTCTTCTACACTAATAAAAGAATTGAAAGAGTAATTGAAGGATCTCTTGTATAAGGGATTTATTAGGCTGAGTATCTCTCCATTGGGCACTCCTATCCTATCTATTCAAAAGAAATATGGTTCCCTTAGAATGTGTATAGCTTATCACTAATTGAATAAGGAGACCATTAAGAACAAAATATCCTTTCGAGGATTGGCGACTTGTTCGACCAACTTTAGGATGCCACTATTTTCTCTAAGATAGACCTCATATCAGGCTATCACCAATTGAAAGTGAGAGAATATGATATCTCAAAGACGGTTTTTCGAACCCGATATTGTCACTTTGAATTTCTGGTAATGTCCTTTGAATTGACAAACTCTCCTGCCACTTTCATGGACTTGATGAATAAAGTATTCAGACAGTACCTTGATATGTTTGTGGTTGTGTTCATCGATGATATTTTGGTGTACTCCAAACACGAGGAAAAGCATGCCTGCCACCTCTGAATTACTCTTCAAACCCTCAGAGATAAGGACTTGTATGCCAAATTTTCAAAATATGAGTTTTGGTTTAAATATGTGTCATTTTTGGGTCCTGTTGTCTCGATTGATGGCATTCGAGTGGATATGCAGAAGATTAAGGCAATTAAGAACTGGCCGAGACCCACTTCTCCGCTTGGCATAAGGAGTTTTCTCAATTTGGCTGGTTACTATCGCATATTTATTGAGGGATTTGCTTATTTATCCTTGCCATTGACTAAGATGACTCAAAAGAAAGATAAGTTTCAGCGGCCCAATGTGTGTGAGAAGAGTTTCCAAGAGTTGAAAACCAAATTAAAGGCTTCACCAATGTTGAATCTACCAGAAGGGACTGATGATTTTGTGATCTATTGTGATACTTCTAGAGTGGGATTGGGATGTATTCTGATGCAAATAGGAAAGTTCATAGCCTATGCTTCTAGATAACTCAAGAATCTTGAGGATAACTATCCAACTCATGAGTTAGAAGTAGCTGCGGCGGTGTTTGCACTCAAGATTTGGTGTCACTGCTCATATAGAGTACATGTGGATGTATTCACATACCACAAGAGCCTGCAATATGTATTCACCCATGTGATACCCCTTAACTCCATGCTCTTGTATCCATTTTTCAAGCTTCATTTAGTTAGGTTGGGGTGTATTAGGTTCATAGGAGAGTCCTAGTACCTAGAAAAGTTCAAGACTTCCCTAAGAGTTGGGTTTTAGGTGATGGTTCATGCAAGGGTTAACTTTAAACAAGCATAACTTTTAGCACATTTGAAACTGGGTTGCCCATAACATGTCAAATGAAATCTCTTTGAGTTAGCTTTCCAATGTACTTAGTTTCACCTTATTCAAATTTGGAGTCAAAAGTTATGATCATTTAACTGAAGACAGTCTAGTGTAAAGTTGCACTACAAGCCCACTATTATGAATCATAGGTCGGGGTATGACTTATAATTCAGGCTCGTAGCAATTTCTAGAGGCTTCAAAATTGAGCCTAGGGGTCATGTGAGGGGTCCTATGAGTCATAGTGCTACCTACGGGTCGTAACAAGGCCTGTAAAAGCCGTTAGATAGCTTTTGAGGAAGGGTTATTTTGGTGCTTCCCCACCCTTTCTAAGCTCTAGATTGACGTCTTTATGCTCATTCAAGGTCTCAAAATTCTTAAGTTCTTCATTGTATTGATAAAATACTCTCTTAAAGCCTTACACTAATATGTTACTCCAAAATCAAGTGTTCAAATCTCTTCCGGATCTAAGAATTTCCTTCAAGTTTCAAGCCTCTATCTTTAATCTTCATCAATTACTTCTCCAAAGCTAAGTTATCTGGTGTTGAACCATTGAGTCATTTAACCCATGGTTCCTAAGCCTTGTTTTGAATAATAGTGCATGATTTGAAGTAGATTTTACATGTGGGTCTTGTATATTGAGAAATTTACTGCACAATGATTTTAGTTCATGAAAGTATGGTTGTTTTAGCATGTTTTAAGTTCTAAGTCTTGGATCTAATGTTGGATTTGATGAGGGGTTTTGATGTGTATATTTTGAGGGGATTTCAAGGTATTGATTAGTGGTTTTACTATAGATTTTCTTGCATGATTTTATCTCAAAATTACATGACCTTTTACCCTCACTACACACCAGCCAAGTGTTTGATAAAATATCCGTTTATGATTTATTGAGGAATTGAAGGTCTAAAACATGTCTTATGTTATAAATGATGTTATGATGATGAAATGAGCTATGAGAAATATTATGAATGATGTTATTATGAAGAAAGAATAGTATGTATATGATGTTATAATAATGATAGAAGGAAGGTATGTATATGATATATCTCTATATAGTGTTGGATTGACCATAACCAATTGAGGGGTATGCGTCAATCACCATGGAGGTAGTATAAGCATCCTCTAACCTATCAAGGGGTTTGTACCTTGGTAACCCATTAAGGGGTTTGTACCTTGGCACCCGGGTTATGGGGCAGCATCATCACTAACCTATCAAGGGTTTTGTACCTTTTTCACCCATCAAGGGGTTTGTACCTTAGCACCAGGGTGATAGGGTGGCATTATCACCAACCTAGATGGGGTTTTGTACTTATCAACCTAGTGAGGGGTTAGTAACTCACTACCTAAGTGATGGGTCGGCGTCATCACCAACCTACCAAGGGGTTCATACTTTGGAAATCTAGCTTGGTCTCTTCCACACATATGATATCCTATGTGAGCATGAGTTACTTAAGCCTGTTTTACGTTTGCATTGATCATACATGACATATTGCTGTATATTATGCCTATTGCCTATTGTTATACATTTTGGATTATGATGCTTATCTCTTGTTGCATTGCATCCCAAATATTTAGTACATTCAAACGTACTGACGTATACTCTTGCCTATATGATATCACCATGTAGGAATCGGTGTCCAAGTTGATCATCCTTCTCATCCACATGTCTAGATCGGTGCTATCCAAAGCTAATTGGTGAGTCCTCCATTTCGAGGACCTTGGTTTATTTTTATCTTATCTTTGTATCGAGACATCTTTCATATATTCTATTTTTGACTATGAGGGTGAGTCCAGTAGCTTGTCTTGGCCCCGCTCTATCTAGCATTAGAGGTGTATGTTAGACATACTATGTATCTATGTTGAGCTTGTCTCTTGTCTGTTGATTATAATATTTATATAAGTTTCCCTTAGTCCTATTGCCCTATTCTTACTCTTTATGTATTTTATACGCTTCTATGACCAATGATATGTAATGACAATTTAAGAGGCTTGTTTGGGGTTTCTTTGGGTTTCCCATTCGCTGTGTCACGTCCAAGCCATAGGCTTGGGTCGTGACAAACTTGGTATGAAAGAACTAGGTTAGTAGATCCTCGGAGTCCAACACACCGCGTCAATGAGAGTCTTATTCATGGTTGTGAAGTGCGCCATGACTATGAGTAGGAGGCTATCAAACATTCTAGGAAATAATTCCCTTCTTCATGTTCTAAATCGTGCTTTAGAGTTGTGCTAAGTTGTTCCCCCCTAACGATTGTTCTTTGCTATGCTAGATCTTCCCTAACACTAGAGGAAGACAGGCCCAAACTCCTACGGAGAAACCTACCAATGGTGAACTCTAGGATGCTCTCACTATACTTGTTCAAGTTGTGGCCAACCAAGTCAACCAAGGGGCCCAAGCCCCTCAGGCTACTACCCTAGGAGCTAGGGTAAGTGACTTAATGAGGATGAATCCTCCGGTGCTCTATGGATCAAAGGTAGATGAAGATCTACAAGAATTCATTGATGAGGTCTACAAAACTTTGTCTATTATGGGTATTGGACCAAATGAGAAGGCAGAGTTGGCATTGTACCAACTTAAAGGGTGGCCCAAATACGGTATGATCAATGAAATAGGGAGAAGGGAAATGGTTATGTGGTCCTTTGGGAGGATTTCAAGTTGGATTTCCTTAATCGATTCTTCCCTCTTGAGCTTAGGGAAGCTAATTTGGTGGAATTCCTGAATTTGAAGCAAGGTGCTATGAGTGTGAGGGAGTATACCCTCTAGTTCAATCACCTTTCGAAGTATACTCCTCACTTGGTAGCCGATCCTAGATCTAGGATGAATAAGTTCGTTATAAGGGTCTCCGATTTGGTAAGTGAAGAGTGTAAGTCCTCTTTGCTAATTGGTGACATGGACTTCTCTTGGTTCATGACTTATGCCAAGCAAATAGAGGAAGAAAAATTGAGGAAGAGAAGAGATCATGAGGCCAAGAGGTCCTGTTTTGAGGGTAAGCTCCAAAAGAGTGGCCGATCCCATTATGGCCAAGGGTGTTCTCATGATGCTACGGTGGGCTTTGCTGATGATTTTCCAAAGGCCCAAGGTATTGAAGGTGTGGCTCCGAACATGGGGTTCTAAGGTGTGGTAAGGGTCATAGTGGCCCATGCTTAAAGGGAACCAATACTTGCGTTAGTTGTGGGGAGATGGGTCATCAGAAGTTTGAATGTCCTCGGTCTTGCAACAAGTGTAAAGGTGGTGAAGTCGAAAGAGGGGGTTCTCTAAGGCGTAATCATTACTGTGCTCTTCAAGGGAGGCAAGAGGTGCCCAATGTTATTACTGGTAAGTTTTCCCTTGGCTTTGTTCTACATGTATTGTTAGGCTCGGTGTACCACTATTTCTTCTCTATTCTTTGGTTGCTAATGGGGGGCTTCTTGTGTACTTAAGTTGCTTTATGGACCTTGGGTGTCTGTCTTTTTGTTGAGTGTATGGTGGCTAGAAAGTCTATATGTGTTCATCTGTGTTCATCTTGCATTAGGTTTTGCCTTGTGACATGTTGGGGTTGGTGTGGTGGTTTGTGGTGTTATACTTGAGAAGAAATAGTTGCATGTATATTGTGTCTTCACGGAGATTGGTTGATTTACGCATTAGCTATGTTTATGGGTCTCTAGAATAGGGTTTTAAAGCCCTACCTTGTTATGTTTGTGGTGGTCTCTAGTGATGAGGTATTGATTTGTTTGGAGCTTATGAATTATTTAGGGACAGTGTTGCAAGTCTTGGAGGATGATAGGTTGTTTTCTAAGTATGATAAGTGAGCATTGTGGATAACAAGAAGGTGGAGTTCCTTAAGGATTGTGATATGAGTGTGCATTAGTCTTTTCCATAAGGCTGGTGTTGTGGTTGGTACTCTAGGTAGCCTAGCATGTGTGGGTAGTGGTGGTAAGAAGGAGACTAGCAGGATCCCTCGGTCGGTTAGATTGGAAGTAGGTTGACGAAAGATGAGAATGTTGGTATAATGTTCTTGGTGGTTCCAAATCTTCTTTGGTTGAGGAGGTCTAGTTTAAGCAAGGTCTTGATTTCTGCCTTATTAGAGTTGGAAGTTTTGGATGATCATGATGTGTATACATTGCTAGATCCGGTGTCACTGTTGCTTTCATTAATCTTTTTGTTGCCAAAAAGCTTAATGTGTGTCCCAAATTTTGTGAACCTTATGAAGTGTCTACCCCCGTTGGTTAGTCCATTGTTGCTAAAAGAGTCTATTGAAATTGTCCCATGTTCATATTGCATAAAGTCTTGCCTTGTGATTTTGTTGAACTTGACATGATAGATTTTGATGTTATTCTTGGGATGGATTGGCTACATGCATATTATGCTTCCATTGATTGTAAGACTACTAGGGTGAAATTCCAATTCCCTAATAAGCCGGTTCTTGAGTGGGAAAGTTGTAATGTGGTGGTCAAGGGTGGGTTCTTTCTTTTCTTAAGGTCCAAAGTTGATTTCTAAGGGTTGCCTTTATCATCTTGTGAGGGTTAGGGATTTGGAGTCTAAAGTCCTTCTTGTTGAGTCTCTTCTAGTGGTTAATGAATTTCTTGATGTCTTTCCCAATGAGCTTCGTAGTGTTCCTCCTGAAAGGGAAATAGACTTTGGTATAGACCTCTTTCCCAATACATAACCCATTTCTATTCCCCCTTACTATATGGCCCTGACAGAATTGAAGGAATTGGAGGATCAATTTATTGATTTGTTTGAAAAGGGCTTCATAAGGCCTAGCAAGTCACCTTGGGATGCACCAGTGTTGTTTGTGAATAAGAAGGATGGTTCACTTAGAATATGCATTGATTACCGACAACTTAGTAGAGTAACCATAAAAAACAAGTATCCTCTACCAATGGTTGATGACCTTTTTGATCAACTTCAAGGGGCTAGTCACTTTTCTAAGATTGATCTTCGGTCTGAATACCACCAAGTGAAAGTGAGGGAGTGTAATATTCCCATGACGACTTTTCGAACTAGATATGGGAACTTTGAATTTCTAGTAATGTCTTTTGTCTTGACGAATGCATCGGCTATATTTTTGGATCTCATGAATAGGGTTTATAAACCATACCTTGATATGTTGTGGTGGTCTTTATTGATGATATCTTGATTCACTCTCGAAGTGAGGAATAACATGTGAATCACTTGAGGGTAGTGTTGTAAATTTTGAGGGATGAGAAATATGAAAAGTGTGAATTGTGGTTGAAAGAGGTTGCTTTTCTAGGGCATATGCTGTCAGGCGATGGCATTAGGGTGGATCCTAAGAAGATGGAGGTAATAAGGAATTGGCCTAGACTCTTGACTCCTATGGATATTAGGAGTTTCTTAGGTTTAGTGGGTTACTATCGGAGATTTGTGAATGGCTTCTCCTCTATTACTTCCCCTACGACTAATTTGACACAAAAGAAGGCAAAATTTTTTTGGAACAATGAATTTGAAAAGAGTTTTCAAACTTTGAAAGACAAGCTAATCTCTTCTCCTATTTTGGCCTTATCGAAAGGATTAGAAGTGTTTGTGGTTTATTGTGATGCTTCAAGGATTGTTTTGGGGTGTGTATTGATGCAAAATGGCAAGGTTATAACATATGCCTCTAGGCAACTTAAGGTACATGAGAAAAGTTATCCCACCTATGATCTTGGGTTGGCGGCCGTGGTGTTTGCTTTGAAAATTTGGCATCATTATTTGTATGGGGTTCATGTTATGGGTTCACCGACCATAAGAGTCTCCAATATGTGTTCACGCAAAAAGATTTAAACTTGAGACAAAGATGGTGGTTAGAGCTCCTTAAAGATTATGACATGAGTATATATTACCATCCCAACAAAGCTAATGTCATGACCGATGCTCTACGTAAAGTGTCCATGGGTAGCCTAGCTGATATTGATGTTGGTCACAAGGAGGTGGCTAGAGAAGTTTATCGATTGCCTAGGTTGGAGGTTAGGTTGCGCGAAGTTGAAAATAGTGGTGTAGTGGTTGTTGATGGTTCCTAATCTTCTTTGATTAAGGAAATCAAGTCAAAACAAGACCTTGATCCTGCCTTGCTAGAGTTGAAGGCTTTGGTGAAAGATGGTAAAGTAGACGTTTTCTCCTAAGAGGGAGATGGTGCCCTTAGGTGCCAAGGTAGATTGCGTGTGCCTGATGTTGATGACTTGAGTGAGTTGATTTTGAAAGAGGCTCATAATTCATCCAATTCTATTCACCTCGATTCCACAAAGATGTATAGAGAATTGAGAGAGGTGTAGAATTGAGAAAGGTGTACTGGTGGGGTGATATGAAGAGAGATACTGCCAAGTTTGTCGCCGATTGTCACAATCGCCAACAAGTGAAAGCCGAACATCAAATGCCAAGTGGCATAGCCCAAGATATAGAAATCCCTACTTGGAAGTGGGAAGAGATCAACAGGGATTTTGTGGTTGGTTTTCCCAAGACTAGTACTTTGATTCTATTTTGAATATTATTGATAAGATGACAAAGTTGGCTCAATTCCTACTGGTGAACACAACTTTGGTGCCATAGACTATGCCAAGTTGTATATTCATGAGTTGGTTAGGTTACATAGGGTACCCTTGTCTATCAGTACAGATCATGGTGTTCAATCCACTTAACATTTTTGAAGGTCTTTCCAAAGAGGTCTTGGTACCAAGGTCAAGCTTAGCATGACGTTTCTTCCTCAAATGGATGGCCAAGCCGAAAGGGCTATCCAAACTCTTAAGGATATGCTTAGGGCTTGTGTTTGGAGTTTAAGGGTAGTTGGAATGAACATCTTCCACTTATTGAGTTTGCCCACAATAATAGCTACTACACTATTATTGGTATGGCTTCGTTTGGAGCTCTCTATGGTATGTGTTGTAGATCCCCTGTTGGGTGGTTTGATGTGGGGGAGATGACTTTATTAGGCACTGATTTGGTTATGGAAGCTTGATTTGGTTATGGAAGCTTTGGAGAAGGTGAGGTTGATAAGGGAAAGGTTGAAGATGGCTCAAAGTAGGCAAAAGTCATATTTTGATGTGAGAAGAAATGATCTTGAGTTTAACGTTAATCATTGGCTTTACTTGAATTAAACGCCCCAAAAATGCACCACAAATGTGCTTCGGAAATGTCCATAATCGTAATTTTCATATATCTCAAAATCCGTGGGTGATATTGAAAATCTGACTTCATATTCTTGATCAGGGGGAAACATTTTGTGGGAAATTAGTATAACCTCGATTTTATAGAACCCATAGCAAAAAATGATTTTTAAAAAAATTTGATTTATAGTGGCGATCCGCGCCCTGGCTGCGATGTGCCAAGGGCACAAATTACTGTTATTTTTTTGAAAATTCTATTTCGGCCCGAGGGCCGAGGGGTCATAGCCACATTCCCACTTATGTGTAAAAACAACTATACTTAGTCATTTTCAACTCTATATCGCTCAAAAGCCTCAGCAAGACTTAACCTAATATTTCATGCATATTCAAGTGTCCCAAGCTTTATATCGAATCTCAAGAACTCCATTCTACCTTCAAGTCTCCTTCAAGTCTACATCAAGAAAATCCAAGTTTGAGGTATGTGGGTTTCAACCATTGGGTCCTTTCACCCATGGAGCCCAACCTCCATTTTTATGAAAATTTTGTATGATTTCAAGTTGTATTTCTTATGTGTATCTATTATTATGAAACATGAGCATGAAATATGTTGGGGTTTCATCAAGTGTTGGTTAAGCATGAATATCTATTTCAAGCTTATACTTGGAATTAATCTTGTCTATTGAGACTATACTTGATTCAAGATATAAGATCTATGAACTATTATGAAGTTTTGATATGATTTACATATTACCCATGATGGGGTTTTACCATGATGTTGGTGGGCTGATTTACATGACTTGAAGATGCATGGATTTCACTATTTCATAATCTTTACTCTTGGATTTTGCATGATTTGAACATGTGCCCATATATGCTCACCAAGTGTTTCATAAAATGTCTTGACAAGAATTCTCATGTTTTTCTATGACCTTTTGCATGATTTTCACAAGTCTCGATTGTTGATGAGTTATTGAGTTTTTATGCTAAGGTTTATGCTCTTAAATTGTGATGCCAAATAGAAGGGATTATGAGCTATGTTATTTGCCTTGCCCTCTAGTACAAGAGCAATATTTACATGAAGAGGTTGTGAACTATGTTGTATACATTACCCTCACGTACGATTCGATGTTATACAATATCTTATACTTGTATAAAGGGGTTATGAACTATGTTGTACACCTCATCCTTATATGTGATTCAATGTTACATATTATCTTATGCTTACATGTAGGGGTGATGACCTATAGTATCTTTCTATCCTTATGTACTATTCATTATCTCTTGTTTACATGTAGGGGTTATGACCTATACTACTCCTCTACTCTCATACTATCCATTACCTGCTAGAAGGGGGTTATGACCTATGCTACATCCCTCACCCTCTAGTACATGGTAGTTGGATGATCTATTTATGTTACTTCGTAGTGTTAAAAAAGATATGAAAGTACGATTATTCTTAAGCATGTTTCATCCTACGCATTGATTACATATGGCATATAGAGCTTATATTCATTGAATATGATTAAGCGTCTTGTTATTATAACCTATGATTCTTGTTGCATTGCATCCCACGTACTTAGTATATTCAAAAATATTAACGCATACTCTATGCCTAGATGATATTACCATGTAGGGACCGAAGCTCCAATTGATCGTCCTCCTCCTCAACGTGGCTAGTTGGTTCTTGTGAAGAAACTTGTTGGTGAGTCCTCAATTCCAAGGGTGATAACTTTTCTCATTCATGCTTTGTAGATTCTTGTTCTTATGTTGGATACTTATTAAATGAGGGTGAGCCTCGAAAGTGTCTTGGTCCCCACTCTATTCTATGTTAGAGGTGTCATAGGATATTGTGTCAAGGTTTGACTATGTTATTGAAGCTTGGCTCCTCTTATACTTTTATTATTATGGATGGTTTCGATTAGTCCCTTACCCTTTCATTTATTTGACTCTTGTGTTTGTTTAATTTGCTTTTGGAACTAAGGATGTGTACACTATATTCTAAGAGGCTTGTTTGGTTGTCTTTGGGCTTCCCATTCGCCGATTCATATCTGGGCCCCGGCATGGATCACGACAAACATGGTATCAGAGTACTAGGTTGTTAATGGTCCTTGGAATCTAACACGCCATGTCGATTAGAGTCCTTTCATGGTTGTAAAGCACGCCACAACTATGAATAGGAGGCTATGAGGTGTTTTAGGAAATGCTTTGTTTCTTCATGGTCTAGATCGTGCTTTAGTTGTAACTATAAGGCTTTTCCCCTAACGAATGTTCATTGCTCTTCTAGATCATGCTGCTATGAAGAGGAAGAACAAGGAGGGCCCATGCACCCACGGGGCAATTGACTTACCCCGCTCCTCAAGTTCCTCAAGAAGGAGGGGCTACTGAAGTTGCATTCTAGATTACCATTACTATGTTGGCCCATATAATGACCAACCATTTGAATCAAGGTGCCCAAGCTCCTTATGCTCATACTTTGGCCTAAAGAGTGAGGGACTTCACTAGATGAACCCTCCGGAGGTTCATAGGTCCAAGGCCGAGGAAGATCCCCAAGAGTTCATAGGTCAGGTGTATAAGGTGCTATCCATCATGGGTGTAAGTTCGGAGTAAAAAGTGGATGTAGTGGCTTATCAACTAAAAGGTGTGGCTCAAATTTTTTTTGTGCATTAGAAGATAGAGAGGGGAAATCATAATGCTATTCCTTGGGAGGAGTTCAAAGCCGCCTTCCTCAATTGGTTCTTCCCTATAGAGTTGAGAGAGGCTAAAATGATGAAATTTATGAACCTTAGTGTAAGGTTCCATGAGTGTGAGGGAGTATGCCTTCAAATTCAACAAACTCTCTAAGTATGCTCCACATTTTGTGGCTGACCCTAGATAAAGGATGAACAAGTATTTTTCGGGAATGTCTGACTTGGTGAATGAGGAGTGTCATACCGCCATGATAGTGGGTGTTATGGACTTGTCCCTACTCATAAATTATGCTAAACAACTCGAGGGGGAGAAGCTTAGGAAGAGGAGAAGTGGGGAGTTCAAGAGGGCTCAGTATGACAGTGGTTTTCAAAGTGCTAAGGGGGACTGTTTCAAATAAGGTCATGTATTTCAAGGCCTAGGGCCCTCTAGTTCTCCAAACAAGAGATTTTGCTAATGATGGGATGGTTAACCTAATGTTCCAAGGTGGTAATGGTGGGCGAGTTTTCAAAAATGCAAAAAATGTGAGAAACATCATCATGGAAAATGCTTGAAGGATTCAAATGCATGTTATGGGTATGGAATAGTAGGCCATATGCTTATTGATTGCCTTTATGTTCGAAATGAGGTCAAGGATTTTCATCCTCAAAGTCAACGTGGTATCCTGATCAAGAGGATCAAGGAGTCCAACAAGGGGGTACTCCACGACATAATCAATTTTATGCTCTTCAAGGGAGATAAGATGGGAATGAGGTGCTCGATGTTGTTACCCGTATGTTAAAGGCTTTTGATTTTATGTGCATATTTTGATGAGTGTAGGAGCCAATATTTCTTTCAGTATTCCTTTTGTTGCTAGTAAGTTTCTTGTGTGTCCCAAATTGCTTTGTGAACCTCTAAGGTATGGAACCCAATGGTGAGTCTATTATTGCTAGAAAAGTCAATAGGGATTGTCTCATGTCCTTTGCATAAAGTCTTATCTTGTGATTTTATTGAGCTGGGCATGTTTGGTTTCGAGGTCTTGGGGTTGTTTGGTTACATATATATCATGCTTCCATTGATTATAAAACCTGTAAATTTTAGATCCCAATTCCCTAATGAATTCATACTTGAGTGGGAAAGTTGTATAGTGGTTGTTAAGGGTATCTTCATTTCTTGTCTTAAGGCCCAAATTGATCTTTAAGGGTTGCATTTACCATCTCGTAAGGATTGGGGGATGTTGAGTCTAAAATCCCTCCTATGGTGTCAGTTTCGGTAGTCAATAAGTTTCTTGATGTGCTTCCCGATATTTTGAATTTATGGTAATGTCTTTTGCTTGACCAATGGACCGACTATGCTTATCGATCTCATGAATAGGGTCTTTAAACCCTACTTTGATATATGTATGGTAGTTGTGGATGGTATATTGATTTATTTCCAGAGAGAAGAAGAGCTTGTGAGTCATTTGAGGGTGATGTTGCAAATCTTGAGCAATGAGAGGCTATGTGTTAAATATGATAAGTGTGAATTTGGTTAACAAAATGGTGGTTAGAAAAGTACACCTATTGGCTAGGTTGGGAATGAGGTTAGATGAAGTGAAAAATGGTGGTGTAGTGGTTAAGGATAGTGCCTGATCTTCTTTGATAGGGAAGTCAAGACGAAACAAGACCTTGACCTCTTACTAGAATTAAAGGCTTTGGTGAAGGTTGGGAAAGTGGAGGTTTTTTCCCAAAGGGGGAGATGGGGCTTTTAGATACCAAGGTAAGTTAAGTGTGCTTGACATTGATGATTGGGTTACTTGAAAGTCCCACCCACGAAGGGTGTGATCCGATTTTAGCAAGAAAAGAAATTCAGCCTAAGGTTTGTGGGTCCTTAGTGTTGGGAGAATTGGTAAAGTTACTTATGAATTGGAATTGCCTAAGGAAAATGGATATGGTTCATCCAGTATTTCATATATCTATGTTGAGGAGATGTGTTGGTAATCCAAGTGCTATAGTTCCCTTAGAGGTTGTGGGTGTTGTGGACGACGACTAGGCCTATGAGGAGGTCCATATGGAGATTATAGATAGACAAGTAGACCAGATTAAAGACAAATGTGTAACATCCGTCAAGGTTCTTTGGAGGAATCGACAGGTCGAAAGTGTCACTTGGGAAGCCGGAGTGGGCATGAAGAAGAGAAATCCGTATCTCTTTCATTCTATTCAAGCTTAAGGTAGCAAACTTTACCTTCTATGATTTCAAGTCTTAAGTTTCAGCCTTTATGTCATTTTGCATGCATTCATGTTTATGTTGACAAGTTTATGGTGATTTTTGACATTCATGTTGAGATTTTATAAAATGGTGGTTAAGTTCATTTGTTGCAATCATGTTGGGTTGAAATCATCACAATTACTTCTCTTATGTAAGTTTCTTCGACATTTTTGTACGAATGTTTACAAGGGGGAGATATTGAAATGCCCCAAAAACGTCCCAAAAAACCCCAAAACACCCCAAAAACGCCCCAAAAACACCCCAAAAATGTGCTTTGGAAACGTCCATAATAGTAATTTCTATATATCTCAAAATTTGTGTGTGATATCGAAAATATGACTTCATATTCTTGATCAGAGGGAAAAATTGAGTGGATATAGGTATATCCCTGATTTTAGAGGACTCGTAGCAAAAAATTATTTTATTTAAAAAAAATCAATTTCTAGTGGCAATCCGTGCCCTGGCCGCAACGCGCCAGGGGCACGGATCAATGTTATTATTTTTTTAAAAAAAATTCAATTTTGGCCCAAGGGCCTTGGGGTCATATCCCCATGGCCATTTATGCGTAAAAACACCTATACTTAGCTATTTTTCAACGCTATATCACTCAAAGCACTCTTAAAAACCTCTCCAAGAATTAACCTAATATTTCATCAAAATTCAAGTGTCCCAAGCTTAATTCCGGATCTCAAGAACTCTATTCAAGCTTTAAGTCTCCTTCAAGTCTACATCATGAAAACTCAAATTTGAGGTATGTGGGTTTCATCCATTGGGTCCTTTCACCCATGGAGCCTAACATCCATTTTTATGAAAATTGTATGATTTCAAACTGTATTTCTTATGGGTATCTATTATTATGAAATATGAGCATGAATTATGTTGGGGTATTTTATCAAATGTTGTCGCTTATGCATGAATATCTATTTTAAGTTTATACTATGAATAATCTTGTCTATTGAGACTATATATGATTCAAACTATGAGATCTATGAACTATTGTGAAGTTTTGATATAATTTACATGTTACCCATGATAGGGTTTTACCATGTTGTTTGTGGGTTGATTTACATGACTTCAAGATGCATTTATTTCACTATTTCATGATCTTTACTCTTGTATTTTGCATGATTTGAACATGTGTCCATATATTCCCACCACATGTTTGATAAAATGTCTTAACAAGTCTCAATTGTTGATGAGTTATTAAGTTCTTATGCTAAAGTTTATGCTCTTAAATTGTGATTCCTACTAGAAGGGGTTATGAGCTATGTTATATACCTTCCCATCTAGTACAACGCCAATCTTTACATGAAGGGTTTATGAACTATGTTGTATACCTTACCCTTATGTACAATTCGATGTTATGCAATATCTTATACTCACATGAAGGGGTTATGAACTATGTGGTACTCCTTACCCTCATATACGATTCAATGTTATGTGCTACCATATGCTTACATGTACGGGTTATGACCTATGCTATCTTTCTACCATCATGTGCTATTCATTATCTCATGCTTACATGTAGGGGTTATGACCTATGCTACTCCTTTACCCTCATGTACTACCCATTACCTATTAGAAGGGGTTATGACCTATGTTATATCCCTCATCCTCTAGTACAAGGTAGTTGGATAATCTATTTATGTTACTTTATAGTGTTAAACACGATATGCAAATAGCATTCTTCTTAAGCATGTTTCATCCTACTCATTGATTACACATGGCATATTGAGTTTATGTTCTATGATTAAGCATCTTGTTATTATGGCTTATGATTCTTGTTGCATTATATCCCGCATACTTAGTACATTCAAACGTACTAATGCATACTCTATGCCTACATGATATTACAATGTAGGGATCAGAGCTCCATTTGATCCTCCTTCTCCTCCACGTGGCTAGTTAGTTCTTATGAAGAAGCTAGTTGGTGAGTCCTCACTCCCGAGGTCGATAGCTATTCTTATTCATGCTTTGTAGATTCTTGTTCTTGTGTTTGATACTTATTAAATGAGGGTGAGCTCGAAAAGTTTCTTGGCCCTCGCTCCATTCCATGTTAGAGGTGTCAGTAGATATTATTTCATGGTTTGATTATGTTACTGATGCTCGACTTTTCTTACTCTATTATTATTATGGATGGTTTTCCTTAGTCTCTTTCCCTTTTCGTTTATTTGACTCTTGTGTTTGTTTAATTTGCTTTTGCAACCAAGGATGTGTACATGATATGCTAAGTGGCTTGTTTGGGTTGTCTTCGGGCTTCCCATTGTCCTTGTCATGTCTAGGCACTAGGCTTGGGTTGTGACGTTGAAGGTCTCACCCATGAAGAGTGTGGTCTGGTTTTAGAAGAAAGGTAAATTCAGCCCAAGGTTCATGAGACCTTGTAGAGTTTTAAAGAGAGTTGGTACGGTTGCATATGAGTTGGAGTTGCCTATGGAGATGAATATGGTTCATCCGGTCTTCCATGTGTCCATGTTAAGAAAGTGTGTGGGTGACCCAAGTGCTATAGTTCCCTGGATATAGGTGTTGTGAAAGATAATTTGACCTATGAGGAGGTCCCAGTTGAGATTTTGGATAGACAAGTGAAGAGGATGAGAAACAAAGATGTAGTTTCCGTCAATGTCCGTTGGAGGAATCAATAAGTTGAAAGTGCCACTTGGGAAGCCGAGGTTGACATAAGAAAGCGATAGCCATATCTCTTCTACTCTACTCAAGACAAAGTAATGACCTAAGTCTTATTCATGATTTCAAGTCTTACGTTTTAGCCCTCATGTCATTTTTCATGCATTCTTGTTTATGGTAACAAGTTTATGGTGATTTTTGATATTCATGTTGAGATTTTTGAAAATAATATTTAAGTGCATTTGGTACATTCATGTCCAGGTAATATCTTCATAGTTACTTCTCTTACGCATGCTTCTTTGACATTCGGGGATGAATGTTCCAAAGGGGAGGATATTAAAACACCCCTCAAGTGCTTCAGAATGCCCTATAATCATAATTTCCATATATCTCAAAATCCATGCATGATTTGGAAAATACGACTTCATATTCTCGATCAGGGGGCAAAAGTAAGTGGGGAATGGATATAACCCATATTTTAGAAGACTCGTAGTGAAAAATAATTTTCGCTAATTTTGTGATTTCTAGTGGCTATCCGCGCCCATGATACGACATGCCTGGGGTGCGCCACCATGTATTTCCAAGTCCGCTTTTGGTCCACGACATGCCAGGAGCACAGATCAGTGTAACATTTTCCTTAATTTTCTTATTTTTCCCGAGGGCATCGGGGTCATAGTTCCATGCCCACTTAAATGTGACATCTCCCATACTTAGCCATTTTTCAACTTTATAGCTCACACAAGCCTCTCTGAAACCTCTCTAAGACTCTATCAATTCTTTTATTCAAAACTAAGGATTTCAAGCTCAATTTTGGAACCCAAGGACTGATTTCAAGCTATACGTCTACTTCAAGTTCATTCCAAGGAATTCGAGGTTTAAGGTATGTGAGTCTTCATCAATGGGTCCTTTCACCCGTGTAGCCCAACCTACTACTTTTGTCAAAATTGCATGATTTCAAGTTGTGTTACCTATGGGTATCTCTTATTATGAATTATGAGCATAAACTTTGTTGGGGTTTTATTAAGTATTGATTGACTATGCATGAACATTTATTTCAAGTTTAATCCATGAATTGGTTTGTCTATTGAGACTATGCATGATTTGACCTATAAAACTATGAACTATTATGAGCTTTCATGATGGATTTCAAGATACCTTAGAGGAGGATTTTATAATCATGTTGGTGGGTTGATTTGCATTGAGATTACTCATCCTATTTTACTCTTGAATTGCATGATTTTGCGCAAAAATCATGAACCCACCAAGTGTTTGATAAAATGACATGACAAGAATTCTAAAGTTATTAATGATCTATTACATGATTTACAAGTCAAGTGATTTCACGATGATTAAGGGCTTTCAAGAATGTATTTATTCATGAAAAATATCTATGATTTTACAAGTATCAAGTTAAGCCCTATTTCATTATTTTTACCTCTTGTGAGCCATTCATGTTAAAGTAATGGTTCATGTTTGATTATGGTTTATTCTCATGTTCATGTTAGACTCACTAGTAGAGGTCAAGCATGTTCATGAGCTACTCAAGTCATGTTCTTACAATCTAATCATGTTATGATTAGAGTATGATTATTTCAAGTATTCTGTGGGATTTGACTTAGTATCGATTGTGGCTTAAGATGGGGCCTCGACTCAAGGGGTCTTTATATAAAGTCTTTAGTCTCTAAACTATGTTCCACCATAGAATTATGATTATTACCCTTGCAATACTAGTAGATCCATCTAGTTCATGTTATCATGTTTGGTTTGGCTTGGCAACTACACTTCATCGAGGGTTGTCATGCCCGGTGTCACACCCCAAGGTCCCGTTAGGGCGGACTGGCACCCGTTACCAATAAGGCTCTGGAGAACCAACCTATATATATGCACTTTGTGTACATATTATAAGGAATTTCTATGTTTGGCACGCCTCTAAGAAGATAAACGGTAATAACAAGCTAAAAGGAGATGCGTATGGTTAGGCCATTGGGGACACGATGTCTAAAGTACGAGACATAACCACACTTTAATTTACATAGTCTACAAAGCCTCTAGTCAAGAGAAAGTATCTGCTAGTGTTCGGGATATGCCCCGTCTGAATTAACTATATAATGCAAACATATAAGCTCTAAACACGACAAAAGCTCCGGAACAATCTGGAGCTTAGTAACAGCAGTTGAAAGTCTTGTACTCTATTGGGGAGATCTACTAGCTCCTGTACCTGAATCATGAAATGTAGGTCCCCCGTAAGGGGCGTCAGTATGGGATAATGTACTAAGTGTGTAAGGCAGCAAATACTATATAAGAAATACAACAAAAATGAAACTATTCACTAGTATGGGATAAGAGACCACCTTTAGTTATACTTTGGGATCAAGTACTTTATGTTCTTTATATTGCTTTACCTTTACTGTATAATTTGTGCATATCATGTACTGTAAATGACCAACTCATCAGTTGTATAACAATATCGGGATCGTCCCTGGCTAGGTTCTTCCTTAACTCCTTGAGCTACCACCTGTAATAAGATTTTTCCCTGGCTAGGTGATTCTTCCACCCCTCAGGATATCGGGATCGTCCTTGGCTAGGTTCTTCCTTAACCCCTCGGGCTACCACCCGTTATAGGATCGTCCCTGGTTAGGTGATTCTTCCACCCCTTGGGCTACCACCCATCAATAAACAATATGCTTTATCTTTCAATTACCTTTGAGATGATTCTTTTGGTGGTCATAATATTAGAGCTTTAGGACTGTATATGCACCATTTGACATGTAGATAATCATAAAAGCCAATATGACAATGGAGAGAGTGTGTTACATTAACAATGCAATGCGTATGAAATGAAACAACTCATGAACATTACTTAGCAACAAGAGTTAAAGTAATTTAGTATCCAAGTATGGATGTAGATTCAAAGGTGGTTAATATAACACAAATGGAGACACAATTAATTGTTGTGTCGGAGTTGGTAAATACCTTTATGTACCAAGGAGAAATCTATGTTTCATGCCAAATGATACGAAATCAAATAGCCTTACATACCTCATTATAAGACCTCGTTACTACCTTTGAGTGGCTGTGATTTCCCTCAAATATTTAGCTATAGTATATTAAGCAATAAGACTAGTATTAGCAGCAACACAACACTTCTAGGCAGTCCAATATCATAAAACCGATCATCTGGACAGCAAGCTTTCAACTAATGATGCAAAGGCATTTCTTCAACCTTTTCACTTATAAACGTATTTTCTAACAGCCATTATTATGTACATGTCATGTATATCTTATTTTAGATGCTTAACAGTCCTAAAACATCCCACACAACACAACACATCACAATTCTTCACAACATACAAACAAGCGGCATAACGTTACATCCTTTCACCACGCTTCGACGTCAACAATTCCAAACTTGTTTTAACTTTATGAAAATTGAATCCAATGTTTTTACATATAAAACCAGTCTTAAACTAGTCCAAAAATAGTCCCAAAATAGGTAAAAGTCATGGAACAACATATTACAATTTTCAGCTCCCAAGTTTCTTTTAAAAGTGAAATTACGATGTTGTACACCAATGCATCTTTGTGGACTGTAAAAGTGGTACAGCAGCTTAATTACATGACTAATAACCTGTACATTGTTAGAACGTATGTATTACTTCATAATTCATCCAACCAATTAATAGAAAATCCTCTTAAACAACAAGAAGCGTTCACAACAATAGTTAGGACACATGCTGTCCAGAATTTTCAGCATAACGTAATAGCATATACTTCTTGTTTTTCATGAAGAAACCATACTAGCAATATCTATAACTTAAACCATATTAAGAACATCTAAATATCTTCATATTACATACCA
This sequence comes from Solanum ossicruentum, assembly GCA_025774065.1. NCBI lineage: Eukaryota > Viridiplantae > Streptophyta > Magnoliopsida > Solanales > Solanaceae > Solanum > Solanum ossicruentum. The sequence goes on from JAOTQR010000011.1 coordinate 12,508,898, forward strand.
AAAACCATATAGAAGTCACTAAAATAAAAGGCAAGTGTGCAGCAACTTTCTGGACACAAGCTGTCTAGAATTTCTAGCAGATTTCCAGCATAACATACTATATCATATACTTCTTGTTCTTCATGAAGAAATCATACTAAATACACAACTATAATTGCTTACCTTTTCCTTACAGGTTCTGTATTCACTTCAAATTCCTTATAGAATTATGTTTGCAGCTTAGTGAAGTGAATTAGAGAGAAGACAAAAGACTTTAAGAAAGCTGAAACTTTATTTCCTCATGGAATGAATTAGTCCTGCATGTGATCCATTTTTAAAGATCAATTTGGCCAACTTTATCTTCCACTTTAGATTTGATAATGACACCAATTTATAGTCTATTAATTCAGCATCGTATCCTCCAAAATTGGGCTTAATTGGGCCTTAAATATGATGGACCTTGGCCGCCAATTTCCAACTTTGTCCTTAGTTGGTTTTGGGTCCAAATGGCTAAGTGGTTTGTAGTGTACTTAGGAAGTTTTTAAATTCTTCTTGGACTAAAAGTAAAGTCCATTTATGAAACTAAAACATGGGCCAAAGCTATACCCTTATCACAGAATTTATTCATAATCGAACTGGAACAAATTCGGTGTCGAGTCTCGTCTCCGTTTAGCTATAAATTTTAAGCTAAGAAAGTAGGTGACTCGCCTACTAAATTATTAAGTCATACAATAACCTCAATTCTTCAATTAGTTCAGGGCTAATATATCCTCAATTTAACACAAACACATATGTACCCTCGACCCTCTTAAGCATTTAGACTCACATACCGCCCATTAACACGAGATTCAAGCACTTTCAAGAATTGATGCTAATTTGACTAAACCATAACATGATTCATATACATAGTATTAGTACATGTAAAAGTGTTACATCCTTCCCCCCTTAGGAATATTCGTCCTCGAATATTAGCACAATAGGCAGCTTAATGAAGTATAAACCTTTATTTAAATAAACCTTTAACAACACACTAATTATTCAATCACACATACCTATTAGTGTTCCAATTCTGCATGTTGGGCGTCCTCTTTACCTTCAAACAAATGTGGGTTTTTTTGGCTTCATCGCGTCGTCGGCCTCCCAGGTCATCTCTTCGGCTTGTAGGCTTCTCCAAAGCACCTTCACTGAAGCTATTTCTTTATTCCTCAGCTTCCTAACTTGACGATCTAGAATAGCAACAGGTTCCTCTTCATAAGTGATATCTTCTGTAACCTGTGCATGCTCAATAGGAGTGATACGGGATGGGTCACCTATGCACTTCCGAAGCATTGATATATGGAAAACTGGATGAACCATTGAAAGCTCGTGGGGTTGCTCCAGCTCATATGCAATCTGCCCAATTTTCTTAGTTAATTTTATACGGCCCAATGTAACGTGGGCTTAGTTTTCCTTTCTTACCAAACTTCATAACACCTTTCATTGGAGACACCTTTAAAAATACTCAATCTCCTACTGAAAATTCTAGCCCTTCCTCCTAGCATCCACATATGATTTTTGACGACTTTGGCCTGTTTCTAGTCGCTGCTGTATTACCTTAACTTTTTCCATGGCTTGGTGCACTAGATCTGGCCTAAGCAAGGTGGTTTCTCCCATTTCAAACCATCCAATTCGCGACCTACACTACCTTTTGCACAAAGCTTCATAAGGTGCCATCTTGATACTTCAATGGTAGCTGTTATTATAGGCAAACTCAATAAGTGGAAAATGGTCCACCTAACTACCTTTAAAATCCAATGCACAAACTCGCAACATATCTATCTTCAAGTTTCTGAAAGGTGCGTTCTGCTTGACCATCTGTTTAAGGGGGAAAGCTGTACTCAAATTCACTTTTGCACCTAAAGTCCTTTAGAAAGACTTCCAAAACCTCGCAGTGAATTGAGTTCCTCGGTCAGATATAATGGAGATTGGGACTCCATATAATCTGACTATCATTTTGAGGTATAGCTTGGCATACTATTCCGCTGTATAGTCACCCCTGATAGGTAGGAAGTGTGCCGACTCATATGGAGTCAAACTTTTGAAATGAGCAAGGCAAACTAATAACAAAATCCATGTTAATCATATCCCACTTCCAGGTTGAAAGTTCTATACACTGCATATAACCTCCTGGCTTTTGATGTTCTACCTTCACTTGCTGGCAATTTGGACATTAAGCCACAAATTCTACAAGGTCCTTTTTCATTCCTCCTCACCAAAACACTCCCTTCAGGTCATTGTACATCTTGGTCAATCCTGGATGGATGGAATATCAGGAATGGTGGGCTTCTTCCATTATCCTTTTTCTTAACCCATTAATATCAGGTACACATAATCTATTTTGGCAGTAAAGTACTCCATTTTGTGTAAGGTCAAAGCCCTTTATCATACCCTGACTCACCTTTTCCTTAAGATATCGTAGAACAGGATCCTCGAACTGTTTTTCTTTCACCTCCATTGCTAATGAAGACATAGCTGCATTATGTAAAATAACCCCTTCCTTTGGAGTTTCAAGAAGGAAAACTCCCAAACTAGCTAATTGTCGTAGTTCCTTAGCCACTCCTTGACTCACCAAGGCCTGATCACCAGTAATGATGATTTCCTTACGACTTAAAGCATCGGCTACCACATTTTCCTTCCCCGGATGGTATAGTATATCAACACCATAATCTTTTATTAGCTCTAGCCATCTCCGCTATCTTAAATTTAGATCATTCTGCTTAAAGATGTATTGTAGGCTCTTATGATCGATATATATATATATATCCACATGAACCCCATACAAATAGTGGCGCCATAATTTTAAAACAAATACAACAGTCGCTAGCTCAAGATGAGTTGGGTAATTCTTCTCATGTGGTCGTAGCTATCTGGATGCATAAGCAATTACCCTACCGTTCTGTGTCAGCACATACCCTAAGCCAACTTTTGAAGCATCACAATACATTGCATACCCCTCAGTGCCTTCTGGAAGTACTAGCATAGTTGTAGAAGTTAGCTTATTTTTCAATTCTTGGAAGCTCCTTTCACATGCATGATTCCATTGGAAATTGGTCGCCTTATGTTTCAGCTTTTTTAGGGGTACAAAAATGGAAGAAAAACCCTTAACAAATCTTCTATAATAACCTGCCAACTCTAGGAAGCTCTGAACTTCTGTGGGCGTCGTTGGCCTTGGCCAATCTTTCACAACATCTATCTTTTGTGAATCAACTCTTATTCCCTCTTCAGACATAATATGACCCAAGAATGCCACTAACTTTAGCCAAAATTCACGTTTAGAAAACTTGGCATGCAACTATCGATCACAAAAAACCTGCAGCACTTGTCGTAAGTGATTTGCATGGTCCTCTTCTGCCCTTGAGTACACCAAAATGTCATCTATAAATATGATCACGAACAACATCCAAAAATGGCTCAAATACCCTGTTCATCAGATCCATAAAAACTGCTGGTGCATTCATTAGCCCAAATGACATAACAAGAAATTCAAAGTGACCGTACCATATTTTGAAAGCAGTCTTAGGTATATCTTCCTCCTTTACGTATATCTTCCTCCTTTACCCTCACTTAGTGATACCCCAATCTCAGATCAAGTTTTGAAAAGCATTTGGCACCCTGTAACAGATCAAATAAATCATCAATCTTGGGGAGGGGTATTGTTCATAATGGTGACCCTATTCATTTGTCAATAGTCGATACACATTCTCAAGGTGCTATCCTTTTTGCGAACAAATAACACTGGTGCACCCCAAGGGGATACACTAGGTCTTATAAAACCCTTCTCCAATAAGCCTTTTAATTGCTCTTTTAATTCACGCAACTCCATCAGGGCCATTCTATATGGAGGGATAAAAATAGGTTGGGTTCCTGGAAGTAAGTCAATACGAAAATCTATTTCTCGTTCAGCAGGTAAGCCTGGGAGTTCTTCATGGAACACATCAACAAATTCATTCACTACTAGTACTTATTGCAGAGTTGGCGATTCTGCCTCCATATCCCTTACTCTAACTAAATGACATATATACCCCTTAGATATCATCTTTTTGGCCTTAA
>JAOTQR010000011.1:12520338-12533682 GCA_025774065.1 Solanum ossicruentum
TTCTGAAAGGCATGTCAAACATAGAAACCCCTCGCAATGTGGATAGAAAGCATATAGTTATAGGTTGGTTCTCCCGGACGTTATCGGCAACGGGTGCCGGTCTGCCCTAAGGGGCTTTGGGGCGTGACACATGACTCCTTCCCCTGCATCATCTTGACATGTAGATCCATCAAAGAACACCATCCATGCCGACAGTTCCTCCATAAATAAGGTATCTTTATCCGAAAGTTCTTCTAAAGTCTTCCATTTCCCTAGAAGAGGATGGTCAACAAGCAAATTAGCAAGTGCTTGCCCCTTCACAGCCTTTTGAGGTGTGTATATGATCTCACATTGATTGAACAATTATTGACCATCTTGCTAGACGTCCAGAGAGAATAGGTCGATTTATTACGAATTTCATATGATTAGCTTGAGAAATTAGCTTGATGGTGTACGCTTTAAAATAATGTATTAGATTCTTTATCACATATAGTAATGCACAACACATCTTCTCAATGGGTGTATAATTTAGCTCAGCTCCTATGAAGGTTCGACTTAGGTAGTACAATGCTTGTTCCTTCTTAGCTTCATTCTCTCGAGCAAGAAGTGCCCTAAGTGATTGTTCTTGTGATGCAATGTAAGTATTAATGGCCTTCCAGGAATTAGTTCCCCTAATACAGGTGGATTTAACAAGTTTTTTTTATTCTTTCAAAAACCTTCTGGCGCAATTGATCCCAATGGAAGGGGGCATCTTTCTTCATTAAATGGTTGAATGGTTGACATCGTCCAACTAAGTTAGAGGTAATCTTCTAATGAACTCTAAATTTTCTTGTAGACTGCAGAGGCCTCTCAAGTTGTTTGGCTCAGGCATTTTTTGAATATCATCAATTTTTGGAGGATCAACTTCAATTCCATGGTGACACACAATGAAACCAAGAAACTTTCCCGAGGTAACTCTAAATGCTCATTTGAGTAGATTCATCTTCAAGTCAAACTTCCTTAACCTTCAAAAATAATTCGAAGATATTTAAGATGGTTTTCTCTGCTTCATATTTACCAATAAATTATCAACATAACATTCCACCCTCTTATGAAGCATGCCAATCAAATATATTTTGCACTGTGCATTGGCAGGATTCACCTGCATTCTTCAAACCAAAAGGCATCACGTTGTAGAAATAAATTCCTTTTGGAGTTCGAAAGGCAATGCATTCTTCATCTTTAAGAGACATTCTGATTTGATTGTATCCAAAAGATCCATCCATAAATGACATAACTTCATGAAAAATTGTAGCATTAACCATGAGCTCAATTATTGGCAGTAGGAAGTCATCTTTTGGACATGCCTTGTTCATATCTCGAAAATCAACACACACACGTATCTGACCGTTTTTCTTCTTCATAGGTACAATATTTGAGATCCACGATAGGTACTTCACTTCTCAAATAAACCCAGCTTCTATGAGTTTATTGATCTTTGCTTCAATTTGTGTTACCAACTCAGGGCGAAACACTCATCGTGATTGCTTTATGGGACGTGTTCCAGTTCTGAGCCCCAAATCGTGAATAGCTACCTTGGTACTAGGGCCTAGCATTTCTCTATATGACCAAGAAAATATATCTTTGTACTCAACAAATAACTTGAAATATCCCCTCTCTTCTTGCAGTGTCCGAAGTGCACTAATTAAGGTTGGGCACGGATCTTCTAGATTACCTAGATTCAGTTTCTTGAGATTATCTACGATTGATTGTACGTCATCCTCTAGTTGTGATGGAGCCTCTTGGACCTCATCATCAAATCATCAAGATGTGGACCTTTTTCTACTGTTATATGATAGGATACTTCTACCAGATTTGAATCTTCCCTTTGACTTTTTTCAAAAATTATGACAGCTTCTTCTTGCTCCTTCTTTGTTTCTTCATGAAATTGGTTGGTAAGTACAATGATGCTTCTTTTAACCTTCAATGAACTATCTGTGGTAATTGACAATATTATGAATTTCTTTATTATTGATCACCTCACAAAAATCACGTTTTTCATATTCCAACAAACCTTTTCTTTACAAAAGTTTTCTTTTGGTTCCCAAGAAATGGAATATAGAGGTCTTTGATGTGTTGGCATCTTCTTCTACTTGTATGGATAATTAACTTTCATATTTGCTACCCAATCTTTTAAATACAGAGATACGGGGTGTCACTCTTTCTATGCATTCAAACACAAAAGTCCATTGTAGTGTTTTACCATCCTTAGATTCCTGGGTTTTGCCTATTGAGGTGAGTGTGATGAAGCTACTTCCTTTCCCTTCTTAGATGAAATTCTAAGAGGTTTTAGCAAGTTAAATCCCAATCCAAATGGAGGAGTGGTGACATAGTACCCTTGTTTTCTCAACCTTATTTGAGACTTCGTGAGCCCATGTATCTTTTCACTAGTGACTTTATCTTTGAGCTCCCCCAACCTTGTCAAATTTGAGAAGTCGTAACCTGACTTTTGAAATAATGTGAAGATCTTTTGATTAAAGTGTTATTCTATCTTATTGACTTGGGAATTGTTTTTAGAAGACTACAAAGTGATAGATGAAATTTATGCTACTGAGACAATCAATTTCTTCTTCAAATCTTAGAACATTGTGTGGCTCAAATCATTCCTCGGAGGGTGAACTTGTTGAATGCATTCCTCTAATAGGGGTTGCCCTTTTTTCGACACTCCGTGGAATGTAAGGAAGAATTGATTGCTCATTATCAATATTAGTCTGCATGTCTCCTTTAGATGGTGCGAGCTTGATGGAGACTTCTTTTGTTCTCTTCTACGACATTCTAATAGGGCCCCATTGCACGTCTCTTTAGTCGATATCAGTTAAGCTGTCCTGCATGGGTTTTTTCATATTTGATCCTTTAGAATATAAACAGAATTTGGCATCTGCAAAGTATGACTCTGTTTTGATGAAAGGTCTGATTCTGCATTAATTTTGAGTACTTCACCATCTTTTATATACTTCATGCATTGATGCAAAGTAGATGGAACCACTCTATTTTCGTGAACCTAAGGACATCAGAGCAATAAGTTCTATGATGTTTTGGCACTATAACATGAATCTAAGTGTTTGACTTCATGTTACCAATGGAAAATCCTACCTGAATCTTTCCTATGGCTCATTGTCCTCCTTGATTGAAACCTTGGATTGTTAGATTACTGTTGGCCAATTCACCAACAGAGATCCCAAGCTTTTTTAGAACAACTTTTGGCATGATATTGACTGCCGAACCACCATAAATTAGTATGTGATTGAGACATTGTTATTGAATAGATCCCACAATAAACAGAGGTTTGTTATGTAGCTTAGAACCTAATAACAAGTCATCATTAGTGAAGGTTGTTCTTGAATAGGTCCCACAACAAATAGAGGTTTGTTATGTAGCTTAGAACCTAATAGCAAGTCATCATCAGTGAAGGTGACTGTAGCACAACATGGGGCAACTTTTTCATTACTATAATGTTCTTGTGTTGTTTCCAGATTGTGCTCATCTTTGTTTTGCTTTGATTCATCTGTGCTAGAAACAACATGTGTAGCACAAGTTTGACTGGAACAAAATAATTTTTCAAGAAAGAATTCAAAGAGTGTAATAGGCTTTCAGACCTTTTGTGATAAAAAACCACCAATCTTTTGGCTACAAGATTTGATACTTTTTAATGGTTCTAATTGATTCACATCACTCCTTATCGCTCTTCTCTTAGGAAGGCATATCCTAAGAGTTGATTGATGTCTTCGCTTCTTATAAGTCACTAGTGTCCAACCATTATCTTCAATTCCTTTATGGTGTCTATCAATTTCTACTAGATCTCCAAGAACATTTCTTAAAACATCAACTTCAGTAGGCGTGAGACTTCCAAATTGCAAAGAGGTGGTGTTTGGCATAATTTGCGACCTTGAGCACTTCTTCTAGTGAGGTGTCACACTAGCATGATTTGCCTCCACTGTTTCATCCATATCACTGATGATTTTTCCTTCACTTATTAGCGCCAAGATTTTCTCCTTTAAAGTAAAGTATTTACTTGTCAGATGGGCAATGATATGATAGAACTTGCAGTATTTGGGATCATTCACCATATTGATTTCTTCAGGCCTCTTTGATTCAGGAAGATCAATGATTTTCTTGGTTAGGAATTCATCAAGGATCATAGGTACATCTGAACCTAGAAATGGGTAAATTTTTGTCTCTAACTCCTTTAAAGTTGGATGACATTTCTCATCCTTTGAAAATTGACTTGAAGCTTCCTCCTCTTTCACTTTTTTCTTAGTTGAAAGCTTGACAAAAGTTGCTTTCACCACCATAGATTCTTGAGTTTGGATCTTCGAGGTCATACCTTTCTTGAAATCCTTCTTTTCTTTCGTCAGACCGGCAAAAGGAGATGTCTTCCCATGACTTGCAATGCTCAACTCCATGTCATGTGCTCGTGCCGCAAATTCTTCAAAAGTTCCTGGTGTGATTCTTTGTAGTATGTATAGAAGTCCCCAACACATACCCTGAATGCACATTTCCAGACCAAATATTTCAGAAAGGCAATTCTTACAATCCAAATTCAAATGATATCCAGTGATTGATGTAATCCACCACCGGCTCATCCTTTCTTTTCTTATTGCCAGTCAAATTTATCATGCTTACGGTTCGACGATTACTATAAAAACAATTGAGGAAGTCTTTCTTGAGTTGCTCCCAACTATCAATAGACTCATGTTCTAGGTCAATATACCAGCCAAATGCATTCCCTTTTAGTGAACGAACAAACTGTTTCACCAAAAGGTCACCATGTGTTCCAGCATAGCTACAAGTTTCAACAAAGTGAGAGATATGTTGCCTTGGATTCCCTTTGCCATCAAATTGTTGAAGCTTTGATGGTTGATAGTTCATTGGCATAGTTAGACCATCAATTTGTCTAGTATATGGCTTGGAGTAACACAATGAACTTTGTGGTACTCCACCATATTGGGTCCTAATGGTATTTGTTATCATGTCTTGCAACTGTTGAATAGATAACATTGCAACTAAAACAGATTATTTCTCCTTTTAGAAGTTGAACTTAACCAGAGATTCCTCAACGTCCTTAATTTGTAGATTGAAACCAAGTGGATAAGGGGGGACATGACTTGATTCTCCAGGTGTGAAGGCCTCCAACTTGTTCATAAGTTGAGCAATATGAAGATTCTTATCATCAACAGTCTTCTTCAAGGCTTCACTAGTTTGCTCCATTAGTGCAATCTTTTTATCCATGTTAGTTGAGTCAACCATCAAGGAATTGACATTCACTGAAATTGGAGAATCCATGGGATCATCAGATTTACCAAAATTGGAACCGATTTGAGAAAGTTCTCCTAAGAATACAGATGTGAGATTGTCCTCAGGGAATGCAGTTACGATTGTCGTCTGAGAGTCATTGTGTTTCACTGTCTCCAGAGAAGTGAAGTATTCAGATCCATCTAAGCCACAAATCTTGAACTTTCTTTGAGTAATTGGACCAATACGACTGAAATCAATAGATGCAACAGTAAAGTCCTTGTATGAAAACATCACTAGTCTTCCTAAAGGCCATTGTAGTAGTTGACTTTGTATTTTTTGATTTATAAGAGAAAGAGATGAAGAGCAGAACTGGTCCCGCTGGGTGTGCCATAATTTGTTTGCAACAAATTTTCAAAGCATCGAAAATAACTGCAACCAAAAATAAACAAAAGAAAGATGTAATCTTTCTTTTTTTTTTTGGATGAATTTTGTGAGTACAATTTTGCTACTCTCTTGATTCTTTCTCCTAAATTTCTCCAAGATTCAAGGGCTTTCAGTAGCATATTTCTCGAATTGTTGGATGATTTAACTCACGTAGAGAAGTACTTTAACCGCCAGAAGTTTTGTTCTTCGAAAAGAACTCTGTCGATCACTCCTTGGAAGAAATGTGTAGTAAATGATGTTGTAACTTTCTACAATACTTGCTCTAGTGTTTGTAGAATGTCGCTTAAATGTAATATCTATCCTCTATTTTAGTTGCAGGGGATGGATAATGTTGCTTGTGATTAGCCTAAAGATGTCATTTTGACACTTGGCGACATGTGATTGGTTCTTGAATTTGGGTATGATTACCACATCATTTAGACAAGTGGCGTCATCTTTTTGGTCTTGGATGCCTTGCCATCGTGACACGTGGAATGGATTTGAACTTCAAGGTGAGATGGACCTTGGATTTGAACTTAGTAAAATGGACTTTATCTATTTTTAAAGCCCAAATTAATTATTCAACCCAAATGAATATGGATTTAATTCAAATTTCGTATGAATATAACCCAATAAAACTTAGGGCATTTTACACAAATCTCATATTTTTTGGAGCTAATTCCAACTAATACCAACTTTTTTCAAAAATACCAAAAATTCCTTCTTTTTCACACAGAAAACGAAACTAGTGATACATGTCGAAAAAATAGAAGTATTAAGAGATTTTAACTATGATACATGAAAAAGTAGTGATTGTAATTTGTATCAATAAGTGTTGCAGTTTTGTATCATTTAAGGAATTTTTGTAATTTTTTAAAAAAATCAAAATTAAAATTTGTGTCTACAATATGTGATACAAAGTGTGAGTATAAAATAAAATAATTGCAATGATTAGAACTGAAATAAGAAACACAAGGTTCATATATAAATATAGTGTAAGATGGGATAGGATAGAAGTAATATAAAACACATATAAATAACTGATCATGATGAGTTAAATAACTGTGACGTCTAGTCTCCTTAAAATTCTGCAAGGCCTAAGCACAAAAAATGCTAAGAGAAAAACCCTTTGATAAATTTCTTGGTGGAGGTGAAGATCTATTGATAACAAAAAATGAGCAATAGCACAGAATCCATCTCTACCCAAAAGGTTCTTCAATGTGTAATGCTCCCCCCAAGAGGATTTTCAGTTGGATTTTTTAAAAAAGGATCTAGTCCATGGATTTATTCTGTCCCAACAATTGAATTTCAACTAATCATTATATATCTCCTCACACAAATTTTCCATTTTCCTCTCAAGCGCATTGGATTTCCTAAGATTGCTTCTGAAATTTTTGTATGTTTCAATGTCTTTGTCTGTTGTTCATTAATTAATTAGTTAATTATTCTCATGTTTGTTTTGTGGTGTTAATAGGCGGGGTTAGTCCTTGGATCTACTTTGCTTGGGCGTTATAAGAATTACCAAGAAACGTTGTTTCCTCTTGCAAGTCAATCAATTCTTGTTGCACTATCAACTTTTGGTTACCTACTTTTCATGTTTCTAAGTGGTGTGAAGATGGACACTAGCATGACAAGGAAAATAGGTAAAAGGGCACTAGTAATAGGTGTTCTTAATCATATAGCTCCTTTGGTTACGGGTATGATAACGGTATTTGCATTATCAGGCTCTTTCTATCAACAAGTATCCGCTCCTGTTGAAGTGATAAGTATTGCTAAGACTTCTTTTCCTGTCATCTCCTTCCTCCTTAAGGATCTCGGACTCCTAAATTCAGAACTTGGGCGACTAGCACTTTCTTCAGCACTTATTAGTGACTTATTTGGTCTCTCCATTAATGCTATTAGTGCTCTAGTTGTTATAGGTGCCAGGAATACACTCCAAAGAGCAATCACTGATGCAATACTTTTAATCGCTTTCATTATTGTTGTTATTTTTGCTTTTAGGCCACTGATGATATGGATAGTGAAAAGGACCCCTGAAGGGAGGCCTGTTAAAAACCTTTATATTCTAATGATCATTCTTGCTGTTTTATTTTCTGGTATCTTCTCTGCCTGGTTTGAACAAACTGTTCTTTTAGGGCCTTTTATGTTTGGCTTGGCCATCCCTGAGGGACCACCTTTAGGATCTACTCTAGTAGATAAACTTGATCCATTTGCTTCTGGATTTCTGTTGCCTGTTTTTGTAACTCTTATGTCATTAAGAGCAAATCTCTCCTCCATAAATCCCTCTTCTTCTTATACATTTGCAAATATTCTCCTACTCTGTGGCGGCACTATATCAAAAATACTAGCATGTCTACTTCCAATGCTATATTGCAAAATGCCCTTTAATGATGCTCTAGCCATCAGCCTCATCATGTCTACAAGAGGTGTCGTCGACTTGGCTACCTACGGCTTTCTAAGAGATGAAAAGGTAAATAATACAATTGTACACTGTAGTGGTCACATATATGTGTTCAAAAATTTCAACATCACTAGCTATCTTTTGCAGATCATTAATCAGGCTAGTTTTTCTTTTATGGTAATAGCAACAGCTGTTATTGCAATATTTGTGCAAATCATGGTCAGATGGCTTTATGATCCATCTAGGAAATATGCTGGATATCAAAGAAGAAACTTAATGAATTCCAACAACAAGTTACCCATGTTGTTTTGCATCCATAATATGGACAACACTGCTGCTATACTTAGACTGCTGGAGAAATCAAATCCCACTAGGGATTTCCCTATTGTTGCCAATGTTCTCCATCTTATAGAGCTACGTGGTCGATCATCTTCTATTTTCATCTCTCACCAAGTTCAGACAAAGGCCGTTACTGATGTATCTTACTCAGAAAATGTCATTCTTGCATTCCAGGGGTATGAACGCAACAACTATGGAGCCGTGACCATTCAAGCATTTACAGCTATCTCCCCACGTAAGCTAATGCATGAGGATATATGTACTCTTGCCCTTGATGTCCTTGCATCCATCATTATATTGCCATTTCATCGAAAATGGGCTGTGGATGGATCAATAGAAGTTGAAGACCATGGTTTGAGAAGTTTGAACTCTAGCGTCCTTGAAAGGGCTCCTTGTTCTGTTGGAATCCTAGTTGATCGAGGGCAGTTGCGACGTTCTAACTCTGTCCGTGCATCAGAGAAAGTTTATTGTGTTGCTGTATTATATTTGGGAGGAAATGACGACCAAGAAGCATTAGCATTTGGTAAACGAATGGGCATCAGTGGGAGCATTAGCCTGACGGTGATACATTTGATATGTAAGGCAGATGTGGATGAAGTAATTGATTTAGATGTTGTAGGTGATTGGAGACATAGCCGTAGTGATTGGGAAAATGTGAAGTACATTGAGTATGAGGTGAATGAAACAACAGAAACAGCATTGTTAGTTCGTTCATTAGTGGATGATTATGACCTTATAATAACAGGGCGACGAAACAATACACATTCTCCTGTAACAACAGGACTTGAAGAATGGAGTGAAATCCCAGAATTAGGTGTGATTGGTGATATGCTTGCCTCAAAGGATCTAAAGACATGGGCATCTGTCCTAGTCATTCAACAACAACAAACAACTCTATAACCCTCATGTGATTTAGCAAAAATGACACCTATATTAGATAACTCATTCCATGTACATACAACATAGATCTTTTTGGTGTAACTAACGGTCCATGTTTTTTTCTATTAATTCAAAATTTCCTCGTCAAAACATCAACTTATGCTTACTTTTAAAGGCATAGAGTCGTCCCTTCCATTCATATAGAAACAACAACATACCTTTGTATGAGTTTATGAGATAATTCTCTTTTATATTTTTAATCAACGATGCTCTTTGCTATGACTTCATTTTACTTTTATCTGTCCCATTTCTATTTTGTAATCAATTATAACTTATTTGATTATGCTTCAATTTACTATTATTTCATCTTCAATCACGTCAATAATTTAGGTTTCATAAATTCTCCAACCACCAAAAAAATACGATAAGCCCTTACATATGATCATAGTATGTTGGGGTGCTGGAATTGCATTCCTGGCCATCTTGAAGGTTAGAGAAGATATATAAACACTTCACCAAGAAATCATATTAATGCTAGTGTTTGAGGGGAGCACTTCATCCAAAAATTATCATAACACTCACCAATATTTCAAATACTAGTGCGAGGTTTTTTCTAAAAAGGCATCATTAGATTAAATATTAACATATATTATTCTACTAGTCTTTGGGAATGTATGTCCCTTGCTACTTTATAAAACTTTTATATGATTGACTTTATGTTAGTTATAACTATTTATCGCATATTACACTTATATGTTTTAAGACTTCTCTTAGGTCTTGACTTTGAGATCTTGCTCACTGCCAAAGCCACATATAGGCATATAGCACCAACAAATTCATTCTTGAGTTTGTTTTATGACTTTATATTTATTTTTTCATGTACAGTTAGATATATGATATCATGTCTTTCATGGCAAAAAAAAAAAAAAAGTTGGAAAAGAAGGGAAAACAAGAAAATAAAAATAGGAAAAAGAAACTGCAAAAATGAAAAATTAAAGAAATTGCTATTGTAATAAAGCTTTGTGGGGAAATGAAAATCATTTTCAACCATTATATAGTTCTTTCTTTGTGGTTTTTGTTGTAAGTTTTACAGAAAATACTTATTCTTCACGCTCACGAATATCATCACGAACACTTGTAGGAAAGTCACATAGCTTGAAGCATGTAAAAAGACACTGTCCTTAAGAATATTTCATCTGGTATATGTGTATCCCCCAAGATTCAACAAACTCTTCTAGTATCAAACTAGAAGTCAAAATCTAATAAAGAATAAAGTAGAAAAATCTAGCACTATCAATATGTATATATCAATGTAGGAGGAGGAATTTTTTAATATAATGTATTGTTTCACTCTTTCTCTTCTCAAGAAGATAATCACTATATAAATAAAAATATTTCATCTTTCAAAAATAAATGTCTACAATTAAGATAGAGTATTATGACACATTTATATGATCAAAATAAGATTTAAAGGGCATTAATATTATCCTATTAACCATCCATTCAAGACTAATTAATAATATGTTAAAATGATGAAAAAGTTATATTAGATAAAAAAATATTTTTGAGATACTAAAATCATTTTTTCCAACAATCCCCTACATATCTCAAAAATAATATTTAATGAAAAGAATAAAATAAGATGGTTTTGTTGGGTTTTCACATATGAGTACAACGCATCAAATTTGGTGTTTGTAAACTATGGACCAGACCTAGATAAAAATAACATTAAATTAAACTCACAGAATCATTGGTGAAGTTTAGAACTTCTATGAACCAAGAATTCTTTTGTAAGCTCAGTGTCTTATTCTATCACATTACACTCACACAATCTTTGTTGTTGTCGCGCTATTACGCTAAGAGGCCATGCTTGTGTCCTGATATTCACGAGTGCTCTAGAAATCGGTCACAATTTCATAGAAGCGGCACCACTTCACACTCATATAGGTCCAATTATCAAATGTATTCTGCAGAGTAATACACCACCTATAAAGGATATGATTTGGATTAAGAGTTTAACTCAGCCCTCATTTTTCCTTGCAGATTGTTGCACTATATTCACACATACATCATAGGAGGGACATAATTGTATAGTGCTTACTTGATCAACTAATGACTTGTTATTACCCATATGAACCAATTCATGGGATGGGTTGGGTTACCATCATTGTTGATGTTCTCAATTTGACTAATCAAGTCACTCCCTTCGATGTTTCTTTTAGTCAGTGAATTGATCAGATTTACCTACGACTACACAAAATATTTTCATCTCATAGCAACTGTTTTATCATACGATATCTCAATAACATTTATTTGATTATGCCATTGCAAAAATTATTTCCACAAGAATTATTATTGCTTGGCAACCACATACGGATTTTTAAATCCACTTATTATCATATATTGTACCCCTCTAGTACAATCAAAATATTCAACTTATTAGATACTATATATACTTATGGTACCTCTCATATAAACATCATTTTCTTTTCAATATATAAAATACCACCATTTTGAGTAAGATGTAAAACTTATCACCATCTTTTCTCTTTTTGAAATTATCATTCCAAAAATTATTTTCAACAATACAAATATGATAAATGTTATCACGTACTAATATGATAATATAATCACTTCAAAAAAGAAATAATATTTTCATCAAATTCAAATTATTATAATATTGCATTCAATCACATCACAATAGATTACCACAAATATATATTAACACTAAATTAGTACACAATCAAAATTTAGATCATATTTTTCTTTTGTAAGGATCATATATAGCAACCACAAGACACCCCTACACTTGCAAAATACCCCTACACTTTCAAATATTTTAAAATAGGGAAATAACTTTTTCATAATATATAAGCTTTTAAATTAATATGTAGCATATTAATATATATTGCAATTTAATTTATCAACGAGCACATCAACCACATACCTAGAAATATCTATAAATGTAACACATAATATTTGTAATCTCTAATTTTTTCAAAAGATATAACCTTTACATTATAATAAAGATCATAATCAAGACTATTCAAGAAATGTAACCCCTACAATCAAGACAATTCAAGTGATAATATTATCTCTTGCACTCTCAAACATTAGAAATGTTTTTCATAAAATCAAATAAACAACATTTTTTAATAAGTTGATCATTAGAAAGAAATTTCAACATAAAAATATACCAAAAGTGCATTATTAAAATATGAAAATAATAAACTTGAACACATAAGCTTGTAAGATTTGAAATTCATTTTATTAAACTGAATAGACTATAAGTCTTAACACATAAAAAATTCTCTCAATCAATTAAGTAAACATAAGCACTATCATTTTCATCTTGGAAAATATTAGCCACAAATAAATCATCCTTAACTCATTACTCATAACAATATTTGTTAACTTACTATCAAATTCAAATAAAACATTCATTCAATCTTTTCTCACAAATTCACAAGAATTAACTTGCATTAATATTTATATCATATAACACCTCAGATAATGCCAATAGATATGAAAATTTAAGAACTTTTCATTCTAAGAACTTGAGTAGTTCTAGAATCATCAACAAATATTTCTTCTTCTCCCATTTGGGTGTAGAACACAAAAAATGTTAGTTCAGAATGTGTTCAACAACATCAAAGTCTAACACCCAATTTTTCACTTCCATATATTAGCCACAAGATTCTCTTGAGAAACCACAATAATTTATATCATCCGCTAATACAAATTTAATTAACGGGATTGTCATTTCTCCAAATCTTTTTCTATATTGAGATATGACTTTCGAATTACTACACAAAAAATTTCAATTATTTCCTCCAAAACTTTGGATCTTCCCCGATCTATTTTTCAATTATATATATATTTTTCTTTAAAAAACATTGCATACCTAAATACCTTTTAATTGCACTTTTTCCCATGTCACTCACACATTGAATGCATGTCTGTTGAACATTCTGTTGTTCAATATGTATTACTAAAATACTTAAATAAAAAACTTTTGCAGAACAAAACTTTTTGCAGTAAACAAAACT
>JAOTQR010000011.1:12581268-12613816 GCA_025774065.1 Solanum ossicruentum
GAGGTGTACGTGTGCCTGGGTGCGGGGGGTGTGCGCGGGGCCAGGCGGGGGGGGGGGGGGGGCGGGGAGGAGGTGACAACCCTCGATCACCTTACCAAAGGGGTGTCATGACTTAGATTCGAAGTAGTAGCTTTCTTGGTCTATGTTAGTTAAGGTCTCTTCCCACATATGCATGATATATTATGCAAGTTGAATGATTTACAAGCATTGATCATGCATGTCATCTTAAGATTATATATCCGTTGATTATGATTATGTGTTTTGTTTATATTGGCTTATGTCTTTGTTGCATTGCACCCTGTATACTTAGTACATTCAAACATACTAACGCATACTCTATGCCTACATGATATTACCATGTATGGACTAGAGCTCATTTCGATCATCCTCCTCCATGTGGCTAGTTCGATTCTCGGTGAAAGCTTTGGTGAGTCCTCAATTCCGAGGACAATATATACTTACTTCATGTTATGTTGAGACTCCTTCTTATGTTGAATAATCATTAATATGAGGGTGAGCCCATGGAGTGTCTTTACCCCTACTCCATTCCAAGTTAGAGATGTTGTTGGATACTATGGTTTGTATATATTATGAGCTTGACTCTTTTATGCTTTATGAATAATACTTCCCTTAATCCCGCTTCCCTTTTTAATTATATCACTTGTGATGCTTATTTTGCTTTCGTGACCAACGATGTGTGAATGATATGTTAATAGGCTTGTTTGGGGTCCTTTTGGGTTCCCTATTCGTCGTGTCACATCGAGGCCATACTCTTGGATTGTGACAGGCCCAAATGGACATCAATACATGGAATATACTAGTACGTAAAATAGTTCAAGAAAATAAGGCTCAACTTACTCATCTTGACTCAACATCTCATGATCGAGTCAGTACATGCAAGTCTAAATTAAATCATTCCTTTAAAACATACTCAATAAAATAGACTCAATTTGAAATATCATGCTCAATCAATGTTGCTTAAGAGTTATTCCTAACCGACATCCATATCCCATCACCTTTAGTATGATGATGCACAATGAAGGCGACATCACTGGCACGTACGCCCTTAACTTACCATGGAAAAGGGCGATCAACTCTCTCATGGATCCATGGTAAATGTCCACTTGCGGGACAAGAGTCATCAAACGAGCTATACGACTACCCTACACTGGCAACATAGTTCTTTTGGTTAAAGTAGATATTTACTCTCTCCTTGCTTAATTCTCGATACTCCTCCCAAGACTAAAACATTCTCAACTCATCAATTAACTCAATCCTCAATGCTCAGTCAATCAACTCAAAATGCAACCTCATTGGCTTATCTCATCTCAACTCATTTCAGTCATTCATCAACTCAGTCAATCAATGCAAGTCATCAAATTCAACTTAGACTCAAACAGTCATTTAAACTTATTCAATTTGACTCATTATGTAGTGCAAGTAAGGTAATCATATATAGTACTATATGTGAATCAATGCAACATGCTTCTCATATTCATTCATGCTTAGATTACTCAACTCAGATGCTCAAACCCAACCTCAACTCAGTGACATCCTTAGAACTTCATAAAATCATGGAATTTAGGATTCATACTATCGAGTAATAGACTCTAACTCAAGATCATAGCAAAATCATGTAATGTCACAAGTACATCATATATTATCAGGAGAATTCATAAATCAATACAATAATTTAATATTAGAGTAATGGAATTTCCCAAATCTCAACTCCTTTCCCAAATCTTGACTCAAGTAGATGAAAAGAGGAATGTGGAAGAATGTGATTCCACACTTTAGTAAGCCTTACATAACTGAAAATAGAAGAAATAATCAAACCTCAGTCGATCCTCACATTTGATTTGCAAACCCTAGCTTTTTCTCCCTCTTCTAATGTTCTTAAGAAATCCTCATGGTGAAGAATCGAGGACAATACTCTTAGGGTTCTGTTTCAAGGCTTTACTTAGGCCTAAAATTACCAAGGGTTTAATTGAATAAAAATTGGAAAGGACAAAAATACCTCTTATAAAACTATCGTCTGAGTCTACGAGACCCTATCTATGAGTCGTACGCTATTTTATGAGTCATAGACCACCCTTTGTAAACTAGGTGTCTGAAAAATCTGAGTTTCTAGAAATTGGCACAAAATTCCTCTCTACAATTCGTCAAACATTCTATGGGTCGTAAACTCCTCTCGTAGGTAAGAGGGTCCTGAAACTTAGGTTACTGGAATTTGTCACGAAACCTCCTCTATGAGTTATGACATACTTTACGAGTCATATACCATTTCGTATATAGACCTCAAACTTAGAAAATTTCACCAAGTCATCTAGGGATTTACAAGACCCATTTTTCATGTCATAAACCTAACTATGAGTCGTAATGTTCCTCGTGAACCTTCTTCTGCAGTTTTTCTCATCAGCCTCTGTACATTCACTCCAGATCAAGTGGAAAGAAATTTGGGGGTGGTACAATATCTGCCCATTGGGATTATTCATCCTCGAATGAAGAGAAATCTGGGGTTTAGGTTAAGGCACGAATCTTCCTATGGACTCTAATAATCAACCAGCCCTCGCCTCATTCATGCAATCAACAAATTAGGAATTTTCAGCAAGTAAAACAATCAAACAGTCAACAAATCACATCCATGCTCACTTGGACTCTAGAACTTTATCATCTATCATATTGAGAATGAAAGGAGAACTCGTAGAATAGAAATTCAAGAATTTATAGGGAATTCATTACCGCCAACTTTCTCATCATCAGCAGATAGGAATAAATGAGGGTATTTGTCCTTCATATCCTCCTCTACCTCCGAAGTAGCTTCTTCTGCGAATTGGTTCCTCCACAATACTTTGACAAATGCAATCTCTTTTGTTCTTAACTTGCGGACCTGATGATCAAGGATATTTGGACAGGAATCTCCACATAAATCAGACTTTCTTTCACTCCAATACTCTCGACAGGCATAACTAACTGTGGATCTCCCAAATACTTCTCGAGCATAGAAATGTGAAAAACTGGATGGATGGCCTCTAACTTTGATAGTAATTCTAACTCATATGCCACATTGTCCACTCTCTTTATGATATGATAAGGGACAATGTACCACAAAATCAAATTTCCTTTCTTTTCGAATCTCATCACACCCTTCATGGGTGGCACTTTCAAATACACCCAATTATTGACCTCAAACTCGAAGTCTCTTCTTCTAACTTCTGTGTATGATTTTTGTCGACTCTGTGTAGTCCTCAAAATTTCTTGAATGATCATCACCTTTTCCATAGCTTGGTGAACCAATTCTGTCCCAATCAACTCCGCTTAACCTACCTCAAACCATATACTCAATGACCTACACCTCCCATAGAGTAACTCATATGGGGCCATCTGTATGCTCGAATGAAAACTGTTGTTGTAAGCAAACTTAATCAAAGGCAAGTGGTATCCTAATTACCTTTAAAGTCAATGGCATAGGCCCTCAACATATCCTCCAATGTATGAATAGTTTGCTCTGCTTGGCCATCCATCTGCAAGTGAAAGCACTGCTAAGGTGCACCTTAGTACCCAAACCCTTCTAAAAGATCTTGAAAATGAGCAGTAAATTGAGCTCGTCTATTCGAGATGACAGAGAAAGGAAATCCATGCAGTCTAACAATCTCCTTTATATAGAGTCAGGCGTAATCCTCCGTGGTGTCAGTCGTCTTAACTGCCAAGAAGTGAGCAGATTTAGTCATCCTATCAACTATCACCCAAATCGAATTATTCTGCCTGTATGACCTTGGTAAGCCCGTGATGAAGTCTATGTTAATCATTTTCCACTTCCACTCTTGAATCTCAAAGTTTTGAGATACTCCACATGGCCTTTGGTGCTCAACTTTAACTTGTTGGCAATTTGGGCATTTGGAAACAAACTCAGCAATATCTCTTTTCATTCCACTCCACCAGTAGACTTCTTTCGGGTCAAGATATATCTTGGTAGACCCTCGATGGATGGAATATCTAGAACTATAGGCCTCTTCCATAATACTCCCTCGAACACTATTAATATCAGGAACACACAATCTGTCTTGATATCTTAAGACTCCATCTCCCCTTTTGGTGAAAGCTATCACTTTCTGCCTATGCACATCATTTGCCAACTTTAATAAAATAGGATCTTGATCTTGTTTTTCCTTTACCTCCAGTACTAGAGATGATGCAGATCCGTTATGCACAAGAACTCCTCCTTTGCCTAATTCATCTAATTCAACTCTCAATCATGCCAGTCTATGAACTTCTTTAGCTAACTTTCTCTTCTCCTTCTCCACATGGGCGGTGCTCCCCATGGATAACCTACTAAGATCATCAACAACCACTTTACCTTTACTTGGGTTTCAGATGATGCTCATGTCGTAGTCTTTGAGCAACTCAAGCCATCTTCTCTGTCTCAAGTTAAGCTCCTTCTGGGTGGAGAAGTATTGCAGGCTCCAATGTTCTATGAATACATTAACATTTGCTCTATGTAAATAGTGGCGCCATAGTTTGAGAGTAAACACCACTGCTACCAACTCCAAGTCATGAGTGGGATAGTTCTTTTCATGCACCTTATGATGTCTAGAAGCGTAGGCAACAACCTTCCTCCTTTGCATCAACACACATCCTAACCCCACTTTGGAAGCATCACAATAGATGACAAATCCATCCGTCCCATCAGGCAAGGTCAACACTAGTGTAGTAGTTAATCTCATCTTCAGCTCTTGGAAACTTCTCTCACACTTGTTAGATCGTTGAAACTTGACCTTCGTTTGAGTCAATTTAGTCAACGATGCACGTATAGAAGAGAACCCATCAACAAACCTTTGGTAGTAGCCAACCAATCCCAGAAAACTCCTAATATCAGTTGGAGAGGTTGGTCTAGGTCAGTTCTTGACCACCTCAATCTTTTGAGTATCCATTCTAATTCCATTTTCAGAAACCACATGACCCAAGAAAGCCACGGATTTCAGCCAAAACTCACACTTAGAAATCTTTGCATATAATTCATTATCTATGAGCGTCTACAAAGAAATTTTGAGGTGATTGCCATGCTCCTCCTCATCTCTAGAATACACCAGAATATCATCTACAAACACAATCCCAAACATGTCGAGATATTGTCTGAATACTCTATTCATCAGGTCCATGAAGGTCGCAGGTGCATTTGTCAACCCAAAAGACAGCACTAAGAATTTGAAGTGACCATATTGTGTTCAGAAAGCCATCTTCAGTATATCACATTCTCTCACTTTCAATTAGTGATAGCCTGATTAGAGGTCTATCTTAGAGAAAATAGTAGCACCCTAAAGTTGGTAGAACAAGTCATCAATCCTCGGAAGGGGATACTTATTCTTAACTGTCAGTTTATTCAACTGACAGTAGTTAATACACATCCTCAGGGAACCATCCTTCTTTCACTCAAACAAGACCGGTGCACCCCAGGGAGACACACTCGACCTTATGAATCACTTTTCCAGCAAGTCCCTCAACTACTCCTTCAACTTCGCAGGGGCCACCCTATAGGGTGGAATGGGAATAGGTTTGGTGTTAGGAAGAACATCGATTCCGAAGTTGATCTCCTTATCAGGAGGGAGTTCAGGAAGATCCTCAAGGAATATATCAAAAACTCACTCACGATAGGAACAGACTCAAGAGTAGGGGACTCATCATCATCAGAGTTGACTCGCACAAGGTGGTAGATACATCCCTTAGAGATTAGCCTTCGGGCCTTGAGGTAAGAAACAAACTTACCCTTAATGACAACAAAATCTCCCTTCCACTCAATGACATGCTCATTCTAAAACTGAAATTGACAGTCTGGGTTCTTCAATCAACAAAGGTATAGCAAGCGTGAAGCCAGTCCATAAAAAAGATCACATCGAAATTGACCACCTCTAACTCGATCAAATTAGCAAGAGTATCCCTATAATAGATAGACACCACACAATCTCTATAGATTCTCTCATCTCGAATAGACTCACTAACAAGAGTAGAAATAAAAAATGGCTCAAGCAAGCATTCGGGAAGAATCTCAAATCTACTCGCCATATCTGGCATCAAAAAAGAACAAGTGGCACCCAGATCAAGTATAGCATAGCAAGGATGGGTAAAGACTTGATGCATACCCATCACAATACCTGGTGTAACCTCTTGGTCTTGTCGGTTCCCCATCGCATATAGACGGTTTGTCCAACCACCTGGCCCTGGTGTAGCACCTCTTTAGTTTACCCTTGTTGGTTGTGTTATGGTAGAAAACTGGGCCTTATTACCCCACATCAGAAACTCCCTCTAAAAAAGGCCCGATTAGCCACACTTGTAGCAACCATTCCCTCAATCTCTATATTTTCCCAGATGCATCCTGCCACATTTCGCACAAGGTGGCTTCTCTTTAGAATCAAGAGTCACACTTGCTTGAGACTGTGCACCTTATGCCCTAAAGTTTGGCTGACCTTTGGAATTGTGATCATACCAGTGGCTTAGGGTTGGTGCACTGGCCGAAGATGGTGCATAGCTAGTGGATCTTTTCTAGAAATCGGACTTATCTCCCTTACCCTGGTTGATCTGACTGGGCTAAGGCCATGTTGATCTGTCCTTCTTACTTAGATGCTCCTCTTTGTCCTTCTTATCTTCCTCAGTCTATGGCGAATAAACCACTATTCCAGAGATATCCATGCCTAGGATTAGTAATGTCACCTTACACTCCCTCTTCACCTATCTGCCTAATCCAGATACAAATTTCCTCATCCTCGCTTTCACATCGTGGACAATCTCTGGGGCATACCTAGCTAATTGGATAAATTTCAGGCTATACTCCTTAACTGTTAGCCTCTCTTCTTTCAGATTCATAAACTCCTCAACCTTCGCCTGTCTCAACTCCTGAGGAAAGAAGTGATCAAAAAAGGCACTCTTGAACTCATCCCAAGCAGCGAGCTCAACATCATCATCTTGATTCTCTTCCTATTGATTATACCAGACGTTGGCAACATCCTTGAGCTGGTAGGTAGCAAGCTCAACTCCCTCAAACTCGGTCACATGCACAGTTTTCAGCATCTTCCACATCTCATAAATGAAGTTCTAAGGGTCCTCTTCAACCTTAGACCCAGTGTAGATAGGTGGGTTTATCCTCAGAAAGTCTCTCAGTTTGGAGGTAGCCGTTGGTTAATGGGAGCTAGAACTAAGAGTTTGTGAGCCTTAGTTCCAACTCTGGGCAGCTGCCAACTATGTGAGCATAGTGATAGCTCCTCTGAAGTCGGCCTCTGTAGTAGGAGCAAGTGGAGCAGTAGGTGTCACAGAAATACCAGTAGTTTTGGCCGGTTGACCTAGGCCTATCGTTTCCATCTGAGGAGGTACCTCTGAAGTAAGGTTCTCAGCGTTGCTAGCTAAGGCATTCCTCTGGGTTGCGGTGCATCTAGGAGGCATGATCTTCAAGCATGTAATGCATGAGTAAGAAAAGAGTTTTCTAGAGTTTTAACTCCATCGCATGAACTAAGAGTACAAGAAAGTAGAACAATTCCTAATGTCCTATAGCCTTCTGCTTAAGAAGTGTGGTGCACAACATACTCATAAGCAAGACTCTACTAGACACATCTTCATAGACTCCCTAGGACTCTTGAACTCTGTGCTCTGATACAAAGTGTGTCATGCCCTAGGAGGATACCTTTGGCGTGGCCAACACTCACAGAATATTGCTAGTCCCTGAGCGAACCACTTCGTCTCATCGTTACATCGTACTCAACATCAGAATAGTAACACACAAAGAGATAGACATCCTGTGATAACTAAACAAACTCATAATTTCTAATGAATAAGTTTGGAATACAAAATACTCAACAAAATCCTCTACTTACTGTCTATGAAGCCTCTACTCAACAGTGTAAATAATGTCATGTTAGGCCATGGGCACCCCAAATCAATGAAAGAAAAATACTAGATAAAATAGAAGATAAAAGGGCTTCTCTGAAAAGTAAGAAAGGGCTCACCAACTCTGGAAGTGTATTGATTCGAACCTTAACGATGCGCGGGCTAAAGTCCTCTATCACCTATATCTGCATCATGAAATGATACAGGCCAAAATGGACGTTAGTACATGAAATATATTGGTATGTAAAATAGCTCAAGAAAATAAGGCTCAACTCACTCATATTGACTCAACAACTCATGCTCGACTCAATACATGCAAGTCTAAGTAAATCATGCCTTGAAAAAATACCCAGTAAAATAGACATAGTTTGAAATATCAAGCTCAATCAATGTTGCTTAAGAGTTTCTCTTAACCGACATCGATATCCCATCACCTTTAGTTTGTTAATGCACAACAAAGGCGATGTCGTTGCCACGCCTGCCCTTCACTTTCCGCGGAAAAGGGCGATCAAATTTCCCATGGATCTATAGTAAATGTCCATTTGCAGGACAAGAGTCACCAGAACGAGCTGTACAACTACCCTACGCTGGCAACATAATTATGTGGGTTAAAGTAGATATTTACCCCCTGGTCGGTGCTCAATACTCCTCCCAAGGCTAAAACATGTTCAACTCATCAATCAACTTAATCCTCAATGCTCAGTCAATCAACTCAAAACTCAACTTCATTGGGTTATCTCATCTCAATTCATTCATCAACTCATTCAACCAATGCAAGTCAACAAATTTAACTCAGACTCAAATGGTCATTTAGACTCATTAAATTTGACTCATCATGTAGTGCAAGCAAGGTACTCATATATAGTAATGTATGTGACTCAATGCAACATGCTTCTTATATTTATTCATGCTCAAATTACTCAACTTAGATGCTCAAACTCAACCTCACCTCAGTGACATGCATAGAATTTCATAAAATCATAGAATTTAAGATTCATACTATCAAGTAATAGACTCTACCTCAAGCTCATAGCAAAATCATGCAATTCCCCAAGTAAATCTTACATTATCAGAAGAATTCATAAATCAATGCAAGAATTTAGTATTAGAGTAATGGAATTTCCCAAATCTCAACTTTTTTTCCCAAATCTTGACTCAAGTAGATTAAAGGGGCATGTGGAAGAAGGTGATTCCACACTTTAGTAAGCCTTACATACCTAAAAATAGAAGAAACAATCGAACCTTAGTAGATCCTCGGACTACTGTTTTGTCCTTGGGGCCTTATGCCGTCACTCTTACAAACGTTGGCATAGTGCACATTGTACCCGATTAGAAATTCTCCGTTATGGAGGCTTCCACACTTAGGGCAACTTGGACTTTAAGGCTTAGGAGCAACCCCCTTATCCTTTGTAGTCTGAGGAGGAGGAGTGTTGGTGGATCCTTGACCACCTTGATTTTGGCAACCTTGAAATTTGTCACCACCGCTCCTTTTGGTGAGAGTAGCGCACTCCCACCATTAAGTAGAGCCCTCTTGGACTCCCTTGCTATTTTTTGGAGCTTCTACTATTCAATTTGCTCCATGTATGTCATCAAGCAGGAGATGTACATCTCTTTGACTAGCATGTCCATCTTGGATTACTAAAGAGGAGATGTCGGATATAAACTTGCTCATTCGAGCCCTAAGATCTTTAACCATAAAGGGAGCATACTTTGATAGCTTGGTGAATTTGAGGGCGTACTCCCTCACACTCATGGTCCCTTGCTTTAGATTGATAAAATCTTGGACCTTTGCCTCCCAAAGATCAATTCGGAAGAATCGGTCCAAGAAAGCACACTTCAAGTCTTCCCAATCGATAGGACCCGATTCTTGGCCTCTCTCATCCACCCATTGTTCAAACTAAACGTTGGAAACTCCTTTGAGTTGGTAGGCCACCAACTCGACTTTCTCTTCCGATGGAATGCCCGTCATCTAAACTACTCAATAAGCCTTCTTAATGAAGTCAATAGGATACTAAATTTTTATGGGTTCATCCGCATAAAGCGACGTACCCTAGTGACCCAAGTAGGCACTTAGGGAGGAATGGCTATCTCTCGATTGGCTTGATTGGCCAATGCTTGGGCCAAAATGTAAAGGCAGCTCGGAACTCCGTGTGACACACTTCATCATCTTGCTAGAGTTGAGGAACTTATTGTTCTGGAGTGCCTCATTGATGGGGAGCTCTTCATGGAGGCATGATCTAGAAAAAATCAAAAGACCATCGTTAGTTAGCTGAAAATCTTATTCAACTCTAAGGCATGACACGAATAAGAAAGAAGGGAGGACTTTTCTAAATCATCTCATAGCCTCTCACTCAAGATAGTGGCACGCTTCATAACCTTGAATGAGACTATATGCTACGGGTATGCATGAATATTTGAGGAATATTTTAAGACCTCGTGCTCTAATACTAAGTTTGTAACAACCCCACCTAGGGGCCTTGTCGTCACACGGCGAATAAGATATCCGAAGGCACTTCACCCAAGCCATCTCAAGCATCTTAAGCATCCATAGCCATTTAAATTAAAACATTTGCGAAAAATAAGGAAAAAGGGACTATGAGCCATTTTAAGCAATGAAGAAACATTAAAAAGAAGTAATAATAATGAACATACATTTTCCATAAGCATACCAACTAATACATCGATGAATTGAATTGGTAACGGTCAGTTTCCAGGATATAAAAAAGAATCTATAATTGTGCAACATAGAAAGTGAATGCGTCAAAAAGGACTACAAATACATTGTCTCAAAAATAAATGCAAGATAGAGTGAACTAATGATATAGTCCTGAACTAATGACTCACCACAAATAACAATGCTAGTCTTGAGCTAAGTACTAGCCATGAGCCTGTGGAGGAGTGTCTGTCCCTACATGGTTAAATCATATAGGTAAAATAAGCGTTAGTACATTGGAATGTACTAAGTATATGAGATGCAATGCATGCATGAAATTGCAATGCCATCATTCATAACATATAAGTATGTATGAGATGAAAGATACATAAAGTGAGCTTAAGCATGCACAAGGAATATAGCTCAATATGAATAAGTCAATGCATGAGAAATTAAAGCACATGTAATGGAAAACATATTATAGAATCATAAACTTGTGGGACTAGACCTTTACCGATATTTAAGACCATGTGAGTTACAACATAGAATCCAACATAACCCTTACGTTGGCACGAGGAGACCACTTGCCGGGTGGAACTCCGTCAACTTTGCATGCATCTTAATAACATAAGTGGCCTATATGGATCCACTACCCTAGCCTATAAGGGCTCCTCTGATGGCACATAGCTAATGTGACAAAGGATTACTTCTAAGATTCCCTTACCGAGCCCCATCATATTGTCACTTTTGTTGCTAAGTCATCCCACAGAATCTTTAAAAATACAACTTAGAATCATAAGTATCAATCATGGGAATAGCTCAAACTTAGGAAGCTCCAAGTGAGAATTGTCATTTCATCTTGGGGACCTTTCTTAAACATCTTTTAGGGAATTGTCAACATGCTTATATCTTTGACAAATCATAACTTAAAACTTAACTTTGGTTCCCTAATCATCATCATAAATCATAAAAGCTTTATTTGAAAACTAGGTGGGCTAGGCTTTTTAAATGGAACAATCATAAATCATATGAAACATGAGGAAATTTATCTTTTTAAGGACCATCGAAAATGTCTACACTTCATCATTATCAAAACCCATCATTAGGGTCATCATCAAAAGCTAAAAACATGCATATACTTAGTAAATAATTGTAGGATAGCATGAATAGCATAAAACATCATGAAATCATCATAAGCATATACAAAATCATTCATCAACTCATTCAATCAATGCAAGTCATCAAATACAATTCAGACTCAATCAGTCATTTCGACTCACTCAATTTGACTCACTATGTAGTGAAAGCAAGGTAATCATATATAGTAATATATGTGACTCAATGAAACATGCTTCTCATATTCACGCATGCTCAGATTACTCAACTTAGATGCTCAAACTCAACCTCAACTCAGTGACATGCAAAGAATTTCATAAAATCATAGAATTTATGGTTCATACTATCAAGTAATAGACTCTACCTTAACCTCATAGAAAATTCATGCAATGCCCCAAGTACATCATATATTATTAGGAGAATTCATAAATCAACGCAAGAATTTAATATTAGAGTAATGGAATTTCCCAAATCACAACTCCTTTCCTAAATCTTGACTCAAGTAGATGAAAAGGGGCATATGGAGCAAGGTGATTCCATACTTTAGTAAGTCTTACATACATGAAAATAGAAGAAACAATCGAACCTTAGTAGATCTCGCACTTGATTTGGAAACCCTAGCTTCTTCTCCCTCTTCAAGTGTTCTCAAGAAACCCTTATGGTGAAGAATGGAGTACAATACTCTTAGGGTTATATTATAAGGCTTTATTCAAGCCTAAAACGACCAAGGGTTTAATTGAATAAGGATTGGAAAGAACAAAAATACCTCTCATTAAAACTGCCTTATGAGTGTACGAGACGACGTCTATGAGTCGTAGGCCATTTTACGAGTCATAAACCACCCTTCATAAACTAGGTGTTTGATAAATCCGAGTTACTAGAAATTGGCACGAAACCCTTGTTTAAGATTCGTAGAACATTCTATGGGTCTTAAACTCCTCTCGTAGGTAAGGGGGTCCTAACACTTAGGTTACTAAAATTTGTCACGAAAGCTCCTCTATGAGTCTTGACATACTTTACGAGTCGTATACTATTTCATATATAAATCTCAGACTTAGAAAATTTTACTAAGTCATCTGGGGTTCTACAAGACCCATTTTACGAGTCGTAAACCTAACTACGAGTCATAATATCCCTCATAAACCTTCTTCTACAGTTTTTTTCAGTCTTTTCTAAGCAACCTCTGCACATTCACTCCAGAAAGGTAGAAAGAAATTCGGGGGTGTTACACAAACTCCAAATTTCTTTCATGTTTGATAGTTCCACTTACGACCCTATCTACGAACCATAATATTTCCTACGAGTCATCACTTGTTTCGTGGGTTACCTCACACTTATAAACTTTTATCCTTTCCTAAATTCTCATGTTTAAAGACCATTCATACAGGCCATATATACACCTACGGACAGTAAGTCACCCTCGTGAACTTGACTTCAGGTCATTTTCAGGTCAACTTTTCTACACTCGAGGCTCCTAAACTAGAGGTTGTTTCAATATCTTCCCCTTGGGAACATTCGTTCCTGAATATATTTAAAAGCAGACTCTAAAGAGTAACTAGCAGATATAACCAAGTATGCATGCAAAATTCTAGCTAAACATCATTTCATAAAAATTTCAAAACTCACTTTCAAAATATGTCACAAAACAATCCATAAACATAAAAATAAATGCATACATCATGAAAAACTAAATTGCATAGAATTTGAGATTTTAGAAAGAATATTTCAATACCTTAGGCTTAAATATAGTGGAATAGATATGGATAACACTCCATCATATCTTCTTTTGCTTCCCATGTAGCACCCTCAACTTTTTGGTTTCTCCAAAACACTTTGACGGATGCAACTTACCTATTCCTTATTTTTTTTCACTTGCCAGTCCAAAATTCCAATCGTACTTCTTCATAACTCAAATCCTCTTCCATGTTCAAATCATGTAATGGAACTACCGGAGTTTATATCACCTATGAATTTCCTCAACACTAACACATGGAAAATCGGATGAATCAAATGCAACTCATTGGGTCAATCCAACTCATAAGCCACCTTTTCCACTCTTCTCACCACCTTGTAGGGCCCCACATACCTAGGGGTCAATTTTACTTCCTAACCAAATTGGATCACACCTTCATCGGAGACACCTTCAAGTATACCCAATCGCCAACTTGGAACTCAAGTTCACTTCTTCTAATAACGGAGTATGACTTTTATCGGCTTTGGGCTGTTTGCAATTTTCCCTTATGCTTTAAATTTTATCCATATCATTTAGCACGAAGTCTTGTCCTATTAATGCCACCTCATATACTTTGAACCACCTGATGGGAAATCTACACTATTTACTATACAATGCTTCAAATAGTGTCATTCCAATACTTGCAAGAAAGCAATTATTGTAGGAAAACTCGATAAGTGGCAAATGCTCATCCCAACCCCCTTAAACTCCAACACACAAGCTCTCAATATATCTTCCAATGTTTGAATATTCCTTTTGGCTTGTCCATATGTTTGGGGAACCCTAGTGCCAAGTCCCTTTTGAAAAACTTCCAAAAGTGAGAAGTGAATTGGAATCCATGATCTGATATGGTGGACAATGAAATCCCATAAAACCTCACCAACTCTTGGATATACAAGCAAGAATAATCTTTACCACTGAATGTAGTCTTGATCAGTAAGGAATGAGTCGACTTTGTCATGCGGTCAACTATCACCTATATGGAGTCAAAATGTTTTTTGGTCTTTGAAAAACCAACTACGGAGTCCATGTTGATCTCTTCTCACTTCCAAATAGGAATTTCAAAGTCTTGGGTTAGGCCACCCAACCTATGGTGTTCAACCTTGACCTGTTGGCAATTGGCAACAGACACAAATTGAGCAATATCCTTCTTCATTCCATTCCACTAATAAATCCCTCTGATGTCTATATACATCTTCTTAGTGCTAGGATGAATAGAGTATGAAGTGTTATGAGCTTCTTGCATGAACAACTTTTTCAAATCACCATCATTGGGGATGCACAACCTCCCTTGATATCGGAGTACACCATCTCCCCTTTATGAGAAAACATCCATCTTTTCATCTTTCACTAAGGCTTTCCACTCAACCAAGGAGGGATCAAAATGTTGCTTATCCTTAACCTCCTCAATTAAAGAAGATTCGAACCCACGAAACACCATTGCACCATTATTTTAGGACTCACTCAATTTCACTTCCAGTCTAGCCAACCTATACATCTTTGGCTAACTCCCTTTTTTCCATCATCTTTAAGATGAGACACACTACCCATGGAAACTCTGCTAAGGGCATTAGCTACTGCGTTGGTCTTTTCGGGATGATACTTCACACTCATGTCATAATCCTTGAGTAGCCCAGCCACATCTGTTGCCTCAAATTGAGATACTTTTTGGTGAACACATTTTAGAGGCTCTTGTGGTCGGTGAAGATATCCACATGAACTCCATATAAGTAATGTCACCAAATCTTCAAGGCAAACACCACTGTTGCAAACTCAAGATCATGAGTCGGGTAATTCTTCTAATGAACTTTCAACTGCCTTGAAGCATAGAGAAATCACCTTACCAATTTTGCATTAACATACAACACAACCCAATCCTTGATGCATCATAATACACGACAAACCCATCATTCCCTTCTTGCAATGTCAATATTGGTGCCGAAGTTAGTCGATTCTTTAAGGTTTGAAAACTTTTATCACATTCATCCGTCCACAAAAACTTAGCTTTTTTTTTGTGTTTTTTGTGTTAGCTTGGTAAGTGGGGACAAAATAGTGGAGAAACATTGTACAAAGTTTTCATAGTAAATGGCTAGGCCCAAGAAACTCTTTATGTCGATAGGAGTCAATGGCCTTGGCCAATTCCTCACTGTTTCAGTCTTCTTAGGATCAACTTTGATATCCACACTAGATACCACATGCCCAAGGAAGACAACCTCATCTAGCCAAAACTCGCATTTGTCAAACTTTGCACATAGCTTCTACTCCCTTAGGGCTTGCAGTACTACCCTTAAGTGTTCCATATGCTTTTGCTCTCCTCGGAAGTAGATAACGATGTCATCAACAAACACCATGATGAACATGTTGAGGTAGGGCTTGAACACCCTATTCATGAGATCCATTAATATCATCGATGCATTAATGAGGCCAGACGACATCACCATGAACTCAATATAACCATACCTAGTTTGGAAAGCCTTCTTAGGGATGTCACTTTCTCGCACCCTCAATTAGTGGTAATCAGATCCCATGTGAACTTTAGAGAAATGAGTATCCCCTTGCAATTGATCAGACAATTCATTTATTCATGGAAGAAGATATTTATTCTTGATGGTGACCTTATGGAGTTAGCAGTAGTCAATGTACCTATAGAGCGACCCGTCCTTCTTCCTTACAAATAAAATTAGGACACCCTATAGAGATCGACTAGATCTAATAAAATCCTACTCCAAAAAATCCCTCAATTGCTCCTTTAGCTCCTTTAACTCTGCAGGAGCCATTCTATATGGAAGGACTAAGATAGGTTGAGTATTGAGAAAAAGGGAAAGAGGTCTATACCAATGTCTATCTCCCTTTCAGTAGGAATGCCTAATAACTCATCCGAAAAGGCAACATGAATCTCATTTACAATGGGAACCGTTTCAAGAGAAGGAACTTTAGAAGTGACATCCTTGAATCTGACAAAATGATAGATGCACCCCTTGGAAATTATTTTATGGGCTTTTAGGAAGGAAATGCACCGACCCCTACATGAAGAGTTACTACCCTCATATTCCAGAGTAGGCTCATTGGGGAATTGGAACTTGACCCTACAGGTTCTACAATCAATGGAAGCATAGGAAACATACAGCTACTCCATCCCAAGAATCACATCAAAGTCTACCATGGAAAGCTCAACTAAGTCAAAAGAGATCACTTTATGCAAGATGGATATGGAAGAACTTCTATAGACTCTTTGGGATATAATTGACTCTCCTACAGGGTTACTTACCTCATAGGGTTCATGAAAGACTTCGAGACATGCATGAAATTTATTGGAAAGGAATAGGGTTACAAATGATAAATTTTCTCTTGGATCTAGAAGTGCATAAGCATCATAATAAAAAACTCTTAGCATACCAGTGACCATGTCCGGAGCCTCTTCGACCTCTTGGTGACCATGAAGAGCATAGAAGCGATTGTTCCTTGGGAACCTTGAACTTGACCCTTTTGGCCTTGGGGCCTTATGCTGCCACTCCTACAATCCTTGGCATGGTGTGCATTGGACCCGATTAGGCATTCTCCTTTATGAAGTCTTCTGCACTTAGGGCGACTAGGACTTTAGGGCTTAGGAGCAACCCCCTTATCCTTTGTAGTTTGGGAAAGAGGAGTATTAGTGGATCCTTGACCATCTTGATTATGGAAACCTTGAAATTTGTGACCACTGCTCCTTTGGTGAGAGTAGCGCTCTGCCACCATCAAGTAAAGCCCTCTTGGAATCTCTTGCTATTTTTCGGAGCTTCTCCTCGATCTTCAATCTGGTCCGCATATATTGTCAAGCGAAAGATGTCCATCTCCTTTACTGGCATGGCTGTCTTACATTTCTTGGAGACTAAATTGGAGATGCTAGAGATAAACTTGCTCATTCGAGCCCTCGGATCCAGGACCATAAAGGAGTATACTTTGATAGCTTGGTGAATTTGAGGGCATACTCCCTCACACTCATGGTCCCTTGCTTTAGGTTGATAAAATCTTGGACCTTTGCCTCCAAAGCTCAATTTAGAAGAATCGGTCCGAGAAAGAACACTTAAACTCTTCCTAACCGATAGGACCCGCTTCGTGGCCTCTCTCATCCGCCCATTATTCATACCAAATCTTGGCAACTCCTTTAAGTTGGTAGGCCACCAACTTGGCTTTCTCTTCCGATGGAATGCCCATCACCGTAACTACCCAATAAGCCTTCTCAATAAAGTCAATAGGGTCTTCCTCCCTCTTAGACCCATGAAATTTTGGCGGGTTCATCCGTATGAAGTCACGTACCCTAGCGATCCAAGTAGGCACTTGGGAAGGAATGGCTATCTCCCGATTGTCTTGATTGGTCAATGCTTTGGCCAACAAGGTAAAGGCTGCTTGGAACTCTGTGTGACACACTTCATAATCTTACTAGAGTGGAGGAACTTATTGTTCAAGAGTGCCTCATTGATGGGGAGCTCTTCATGGCAGCATGATCTAGAAAAAAGCAAAGGTCCATCTTTAGTTATCAAAAAACCTTATTCAATTCTAAGGCACGACATGAATAAGAAAGGAGGACTTTTCTAAATCGTCTCATAGTCTCTCACTCAAGATAGTTGCACGCTTCACAACATTGAATGAGACTCTATGCTACGGGGTATGAATGAACATTCGAGGAACATTCTAAAACCTTGTGCTCTAATACTAAGTTTGTAACGAGCCGACTTAAGGGCCTAGTAGTCACACGGTGAATGAGATATCCGAAGGCACTTCATCTAAGCCATCTCAAGCATCTTAAGCATTCATTATTTAAATTAAAACATCTATAGAAAATAAGGGAAAGGGACTATGAGCCATTTCAAGCAATGAAGCAACATTAAAAAGAAGTAACAATAACTAACATACTTTGTCCATAGGCATACCAACTAATACATCGATAGATTGAACTGGTAATAGTGAGTTTCCAACAAATAGAAAAGAATATGTAATTGTACAACATCAAAAGTGAATACCTCATAAAGGACTACAAATACATTGTCTTAAGAACTAATGGTAGAGTCCCGAACTAAGGGCTCAGCATAAATAACAATGCTAGTCTTGAACGCTAGGTACTAGCCACGAGCCAGTAGAGGACTGTTTGTCCCTATATGGTTAAATCATACATGTAAAATATGTGTTAGTACATTGAAATGTACTAAATATGTGACATGCAATGCATGTATGAAATTGTAATGCCATCATTCATAACATATAAGTATGTATGAGATGAAAGATACATAAGGTAAAGCATGCACAAGCAATATAGCTCAATATGAATAAGTCAATGCATGAGAAATTAAAGCACATGTAATGGAAAACATATGATAGAATCATAAACTTATGGGAGTAGACCTTAACCGACATTTTAAGACCATATGAGCTACTATATGGAATCCAATATAACCTCCTACATTGGCACAGGGAGACCACTTGCCGGATGGAATTCCGTCAACTTCGCATGCATCTTAATGACATAAATAGCCTACGTGGATCCACTAGCCTAGCCTACAAGGGCTCCTATGGTGACACATAGTTAATCCGACAAAGGATTACTTCTAAGATTCCCTTATCGAGCCTCATTATATTGTCACATTTGGTACTAAGTCATCCCACAGAATCTTTAAAAATACAACTTAGAATCATAAGTAGCAATCACGGGAATGGCTCAAACTTAGGAACCTCCAAGTGAGAGTTGTCATTTCATCTTTTGGAACTTTCTTAAACATCTTTTGGGCAATTTTCAACATGCTTATATTTTTAAAAAATCATAACTTAAAACTTAACTTTGGTTCCCTAATCATCATAATAAATCATAAAAGCTTTACTTGAAAACTAGGTGGGCTAGGTTTTTTAAATGGAACAATCATAAATCATATAAAACATGAGAAATTTCTCTTTTTAAGGACCATTGAAAATGCCTACGCTTCATCATTATCAAAACCCATCATTGGGGACATCGTCAATAGCTCAAAACATGCATATACTTAGTAAATAATCATAGGGTATCATGAATAGCGTAAAACGTCATGAAATCATCATAAGCATATATAATTTCTCAAAGGAACTTAAGGAAAGATAAAATACTTAAAAGAGAACTTTATGGGTGGAAGAATACCCATAAATCAACTCAATACCATAAAAGACTTGGGAAGAATAAACTTGGAACCTTTGGTGAAGAACTTTGAAATCGTAGTTCTTGCGCTGCCTTTTCTTGAGAGCTTTTGCCTTAAGAAAATTTAGATAGTTGAGAGAATGAAGGCTTCTTAGGGTTTAAGACCTTATTTAAGACTCCTTTGGATTCCAAAATGACTGAGGCTAGGAATAGAAATGACGAAACTGACCAAACTGCCCCTCATTAAAACTGTTGGATTCACTTATGAAAACCTATTTAAGGGTTGCAGGTCAAACCACAAATCATAAGTCCTGTTCATCTGGTAACATCTGAAATCCGTGAAATTGACTTTTCTAGACTTAAAACCACGAAACCCTACTACAGGCAGCGTAACATCTTACGGATCATGGTGGACTCGTAAAGTTCCTCCATACTTAGCCATTTTTCTCATTTTCTTGGTCTTATTCCATAAAGGAATGTTACGAACCATACATTGTCCTACGAGCCATCTGGTAACACGTAGGTCACCTTTCAACAAACTCCAATTTTCCTTCATGTCTAACAGTCTCACTCACGAACCTATCTATGAACCACAATATTTCTTACGGGACGTCAATTAATCCATGGGTTACCCTACACTTGGAAACTTTTTCCCTTTCCTCAAGTCTCATGTTTAAGGACCGATCCTATTGGGCATAGGTACACCTACGAACCGTAAGTCGCCCTCGCGAGCCTGACTTCAAGTCATTTTCAGGCCAAAATTTTCTGCGCTCGAGGCTCCTAAATTAAGAGTCATTACAATAAAGTTAACTGACTAATAAATCAAGTCAAGGGACAATTGTAAGAATTGTATAACATTCTATAATCTATCCTTTTTTTCCCTTGAAAAATAAATCTGATTTGACTTCGTTTAGATACAAAGACAAGGTACTATTCTAGAAATCTATCTGCATAAATAACACACATTATTTGGTGGTGTCAAATAACAAAGGCTAATGTATGTAAATATTAAAAGTTTTCACAATGGAAGTACTTTCAAGTAACCATTCAATAAGCAAATAAGATACAACATTACATTAAGGGTGATTAGTAGGAAGAGAAGGTTTTCCATGAAAAAACATCCCCAATAGACGAGTGATTTTATATTTATTTTTTAGTGCTTGATGAATAATTCGTAAAAAATATTATCCCAAGTTCATTTAGAAAATACATATGGCATGTGGTTTAGGATGGGAGTGGCGAGCATGGTAGAGAAGTTGGGGTTGGAGGGTGATGAGAATTAGTGCGAAATGTTGCTTATACACTCATGAAACTAAGAGGTGTTCATGGCTAAAATAAACATCGCCATAAGAACCATAAATGGTAAAGGGTTGATTGTGTGACATGATTGTCTAGTTATACATCAAAGCTTGACGGTTAAAGATAGAGGTGACAAAATTAAACCCAACTTGTTCAACCCGCCCAACCCATTGAAGTTTGGACGGGTTAATAGCTCAACTCATCTCAACCCAACCATTTAAAATTGGGTTGATATTCAACTCGAATTGACTCGAGAGAGTTCTTGTCAAAATATTTTCAAAACACTTTTTTTAATTTGATATATTTATATAGCCAAAATACAGAAAAATACAATTTAAATAAGTACTAACATATTGAAAATGAACAAATAAAGTAAGTATAGCTTAGTAAAAGTTGGGTCGAATTGGGTCTTGACTCGTTCTATAGCCCATCACTCAACCCGTTTTGACCAAACCCATTTTGACCCAAGCAAATTTGGTTTGGGTTGGGTTTTGACTCAGTTGTTGTCTTGACTAATTATAACCTGCTCAAATTTGACCCAATTCACCCAATTGCCACCCATAGTTAAAGATATCAAATCTGCATATTGACTGAGTATATTCGATATATGTTACTATCGAAAGTTCAAAGGAAAAATCACTTATTTAAATGCAATTAATAATTGCTTGTAAAGTACAAATTTGTCCCTTTTTTCTTAGTGTCATTTTCCATTCATGTGGGGAACTGTTGAGATTTGAAAGACGTGAATTGCAAATGAAGAGTTGAGACTATTTTAAAAGGTTGTGACTTTTATGAAGGGTTGTAACTTTTTCAAATGAAGAGTTACGACTTTTTTGAAAGGTTATTACTTTTTTAAATGGTTGTGATCTTTTCGATAAGGCACAATAAGCACCTTTTGTTGTCTATGAAAAGAGGATTTTCCTCTCATTTTTAACATAATTTCTAAACTTCTCCTTCTACACAACTAAATTTAATATTCCAATGTACTTTGTTCCCATTGAATGGCTCATTGACACCACTATTTTTTGTACCAATATACTGGTAAGTAAAATCATTCTATCTTGAGAAGATATATTTCATTAACCTCAAATACTTGAGGGAAATAATTTTCTTAAGCACACACTGTACATTCAATGAGCTCAATTTTCTTCTTGTCAAGTGTGCTTCATTTTTTTTTTATAGATTTTTTTCATCACTAATGTTAATTTCTAGTTATGAAAACGTGATAGGAATTTTGTGTTTATTAATTTATATAAAAATTTTGTTCCATAGAAGGTTTTTGTTTTACAAAAATTTGTCCTACGAAAATTTCTGTTTTAATAATACAAATTGAAAACGCAAAAAACTCCGATATGGTTGATTCATTCCTATGAGAAGAATTTACTCATTCAAGCAAACATCAAACCTTCAAAAATTACAGAAACTCAAGGTCTCACACCATTTAATTTTTATCAACCTATGTACTTCACTGCCCATCTAGTATATTAATTGTAAGGGTGTGTTCGGTATGAAGAAAAATATTTCCCTGTTTCCTCTTGTTTGGTTGTGATAAGAATTTAGGAAAATATTTTCCTAGACAACTTAATTTCCTGGAATTAGAGGAAAATGGTTTCTATAATAAATCAGATAAAATCATTTTCTGGATTAAAAGTTAAAGCACTACATACGCGAATTTCACCCAGCGAGGAACTCATTTTATCGGCTTAATAGTTGAAGCGCTACACCTGCGAATTTCACCCAGCCCATCCTCAAACGCGTGCTTTCCACAATCACAAGCATTCATCTTTTCTTCAATGTCATTTCTCTCCAATCCTAGGGTTTTCCATTGTTGTTCTTCTCATTGCTATTTCTGTAAAAGTTTCAAAGGTATGCTTTCATTGCTTCAATAATTA
The DNA here is from genome assembly GCA_025774065.1 of Solanum ossicruentum. Classification (NCBI taxonomy): domain Eukaryota; kingdom Viridiplantae; phylum Streptophyta; class Magnoliopsida; order Solanales; family Solanaceae; genus Solanum; species Solanum ossicruentum. The sequence continues at coordinate 12,603,972 of JAOTQR010000011.1, forward strand.
TAATTGTGCAGATTTTGATTGCAAAATTCTTTGAAATCTTCGTCTTTCACTTGCTTAGATTTTTTATGAGATATTTGTCACCTTTTGCTTCTGAAATAGTAGCCTCTTTGCTTTTAGTTGTTTCATCTTTTTTTGAAGTTTTGCTTATGAGTATTTAATTGTCTTTTTGTGTAATGTTATTTGTTTACTTATTAATTATTGAGCCGAAAACATGAAGGTCTGAAAAGGGATTTCAAATTTTGGTTTGTGGGTTAAGGGAATGTTGAAAAGAGTAATTGGCTAATTTGGAGGATAGGTATTATCATTCTCAGTTGATTTTAGTATTATAATGACATAATTAAGTGTATATTGAATTCTAGATAGAGCACCCTTCCCAGAATTAAGAGGGATAAATCTTACAGTGATCCGCCTTAGAAATTAAGTGGTTTCCTCAGAATTGTTTAGCCATGTTATGTGTCTTGAAAATTTTTCTTATTATGTTCTTTTTCTCTGTTATGTAATTATATTAGTCGTTGCAACATATGAATTTAACTAATAAAGACGAAGATGATGCAATAATTGGAGCTGCACCTACATCTATTTTGGCTTCTGGGGTTGCAATATTGTAGCCTGTGAAAATCAAAGTAGAATTCCTAGAGAACCTTATACTAATAAAGATCAAGAAAGAGAATTTTATATGAATAGTATTTTGAATAACAGTGATGTTCATTGTACAGATACTCTTTAATAGCAATATGGAGCCTTTCCAGGATGATGATGGACTTAGAGATGTACAGAAGGAGACTAGGTTTTCATAATGCACTTTGTAGTAGTTCATCCAAGATATGGATCTTCTGGAGGGAGGAATGGTTGTAGCAGGGGATCAGAGACTCTGGCCAGCAAGTTACCATCAAATTTGCTTATAATCAAGTGTGCTTTAACATCACAGCACTGTATGTCAAGTGTCTTGCTATGGAGAGATTGGAACTTGGGGAGCAATTGCAAGATATTGGGGATACAATGCAAGAAACGTGGTTGGTAGGTGGGGATTTCAATGTCATCTTGACTGAGGAGGAGAAACAAGGCGGACTACCATTTACCAATGCAGAGGCACAAGATTTTGCAACTTGTATTGCTACTTGTGCCCTCACAGAACTGAAATATAAGGGTCGAGTAGTTTCACATGGTGGAATGGGAGAATAGGAGAGGAATGTATTTTTAAGAGGTTTGGGCGGGGTAATGGCCAATCAAGAATTCTTGGAGCTCCTTCCTACAAGTGAATCCCATCACTTGATAAGACAGGGCTCTAACCATGCTCCATTACATATTGTTTGTAACTCTAAGGAGGAATCTGTGCAGAGGCCCTTCAAGTTTCTAAACTTCTGGATTAGACAACCTACCTTTCAACAGGTGGTAAGGGAGAACTGGCAAATTGATTTCTTTGGAGACCCATTTACAGAATTCTTTGCTAAGATGAAAAAGGTCAAAAAGCACTTGTTAGATGGAGCAAAGAAACCTTTGAGGATGTATTTAGAAGGGTGATAGATCTGGAAGCACAAGTGCAAGTTTAGGAAGCATAGCTGGATATGTATCCAACACTAGAAAATAGGGAGGAACTGAATAAGGTAAATGCAGAACTCAAAAAGTACTATCTATTTGAAGAGGATTTCTAGAGGCAAAAGGCTGGGATGAGATGGTTTGGGGAGCGTGATAGAAATACCAAATTCTTCCATTCCTATGTTAATGGGAGGAGGAGAAAATTGAATATTTTTTAAATCAAAACTGAACAGAGGGACACTATCAGCATGGGGAAAAATATAGGGGCTGAAGGTGTTGCATAGTTCAAGGAGGATGTAGTGATTGGGGATTATAGTATGCTCGATTGTATACCATCTCTTATTTCGGAGGAGCAAAATGAGGATCTGGTCAAGGTGCCAGAACTGGATGAGGTGAAAGGTTTTTTTTTTATGATGAATGGGGATAGTGCTTGTGGCCTGGATGGATTGTCTGGTGTCTTTAACCAACAATGTAGGGATATAATTGGAGAGGATGTGACTAAATTGGTGAAAGCCTTCTTTTGTGGCTTTACCCTCCCTAGGTTTATAACTCATGAAATACAAAAAGAAGACCCAGTTGGCAGCAGGAAACAATTATGGCCGAGGGAATAATACATAATGTGAACTGAAAGCTAGTTGTCTAGAAATACTTTTTGCAATTCATAGTCATCTAGAAATAATGTTAAAATCAAAACACCTAATATGAAGGAGTGACCACTATTCCAATTTCTTTGTGTTTGGCAATTAATTTGTTCTTGATCCCTAAGGACTGTTAGGCATATGGGGGACCTAAGACCTATTAGCTTGAGCAATTTTGTTAATAAAATCTTCTCAAAGTTGCTGCTGGAGAGAATCTCTAATATTATTCCTCTTATAATCTCCCACAATCAAACTAGATTTGTCAAAGGGAGAAGCATTTCTGAGAATGTTCTATTAGCCCAGAAGATCATTAGGGACATTCATAAGAGCACTAAAAAGCATAATGTTGGTGGTCCAGTTAGATATGTCTAAAACTTATGATAGGGTCTCATGGGTGTTTATGACAAAGGTCTTACAAAAATTTGGATTTTCTGAGACCTTGATTGATATGGTTTAAAGACTACTTAGTAGTAATTGGTATTGTGTATTGGTAAATGGGCAATCCTATGGGTTCTTTCAATCTAATAGGGGGATTCTCTCTCTCCTGTTCTTTTTATCGTTGCAGCAGAAATGATGTCCAGGAGCCTTAACAGATTGTTTCAGGATGAGAAATTTGTGGGCTTTGGATTGCCTAAGTGGAGCCTACAAGTAAACCATTTATCTTATGCTGATGACACCATTCCTTTTGGGTCTGGAGATAAATACTCAATTAGAAAGATGATGGGTGTTTTGTGTCAGTATGGCCAGACCTCGGGACAGCTTATAAACAAGGATAAAAGCTTCTTCTATTTACATGAGGATACTCCTTTAGGGGTTGGGATAAGGATGAGAAAACTAACAGGTGTAAGGATGGGTAACTTCCCTTTCACATATCTGGGATGTCCTTTTTTTTTATAGAAGGATGCTACTCATTTTGAAGATATACAAAGGAAGATATCAAGAAGAATTGGGAGTTGGCACAATACATTTCTCTCCTTTGGAGGTAAGTATAATTTGGTGAATCATGTGTTACAATCCATGCCTATTTACTTGCTGTCAGTAATGAATCCCCAAAAAACGTTATTAACCAGATACATCCGATATTCTCATCTTTCTTCTGGAGCAAGGTTTGGGGGGGAAAGGGTTAAAGGAAAGCATTGGGTAAAGTGGGATGATTTGTGTCTACCAGAGGAAGGGGGAATTGGTTTTAGGTCATTGCATGACATCTCAAAGTCCTTGGTGGATTTTTAGAACTTCCAACAATTCCTTATGGGGTCACTTTATGTGGAACAAATATTGTAAGAAAGATCACCCATGTATTGCTAAATCTCATGGAGGTTCTCAGATTTGGAAGAAAATGGTTAACATTAGGGAAGAAGTTGAACATGAGATCTGGTGGCTGATAAAGACAGGGAACTCTAACTTTTGGCTGGATAATTGGACAAAACAGGTTGTTCTGTATTATACAGAAGAAGGTAGAGGGGAACAAGATTTAGAGGTTAAAGATCTAATCAGAGAAGGGGGATGGGATGTGCAGAAATTGCAAAGCTGATATCTCCAGAAATGGTAGATCACATTACCCAGGGCATTAGATACTCTCTAGAGCAGGTATCTACTCTTTTACCAGTATAGATGCCAAGCAATGATGGCAAATTCACCACTAATCAGTTTTTGAATTACTGAGAGCAAGAGGGCACAAGAAGAACTGGATAGACCATATGTGGGCTAAAGGGCTTCCCTTTAAAATCAGTTTTTTCTTGTGGAGGTGTTGGAAAAGAAGGATACCTACAGATGACAATCTACAAAGAATGCATATCAGTTTGGTAGCAAGATGTCACTGTCGTGAGGAGGGCCAACAGGAAACCATGGCACATATATTTCTGACCTCTTCCATAACCTAAAAGCTATGGAAGTTCTTTGCTTCTGTGGAGGTATAGCTATAAACGGGATGCAACTATAGCAACTCATACATTCATGGTGGGAGGAGCAGTCAAATACTAAAGTGCAGAGGATTTACAAGATTGTCCTTATGGTGGTCACGTGGGAGCTATGGAAGAGGAGAAAATCTAGAAGATATGATAAAGATGTGAGCTTCCACAGGCTCAAATACCAGTCCCAGTAGACAATCTATCTTTTTGTAAGAAAGATTTTCCCATGGATAAACTGTCCGTGGGACTGGCCTAACATGCTGAGAACAATGCAGAATTATAGACCAAGACTACATTGCTATCCAGTGGTGTGGAATTTTCCGGAGGATGGATGGATAAAGTGCAACACAGATGGGGCATGTAGAGGGAACCCTGGACAAAGTTCCTATAATTTTGCATAAGGAATAGTTGAGGAAACCTCATACATGCAGAAGCTAAGGTTTTGGGGGAACTGACTAATTTGGAAGCTGAAACTAGAGTTGTATTACAGGGACTGAGGTACTGTCTCAGTACTGAAAGAGAGAAGGTAATTGTGGAGACTGATTCAAAGGTGCTGCAGAAGATTATACAGAAGGAGTGGAGGATCCCATGGACAACAAAGGAAGATATAGAGGAGATTATGAAAATGACTATAGCTATGACTATCAGAGTTGTACATTCCTATAGAGAGGCTAACCAGCTGGCAGACAAAATGGCAAATGTTGCACTAGATGGGGATAGGGATCTACTGGACCAACCATTTCAGGAAATGTCTAGCATATGCAGAAAAATCCTCAACATAGATAAAAGCCAAATACCATCACTTTGGATTAGAACAAAAAGGATTCTTCCATAAGAAATCAGAGATACATAAACAGAAGCTAATATTGTAGAACCAGTAGCGGATAATGATAATAGTATTGTGGGCAACATACAAGGTGATTTGCAGACATATGTGCGAAATTGGTAGCATAGCTATACATTTCAATGGGGTTTCACAGCCTAAATTACATACAAAAAGAGAATTTATAGAGCAAAAGGAGACTGTGAATGATGCAAAAACTGAGCTATACCACTTCACAAAAATAAATGCCCCAAAAATGACCTGTACATGAGCATCATGGCCTGTTACGAGGGGGGTCCTCATCTACATCTTTGTAGTTGCTTGGAGAAAAGGAAATTGTTCGTGAAGGACCCAAAACAACAAAAGTTGGGTTGTGGACAAGACTACTTACTGGATGCGAACAAAGAAGGTCAGCCCAGATCCTCGTTGGGAGATGCGAATAACTATGGATCTACCTGGAAATGGAGGAGTCAATGTATGATGGTTACATTGGGGGAAAAACAGAGGATAACAACAAAGAGAGAAGGATGCTCACTCTTACTGAAAGGACTACAGATTAGAAGGGTGTGACGCATGGATATCGAAGTCCACTGACAAGGAGGAGGACAACGAACAGTGTTTTCCACTAGAGCACCGTTGGGAATTTTTTGAAAACTTCTAAGTGGGGTTTAGCTGAAAGGTCAAGTATATTGGGTTGTAGGTGGGGGTTATCTGAATATAGTGTGGGCCGGGTTGAAATATTTAATTTTGGGCCTACTTTCTAATTCTAGACATTGTTTTTTTGTATTCTCTTTTTACTTAATAAAATGAGCCCTTGAGCTCCTAGTTAACCAAAAAAATGTTCATTGTATAGATCAGATAAGGATGAGCAAGCATGTGTTTTATGAACTATGCAATGCTTTTAGAAGAAATAATTTGTGGTGTTCAACCAAAAACATGTCTGCTCAAGAACAACTACTAATATTTTTGGAGATTGTTCGTTTTAATCAATCGCAAGATTGGACGTAGTACTTCAAGCGATTTTGAAGCTCTATCCAGTTCTTTTAAAATTACCCGATGGAACTATCCAACTGGATATAAGGAACAATTATCGAATATTATCCATGGTTTGCTGTAAGTTGACATACGAAAAGCTTAAATTTTAATTCATTTCATGAAGAATAGCTCATCTTATTAAGTTATAAATAGGACTGCAGGAGCAATAGATGTCACAGATGTCCTTGCATCTGTTCCTATTGAACAACAAAATAGATTTCGGGGCCAAAAAGGCACAACAACGCAAAATGTGTTGGTTGTCATCAACTTTAATTTGAAGTTCTCATATGTGCTTGCTGGTTGAAAGGATCTACACATGACTCTTGTATATTAAATGATGCATTAGAGAGTTTATCGAAAGAAATAGGTGAAAAATGTTTATTCAATCTAAAATAGTTTATCGAAAGAAATAGGTGAAAACTGTTTATTAATTAACTATATTATGGACTTGTAGATACATATTATCTTGTAGATGCGGGATATGGACTTCTTAAGGATTTATTCCTCCTTATCATGGAGTATGCTATCACTTACAAGAGTACAGTGGTCGTCCTCCCCAAAATGAAAAAGAACTATTCAATCTTTGTCATGGATCATTGAGATCCTCGATTGAACGTGCCTTTGTTATTCTCAAGAGATGATTTCGTGTGATTGATAATAAACCCTTTTGGGACTTTAAGACTCAGGTGGATGTGGTATTAGCATCATGCATTTTACATAATCACATAATTTATTTGGAACCTAACGACAAGATAATTCAGGAAGTAGATGTGGAATCACTAATTCAACATCAAAATGCACAAATTTTTCAAGAGAGTCAAAACTGTCAAAGCTATCAAACTCAAAGTTCTCAAGGGAATCAAAGCTATAAAACTCAAAGAGAGATGTGAAAAAGTTAGAGAATGGTCGTTGAAAAGAGATGCCATGTTTACAAATTATAATAGGAGAAACAAGACAGTTTAGTATCTTAAGAATCTAATCTTTGTAATAGAAATCTTATGGAACTACAATTGTGGATTTATTAACATGCAGATTTTGCTTTGGAATATATATAGTCATTTGTGATATGTGCCCTATTTTTTATTTGATATTAGGAAATATGCGTTTTAGTTCTTATATTCTCTATTTCTACTGATTTGCTAACCGAGTTTTATATCTAAGGTGTTGAATTATACGTTTTCTTATTTCATGGACACTAAATATTGATGGATGCAGGGGTTGGTATGGTGTTATATGTTCTAATGGTCCGATAAACAGGTTGAGTATTACTAATGCTGATATCATTGACACACTCCACGATTTTTCCATTTTCATCCCTCCCGTTTCTTGAATATGTTGATCTTAGCATGAACCACTTCTCTAATATCATCCCCCCTGCAAGAATAATCAGTTTTCTGGTCCATTTCCAATAACACTAAGTTACTTAATTGAACTCAAAATTTTTTACCTTTATTGTAGTTTTAAATAGTACTCCCTCCATCCCATTTTATATGACACCGTTTGACTTGGCATGGTGTTTAAGAGAAAATGGAAGACTTTTAAAACTTTTGATCTAAAATCATGCATAAATATTTGTATGATTTAAAATCATTTCACTAAGGGTAAAAGGGGAATTTTAACTTAAATTATTTCTAATTCAAGTAAGATGACATTATTTTTGGGACGGACTAAGAAGAAAAGGACGCCACATAAAATGGAACGGAGGGAGTAATTCTTATACATATTAATAAAGTGGAGATTCCTTCTTATGTTTGAATGTTTCTTGTAAATAGTAAATGATGGGGAAAAAAGGAGAAAAGCAATTTAGTTGGTCAAAGCCAATGGAATATTTGATGATGGAGATCCTAGCTGACGAAGCAAAACAGCGAAATAAATCATTTTAAGAGTATCTCATTTAAACGTGTTTCAAATGTCATTAAGCAACAATCAGGAATCATTGTTCACCTAAGCATGTGAAGCATCATCTTAAAACTCTAAGAACCACATGGAATAAAATAGAAACTCTACTAAACAAAAGTGGTCTTGGATGGGATGACAACTTGAAGATGATTACTGCCAGTCCTAGAGTATTTCATATTCTGATTTCTCCCATTGCATTCCCACATTTTCTTTTTCAACCTCAAGTGTTGATCTTTTGTTGAGGTATCTCCTTCTTGATGTCCTGTGTCACAGGTTTAGAATGTTACTCTTGTCGGACTAGCTTCTTCTTCATTGGTTTCTATGTTGGTGTCGCTTATAATTACCCTTCTGGTGGCAAATGAAATAGCAATCCTAACAATATATATACATACTCCATTATTTGTTTCTTGAAATTTTCTGATAGTCACCGAGTCTGGAAGGGGCACTAATACATCTACTGCAGTAAGGATTCTAGCATAGGATATATTATTTCCGACAGCAGCATATAAACTTTCCAATATAACTAGTAATTTGGCTTAAAGCCTAATATTGAATAAGAAGTTTTAGAAACATCACCCAATATGGAATCTTCTTCGCAAAATCAAAATCTGGAAGGGAGAGGGATTGCCTGGGGTTAAACTATGATTTGTTTTGTTTTTATTGTGATTGTAAATGGGGTTGGTGAAGATCACATTAAGGATCAAGAAAGTAGAGGAACAGGTTCTTCTCAAAGGTAAAAAGATTAATTTTTTTCACTTCCTTTAGCTTTTCTTATATTTTTCTTAGGTGTTGTGAAAGGATTTAAATTTGATCCATTAAGAATTAAAGTTATGAGTATCTCAAAACTTGGACGCAGGGGTTTATTAAGGGTATTATTCCTCAACTCCCTTTATTTGTACTTGTTGGTGTGGCTTAAGTTGGTTTTGGGATTTGGTTTTAGGGAGTTCAATAGTAAAAGTATTGACACAATTTCCTGTTGGGGTATTGGGAGTTCTTTTGTTGTTTGCTGGGATTGAATTGGCTGTGTTCAAGAGACATGAACGCTAAGAGGCATTTGTGCTACTTGTTTGCACATCAGGTAATTGCCAAGGTCTTGAATCTAGCTGCAGACTTTACCATGATAGTGATGTAATTTCATTGGTGTATTCTAGCTGCAGACTTTACCATGATAGTGATGTAATTTCATTGGTGTAATTTTTTTAGAGTATTCATTGGACTTTCATTAGGATAGGGATATTATATTATGCCTATGGACACTTTCTTGAGAAGCAGCCTCATCTGCCAAAGAATTCTTATGCCCTACTTTCTGCTGGAGAAGGCACAATTTAGATGTGTATTGCATCTAAATAGGTTTAGTTAACCTTCAGTTATTGTCAATATGCAATGTTGATCCTTGTATTAGTTAATTTTTTGATCTAGTTGTCCAAAAGTAAATGCTGTTTAATACCATTTTTGCCGTTATATTGTAGTCGCATCCTAATCATGATAAGTTCATCAACAAGAAAATTGATATGTTTGAAGAAATGTATATTGTTTGTTGGAATGATTGAGCTAGGGGTGATTGTGCGATGATAATGACAATAGTATTGAAGGACCATCCAAAGAAAAGGATGTGCAAAGATGTAGCAAGTGAAACTTCTCAATGCAAGTCAAGTCACAAAAGAAATAGCTCTTCTGATGTGCAAGATTCAATCGGTGATATATGAACAAAACTTGGAGAAGTGGCAGCGGCAATCAGTAAAATAGAATACTCACCTAGATGTGACAAAGTTGTGCCAAGAAATCATGGCAATTGAAGGCTGTGAGGAAGAGTTCTTGGGTGATGCTTTTAATTATTTGCTGCAAAGTGACACTTATTCATGGTGAAAAATCAAAATCTTCATATTCAACCGACAACAATAGAACACACAAATGGGTTGAAAGAACATTTAGATTGGATTAGAAGCAATTGTTATCCACACACTTTTATTTTAAAAATATATCATGGATTCACAAATATATATATAT
>JAOTQR010000011.1:12613916-12635612 GCA_025774065.1 Solanum ossicruentum
TTCTTGAAACAATAAAGAACTCCTAGAAAACATAAAGGTCAAGGATAGTATCCTTGTGAATGCATTAATTCCAACACCTATAATAGGTAGAGAAGTTTAGTTTAACACAATTAAGTACATCATCATAAATGATACCTGTCCACCAATTCATAGTCAAAATGAGAGAGAAAAAAACAAGATCAACTTGTGATTTTCATCAAACCAATTTTCAACCTGTTCTTTTCAAAAACATCCTTAGTCAAAAGTTCTGTAAATATATCAGCAATTTGGTCTTCAGTTTTGCACAACTGCATGCAAATGTTCTTCTTCTCAATAGTGTCTCTTAAAAAATGATGTCTCACATTAATATTCTTGGTTAATTGGACTGGATTCTTGGCCATGTTGAGAGCACTTGTATTGTCACATAAAAGGGGTATTGAGTTGGTAATCACTCCAAAGTCCTTCAGTTGACGTATCCACAATAGTTGTGCATAGCAAGATGCAATAGCCACATATTCTGTTTCTGCTATTGAAAGAGCAACTGAGTTTTGCTTTTCGGTATCCCCAAGATACCAAGCAAGATCCCAAGAATTGAGCCATTCTAGATGTGCTTTTCCTGTCTACTTGTTACCCTGCATAATTAGCATCAGCATATCCTATTAATTCAAATGAGTTACCTTTAGGATAGTATAGGACCAGGTCCCATGTTTTCTTCAGATATCTCAAGATCCTTTTAGCAGCTTTTAAGTGTGATTCCTTAGGATTGGACTGAAACCTTGCACACATTCCCACACTAAAAACAATATCAAGTTGACTTGCTGTAAGATACATTAGTGACCCAATAATGCCTCTATACATGGTTGAATTTACTGAGAGACCAGGTTCATCCAGATCCAACATTGCATTTGTTCCAATTGGAGTGTCTATGGGCTTTGCATTCTATATTTTGAATTTATTCAGCAGCTCCTTGATATACTTGTCTTGGCAAATAGTTGTTCCATTCAAAGCTTGTTTGATTTGCAATCCAAGAAAGAAACTCAATTCACCCATCATACTCATTTCAAACTCACTACTCATAAGTTTTGAAAACTCATTACATAATGATTCTGAAGTTGCACCAAAAATGACATCATCCACATAAATTTGAATAATGAGCAGGTCCCTTCGTCTAGATTTAAAGAACAATGTATTGTCAATTTTCCCCCTCTTAAAACCATTTTCAAGCAGACAATCTTTCATACAAGCTTTTGGAGCTTGTTTTAGTCCGTAGAGAGCCTTGTCCAGCTTCATCACATGATTTGAATAATCTACATCTTCAAAACCAGGAATTTGCTTGACATATACTTCCTCCTTCAAGTGACCATTTAGGAAGGCACTTTTGACATCCATTTGAAACAATTTGGAAAAAGCTATGAGAATTCATATTGCTTCCATGCGAGTTATAGGAGCAAAAGTTTCATCATAATCAATCCCTTCTTCTTGATTATAACCTTGAACTACTAACCTTGATTTATTTCCAACAATTTTACCTTGTTCACCCAACTTTTTTCTGAAGAGCCACCTGGTCCCTATGATCGTTCTGTGTAGGAACTAGGTGCTAGACTTTGCTCTTTTCAAATTGATGCAGTTCCTCTTGCATAGACATGATCCAGTTAGCATCATTCAAGGCTTCTTTCATATTTTTTGGGCTCAATGGATGAGATGAAAGCAGAGAAGGCCACCATACTTCTTATTTTGAATCTAGTTTGGATTCCAGATTCCAAATGAGAAATAATGTTGTCAAGTGAATGAGATGACTGATGCTTCCAGGTTGATCTTCTTGATGCTTCATCATGATCCTGACTGTCATCTAGACCAGGTCCCTCCTCAGGTACTTCATCATCCTCAAGGCCGTTTGATTCTTCAAGATCAGTGTCAGCTTTAATCAGTACATCAGGAGCTTCATTCCTATGAATTTGCAGCAACTCCTCAAAGTCAGCTTCATCTAGATTCTGCATTTTTCCAAGCTTACCTATCTCATCAAAAATTACATGAACACTTTCCTTAATACATTGAGTCCTTTTATTAGATACCCTGTAAGCCTTGCTAGAAGATGAGTACCCAACAAATATTCCTTCATCACCCATTGCATCAAATTTCCCAAGGTCATCTTTCCCATTGTTAAGTACAAAAAACTTGCACCCAAAATGGTTTTAGATGGCTGACCTTAGGCTTCTTTTTAAACAACAGCTCATAAGGAGTTTTGTTAAGAATGAATCTTATCAAGCACCTATTTGTTATATATCAGGTTGTATTGACAGCCTCAACCCAGAATGTTTTTGGTAACCCAGAGTCCATCAACATAGTTCTTGCAATATCCACCAATGTCCTATTTTTCCTCTCCACAACTCCATTTTGCTGAGGAGTTCTTGGAGATGAAAAATTGCGACTAATACCATTCTCAACACAAAAGACATCCATCCTAGAATTTTCAAATTCTGTACCATGGTCTAACCTGATCCCTGGTAATTGGTAGTTTAGCTTTGTCTGTATCATCTTTATAAAAATTATCAAGACTTCACAAGTTTCATCTTTGGACTTTAAGAACAATGTCCAAGTGAATCTTGAGTAGTAATCAATAATAACAAAGATGTACCTCTTTCCACCTCTACTTTGGATTTGGGCTGATCCGCAAAATTAATGTGAATATGCTGACTTGATTCTTCTATTTGAAAGAACCTTTGACTTGTTTCCCTTTTACACAGGCTTCACAAATTTTATTATCAAAAAATTTCATCTTTAGTAAACCCCGGACCAGGTCCCTAGCCACAAGCTTGTTAATCAGAGATGAACTGATATGGCCAAGTCTTTTGTGCCATAACTCAGTATTTTCAGTTTTGGCACTTAGACGAGTAAGTTCATCACTCTGCACAGAGTCCAGATCTGCCACATACATGTTTTTAACCCTATTCGCAGTAAGGACTACTTCTTGAGAGGTTACGTTTGTCATTGTGCGTTTCTCAGAATTGAACTTAACTTCATTTCCCTTGTCACAAATCTGAGAAACACTTAACAAGCTATACTTCAATCCATTGACATAATACACATTCTCTATTGAGTGTTCCAAGGATTTTCCAATTCTACCAATACCCAAGATATATCCTTTCTTACTATTTCTAAACGAGACACCTTCACCTTGAAGTGCCTTTAGTGAGAGGAAGCTTTCAACATCTCCAGTCATGTGTTTTGAAAATCCACTATCCATGTACCAACATTGATTGGAACTCCCTCTCACCTGCATATGCATCACTTGTTAGCTTTGGGAACCCATCTTAGTCTGGTTCCCTAATAATCAGATAAAGGACTGACAAGTGATCTTTTTTCCCCAAAAAGTAAGATAACTTCTTTTTACCAAGGCTGTTCCTTGATTTTAAGGTAGGACCAGGTTTGGTATTGTTATGGGCATGACTTCTCAGGCTTTCCTCAGCTCTTTTCAGAGATGGACAATCTCTTTTGAGATGTCCATTTCTTCCACAGTGAATACACAAAAGGTTATCAGCCACAGTTACATACTTGCTATGAGGATTATAGGGATGATCCTTTTTCTCATAATTCAGACCCTAACAATAATTTTGATTCAAGTTAGTAAGATTGTCTAGGATCCTTGAGGAGGTGGTCCATTTTAGAGACTTTTTCAGTTCCTCTTTAGTTCTGACCAGGTCCCTCTCTAGAGTTGCATTCCTCTCTAAAGCTAAATTTAGTTTTAATTCAGCATCTTTTACCTTCTCCTCTAATTCAAGTTGTAAACTACTGATCTCATTTTTTCCTTTCAGCTGAGCTATAGGTCCATTCATGAGTTTATCTTTTAACATCAAGTTTTTTGATCCAAGAATATTCATTTTCTCTTCAATATTCAATAATTGAGTTACTAAAAGAATTTTCTCATGTTGAGATATTTCTAAAGACTTATTCAAGAAACTCTTTTCAGCATTTAATTCACACAAGGAGTCAATTAAAATAGCACTCAATTTTCTCAATTTTTTTAAAGAGCAATTATTAAGAGTTTTCTTCAGATCAGAAAGAGTTACTTTATCCTCTTCTTCTTCATCATTAGATTTTGCCATGAAGGCAAAATTATCATTATACACATTATCATCAGTTATGGCCATCATTGAAGCATCACCAGGACATTTAGATTCATCAGAATCACTGGAGGAATCTCCCCACACACCAAGTGCTTTCCTTACGATATTATCAGCAACATTCTTCTTCATGGTTCTGCCTGAGACCGAGTCCCCCATCTTGTTATCACCAGCAGCTTTGCCATAATACTTGTTTTCTTATTTGATCATAGGATAGTCTCTCATGTAGTGTCCTGGCTTACCACACTTATGGAACACATCAGATGAGTTTCTTCTTTGAAATCCATTCTTCCTTACGATCCTTTTAAACCTTCGAGTCAGGTATGCCATATCAACGTCTATGTCACTTTCTTTACCAAATTTTGCCTTAAGAGCTACAGAGTGTTCTTTATTTGAGCCTTCCTATAACTTGTTGAGCTCATAGGTCTATAGATTACCTATAAGCTCATCCATAGACAGAGTCCTCAAATCTTTTGCCTTAATAATTGCATCAACTTTACTTTCCCATGACTTAGGAAGCACTCTAAGTATTTTTCCGATTTTCTTGCTTGTACTGATAGGTTTTCTTAAGCATTTGAGATCGTTGGTTATTAAAGAGAACCTGGTATTCGTCTCTTGAATTGATTCACCTTCCTTTATCACAAAGTTTTCATACTGATTTGTAAGCATGTCAACTTTTGATTCCTTCACTTGTGTAGTACCTTTATGAGCAGTTTTTAAATAATCCCATATTTCTTTGGCTGTTTCACAAGGTGAAATATAATTTTATTCATCAGGTCCAATTCCACATACCAGAATTTCTTTGCTCGATAGTTTTTCTCCACCTTCTTTTGACCAAGCTCATTGTATTCCCTTCTATTTTGGGGAACCAGTCTGGTGATGTCTCCTTTTATTTCACTCATTGGAATATGAGGGCCATCAAGAACAATGTCCCAAGGTTCGCTATCCTCAGCCATGATAAAGTCATGCATCCTTGTCTTCCACCAGCCATACCATTGAAGCAAGAAGGTCTGGTAGTTGATTGTCCTTCTTCAAGGTTTACAGTAGGAGCAACCATCTTTTTCAAGATTTTCTCTAGCTGTTAACCTTTTAGAGAGAACATGCTCTGATACTAATTGAAAGACTGCACTAGTCAACCTTACTCAGGGACCAGGTCCCTGCACACACAATCAATACAAAATGCAGAATGTAACAACATAATAGATTTAGAGTGAAAAACTTCCTTACTCAAGGGAAGAAAAAATCACTACCTGATCTACAAGTTTTAGCAACAAATTTCATTAATTTGAAGGAGCAAAATAATTGTAAACTCTTACAATCCTAAGGAATGATCCACAACTCCCTTTTATCCTCCTAAGTTACAATGAAATTTTCCTCACACCAACTACAATAATTCAGCCAATTCCTAGAATATTCAAACTAGGAATATAAAATAATATAAAACATAACCTTTAATCCTTTATGATTTAGGATTCAGTTTTACATTGAAGAATAAGAGACTAAGAATGTAAAGAAAAATATTTTGGTGGATGATTGATCTCATCATCTCTTCACATCTTATAGCCAAAAATAGTGTAGTTGCTTTGTTGGTGAAGACTCCTTTTTATCTGTACCTCATCACCATGTCTTCAACTTTTCATTAGAATATTTCATGTACTTACTTTTGTTTATGTGCATAATATTATTTTGTCTGTCCACTTGAATTAAACAACTACAAGATAATAAAAGTAGAATGAGGAGGCCATGTGCTTTGAATAAATTATTCCACTTGCCTCAATATTCCATTTTCTGCTTCAACATTTCATTTGTTTCCCAGATTCACTTTTCATCACTGACAGATTTCTTGTGTCTTTTAACTTGTTTAACCTGTTGCCATTAAGTGTTGCCGAAATATTCTAATTACTCTAGGATAGACCAGGTCCTTCCCTAGAGTTTGTTACATCAAAACTACATTAATACAACATGTGTTCTCTTTCTTAGATTTCCAAGATATCATTGAGTTCCTCAACTTCACTATAAGTCCACCAACTGATCTCCTACTTATAGGTCAGGTCCCCAGTCAACATCATAATAAACTAAAAGTTGCATTGAGCTTTCCGATGATAAAATAATTCCAAGTCCTGGAGCATTCTTCAAGTATCCTACCACCCTCAAGGCTGCTTCCATGTAGGACTTCTTGGGATTATGCATAAATTGGCTTATGTTTTGGACTGTGAAGCTTATGTCTGGTCTAGTCATTGTCAAACTAATAACTTTCCTACCAGCTTTTGATAAATTCTTGGATCTGTGAGCAATACATCTTCTGTGTGTCCTTTATGACCTTGATCAAACTCCATACTAGAAAGTTTCTAATTTGGTTCTAAACCTGTGTTTCTAGGCTTAGAGGCAGCCAATCCCATGTCTGTTATGAGGTCCAAAGTGAACTTCCTTTGACAAACAAAAATCCCTTAATGACTTATTGTAATTTCAATACTAAAGAAATATCTCAGCTCCCCCAAGTCCTTGATTTTGAAATGATGATGCAATAAAAGTTTGGCTTTCTTAATAAGTGATGAACAAGACCCAGTGACAGTCAGATCATCAACATAAACTAAGATTAAAACTGTATTAGTTCCAGCAATCTTGGTAAAGAGAGAAAAATCATGATGACACTGATGAAAATCCGAGGAAACAAGAGCTTTAGTAAGCTTCAAGTTCCACTGCCTAGAAGATTGTTTGAGACCATATAAAGATTTTTTCAGTTTGCATACAAGAGAGGACTCACTCTACTTTAAAAGACCAGAAGGGGGGGGGGATCATAAACACCTCTTCCAGTAGATCTCCTTGCAGAATGCATTAAAGATATCTATCTGATGTAACTTTTAGCCTTCCATAGCAACCAAAGTAAGAAACTCTCACTGTAACCATCTTTACTACAGGGGAAAAAGTGTCTTGATAATCTAAGCCCTCTTGTTGAGTGTAACCCTTGGCCACTAACCTGGGCTTGTACCTATCAACATGACTCTGTATTTGACTTTAAAAGCCCATTTACATCCTATTTCCCTCTTATCTTGTTGTCAGCTAATGCCTACAATTCTTGGTCCACGGCTTGCATCTACTTAGGATCTTACATAGCCTCCTCATAAGACTCAAGTTCTCTTATTGTAGAGATATCGCAGAGTACTTGGCGATGAGAGTTAGACAAATCATTATATGACATGAAGTTGGACATAGGATACTAGCAGGAAGTTGGTTGAGGGACATGCTTGTCGACAAATTCACGTAACCAAGCAGTAGGCTTTGCCAATATGTTGCATCTTCTTACTGGTGTAGGAGGAGGTTCCATCACTTTCTCCATGGTGGTGGTCAAGGCTCCTTTTCCAATAGAAGAATGACGTAGGGTTGTCTCCACTATTTCAAGCAAGTTGTAATACGATCATTATGATCACCTCTTCTGATTCATCATTGGTCACGGCAAAAGGATCTGCATCCACAACATACTCCCCAGACTATTGCAGTTGATAACGATCTACCTCCTATGAAGAGCTAGATTGGAAAGGAAAAACATTTTCCTCAAAATACACATCCCTACTAACCAAAAACAATTTGGTAGTGAGATCAAAAAGTATATAACCCTTGTAAGTGGTGGAATATCCCATGTGGGCAAATTTCAGAGCTGTAGCACTAAATTTATCTCTTGTGGTTGTAGCAAAGCATAAACATCCCAACACCCTAAGGTGATGCAGATTCGATTTTCTCCCAAGGAAGACCTAAAGTGGAGATTTGCCCCCTAATCCATTGGTTGGAATTCTATTGATTAGGTAAACAACATTTTGGACACAATTTCCCCAAAATCTAATGGGAAAAGAACCTTGAAACTTGATTGATCTAGCTACCTCCAAAATTTGCCCATGTTTTCTTTCCAAAACCCCATTTGTTGAGGTGTGTAAGTGAATAAGCTTTGATGAATAATCCCTGCATTACTGAATAAAACTTTGCAAGTAGAATTGAAGAATTTTGACCCATTATCACTTCTAAAAATTTTGACATTAGTCTCAAATTGATTCTTAACAAGCTCCAAGAAACTTTTCAGAACAATAAGTACATCACTCTTAAACTTCAGTATGTAAATCCAGACCATTCTTGTGTGATCACCCACTAAAGCAAGAAAAAATCTATGGCCATTGACATCTCCATGAACTAAATCAAACATTTTGTTTTCTCTACTAGTCATCATATTATATATCATATCATATCACCATCATTTAGATCTCAGGTGAAAAGTTAAATACCATTTTGCCCCTATATCAAATTAAAATATTATAAAATACTTAATTATTTATTAAATATTAAATAGTAATGCATAATTATTATAATTAAGAAAATTTAAGGTTAGTCTTCTTGCCTACCATGACTATTTATTTTATTGCCTATTAAATTATAATCATATCATAATATTATTATATTAATTACTGTGTTAATGATAGTATGACATTAAAATTTAAAAGAGGAAGGTGTTAAGTCAAAAAATTAAATGACAAAAATATCCACGGAATGTTGTAAAATATTTTAATCCTTTTAAAAATTAAATTAATTATATTTTCTTATCTTTTTTATATATTTATTTTCTGACCAATGTACATACCATCACTTAAATAAATCATCTCTCGTATTGCTTTGATTCAATACAACTTATAATATTTAGGAAGGTAAAAGTCATCACTAACTAAATGTTAACCGTCATATGCTTCAAATAAAAAAAGTCAAAAGAGTCAAATAGTTTTGCTATATTTTTTTCTTTATTATTATTTTTTGATATTCATATTCATAACTCATATTTAATTACTTATTGCTACTTTTATTATTCATTACGCTCATGTTTTTCATATCCATAACCTCCAAACATTTAATTTATAATATCTTTTGGTATTCCTCCACCTTTATCTATATAAATACATTTTTTGGTTTCAAGAGATCCCTAATCAAGGAGCGCTCCTAAATTTTGATTAGTAACGTGATAAGGTGTTCATAAGAATTCAAAAAATTATGTATTGAGTTTGTTTTTTTTCCATCTACATTATTATGAATGTGTACCTTTTCTTCTCAATTTGTTTTTGTGTTTTATCTCTATTATACTTCTTTAATTTAATTTTCTATGAATGAATTTCAAATTGTGGTGAGTATATATTTTTATTTGGGCAAATTTGTCAAAAAATCTGCAAAATAAATAATTTTTCCTTATAAATTGCTACTGCATTTTTAGGGTAGTAAGTAGATGAGAAGTTAATGTGCAGTTAAGAGTTCTTATATTTTTCTTTTCTTTTTAATTTTTTTAAATATGTAATTTAGTAAGAATAGGTAATCTCTAGATAAATTTGAATTCTCTATGAGTTTGACACGTATTCATTTTTGCTTCTCTTATATATAAAAATAAAAGTATGTATGAATAAAAAAATATTGAAAAATAATAATATCTTTTACACTTCTCAAAGTAATTGTTCTCTAATTATATGACTTTACACATATACAGTTTGAGGTTAATTATCTCAACCAAAATATTTTTGAATAATTTAATTTTAAACTAGAAAAAGGAGAGAAAATAGGAGCATTGGAAAGAAAATAGGAACAGTTAAATTTTTTTAATTAATTTTGTTTCGTTATATTTTTACAAAGGACAGAATTGATATAAAATATTTAAATTTGATATAATTATTTAAAATAATCGTAATTATTTATTTTATTATTTTATTTTTTTGTAATGACCTCGAAGGTTATTTTTGGTATTTGGACCAAATTATCGTTTTATCCTTCTCAAAAGTTTTCTTGGGCCATTTTTGGATAAGTCCAAAAGTAGCATTTTGAAAATATCGTAAAAAGTTGGAGTTTTGCAAAAGGAAGAGTTTTAAAATGCTTTAAGTTGAAAATTTTGAGTTTTGTGGTCATTTTGAGTTTTGAGTGTCAAAATTTGATCCTGTCAATTCCATCAGTTCCGAAATGCCGAATCTAGTCTAGGAGAACTTGCAGAATTGAATTTGGAGTTAAACGGAGATTCTAGGCCCAGTGTTGCATTTTCAGTTCATTTTGGATCATAGGTTTGACTTTGGTTAACATTCGGGGTTCGGGAGCTTGTATCGAAGTTTCGTCAGTTCAAGTGCTTCCGGGTGGTGAAACTAATGCTGGACATGCCTTTATTGTAATTTTTAGAGGTTCTGTGAATATATTGAGTTTTTACGTCAAAAACTATTTTAAATAATCTTTCTCGAGTTCGGGACCATGGGAGCTCCGAATTCGAATTCTGACATCTCCATTGGTTCGAATCATAGGTTTCGGTAGGGTTCCATATGTGTTTTGTCTCCATAGGGTTCCGAACGAATTCCTTAGGGTCTGGTTCCTAGTTTGCTTCTGTTGTGTTTTCTGGTGTGAGTAGTTTCTGGTGCAGGTGGCACTTGTTCTCCGCGTTCATGGAGGTCAATTTATTTTGATCTCCGCATTCGCATGAAAGGAGCCGCATTCACGGAGTGCAGGTGAGCCAGCCACTTTAATCCTTCGTGTTCGCGAAACGCTATTTATGCTTGAATAGTGGACTTCATTAAAAGCCGATCTTATTTCATATTTCACTATTTTTAACTCTTCAAGCTTCATTTTCAAGAGAGATTCACGAGTTTTCAAGGTGTCACGACGCAAGCCTAGGGCCTAGAGGTGACACAACATATAGGGAACCCGAAGGAGCCCCAATCAAGCCTCTTAACATATCGTCACACATCCTTGGTCGTAGAAGCAATAAGATAACAATGAGAAATAGTAAATAGGGATAAACAGGGCTAAGGGACATTTTCATATCATAAAACTTCATAGAGTCAAGAGAGTCAAGGCTCATAGCATCATTACATAACTTGTCCAACAACACCTCTAAAAATAGAACTTAACAGGGGCCAAGACAAGTAGCCGTACTCACCCTCATAGGCGAAGCATACAATAAAGAAAAGAGAGTCTATACATAGCATATTTAGGAAGTATGTCCTCGAAGTTGAGGACTCGCCAACTTGCTTTGAGACATATCATACTAGCCACATGGAGGAGGAGGATGATGAAGTGGGGCTTCGGTTCCTACATGGTAACATCATGTAGCCATAGAGTATGCGTTAATATGTTTGAATGTGCTAAGTATGTAGGATGCAATGCAACTATAGATAAGCAACATTGTCAAAAATGCATAATGAAGCAATAGATGATCATATAACAATATGACATGCATAAATGATACTTGAAGTAAACATGCTTATATATATAACATATTACATGTATAGGAATAGACCATCATCATAGACCAAACAACTTAGTACTTGGAATCTAGGGTAGAACACCCCTTAGTAGTGATAGAGGTACCAACCCCTCAATTGGTTGATGACCTACAACCCCCATCTAGGTGATTGAGGTACCAACCCCTCAATTGGTTGATGACTTACCACCCCCATCCGAGATTATTGAGGTACCAACTCCTCAATTAGTTGATGGCTTATCACCCCCATCTGTGATGATTGAGGTACCAACCCCTCAATTGGTTGATGACCTACTACCCCCATCTAGGTGATTGAGGTACCAACCCCTCAATTTATTGATGGCTTACCACCCCCATCCGAGATGATTGAGGCATCACCCCTCAATTGGGTACGGTCAACTCACAATACAATAGATACTTCTTATGACAAAAAACACATACATATCCTCCTTTCACCATCATAAAGTCACGTAACTCAAATGCTAAGTATTAGGCCTTCAACAACTCAATATACATTAACAGGACATTTCATCAAACACTTGATGGGTGTGCAATACTAGTGTAAAACCATGCAATTCAAGAGTGAAATCATTCAAGAAAACTTAATGTAAAAGCACCCACCAATACTTGGTAACATCCCCATGCAATATACATCAAAACCCTTCATCAAATTCCATATTAGATGATAGATTCATAGCTCAAAACATGCTTAAACAGTCACACTTTTACAAAACCCCAACATAGTTCATAGTCAAATTCATAGTAAGTAAGACCCATAAGTAAATCAACATAGAAACGTGAGATTTAGGTAAAATGGAAGCTTGGGAACCATGTGTGAAAGGATCCAATGGTTAAAATCCATATACCTTAGCTTTGGAGAATTCTTCATGAAGATTGAAAATGGAGACTCGAAACTTGAGTGAAATCCTTAAGATCCGGATGACTTCTAAGACTTGAAATTTGGGGTGCAATATTTTTCTAAGTGTTTGAGAGAGTATTTAGGAATGTCTTGTATGATATGAAGGTGAAATATGGCTAAGTTTAGGTATTTTCACGCATGGGAAGACTTATGCCCAAGACCCAAAAGCCTTGGACCGAACAACAAAATTGCACAAAAATTACACTGAGGAGCGCCCTTGGCACGTCGCCCCTTGGGCGCGAAAACCTCACTAGGAATCGATATTTGAAAAATTGAAATTGTGATTCATTTGCGCTAAAATCGGGGTTAGACCCACCTCCCGCTCCATTTTCCCCATAATCAAGAACATGAAGTAGGATTTTTGATATCACGCATGGATTTTGAGATATATGGAAATTACGATTCCAGGCACTTCTGTGGCACATTTTCGAGTACTTTTTGGGATCGTATCATAAGGCAAAGTGATTGGGTAACTATTTACTAAATTATTTCTACTATTTATATTGATTAATTTGAATTTTTAACTTCGAATTTTGGGATTTTGACGGTGGAATTTGGGATTTTCGAACTTGAGTTTCTCAAATTTAAATCGTTGATTTCTCCCTCATCTTAGCTCCATTTTTGAAACCGTTTTCACTGTTGAATTCCTTGTTATGTGTAGAACATTTTCATCCAGAATTTTTAATTTCTGATTACTTTTTTTGGCATGAGATTTTTAATAATTTTACTCTCCTTTTCAAATTAATTGATTTTAGTATCAATAGATTAGTGATATGATTGTAGTGCTATACTTGAATAGATTGTGGTGATTTAGATTATCGTAGGAGGGGAAATGAAGCTATTTCATCTTGATTTTGAGACTTTATTTGAGGCAAGTAGACTTTTAACCTTTTGTTAAGTATGAATGAACCTTGTATGCTCGTATGTGTATGAAATTGAGTATTTGGGGGTAGATTGTACCATTCTAGGCTTGATCGTGACTTTTTGTATTGAATACTTTTTCATATGGCTATATGCTGTTGTAATCTAATGTGAATTTATATCTATGTGATCTTGTGATTCATTTGGTGTTGATAGTGAGATGGTGCTTATATTGTCGTATTATGATATTAAGATATTAATGATGATGAGACACTGTTAATATTGAGATAATATTGATAATGAGACACTGATGATATTGATTCACTAATGATATTGATTCACTAATGATATTGATTCACTAATGATATTGAGACTCTGATGATATTGAATCTTTGAGATCACTATGATGTTGATATTATGATATAATCATGGTCATACACATTGCATTTAATTATTATTTGTGCATGTAACACCCCCTAATTATTTCCACCTAGTCTAAGTAGATGCACAATGAAAAATGAGAAAAATGACTGAGAAAAGTTGCTGGAAGAGAAACTACAAGGGCCATCTACGACCGGTAGAGTAATCTACAACCAATAGAGTACTCTACAGCCCACAGGATAATCTACAGTCCATAGATGAGGCCCCATAGATCCTCAGGTGACTTGGTGAAATTTTCCAAATCTGAGGCCCATATATGAGACAACATATGGCTCATAGATTATGTTTCGTGAGTTGGTGATCCAGAAATCAACTTTTCAGTATATTGAATTATGAGTTATCAAATGGCCTGTAGAAATATTTACGGTCTGTAGAAGAGGTTTCGTGGATTCTATGACAAAATTCTAGTAACTCAAACATTTAGACCCTTTACGAGAGGTCATCTACGGCCTGAAAAAAATCTACAGCTTGTAAAAAGATCTACGGCTCATAGACGTGCTCTGTAGATCCTATCAACAATTTTTAAGAAGGGTATTTTTGACTATTTCTATCCCTTTTAATCAAATCCTTGGATTGTTAGACTTAATTAAAGCCCTAAAACAAAACCCTAAGCGTATTTTAACCTTTCATTCATGCTTAGGAATTCTTGAGAGCACCAGGAGGAAGAAAATCAAGGGTTTCTAGTTCAAGCGCGAGGATTGATTGGAGGTTGATTGTTTCTTCTATCTCTAGGTATGTAAAGCTTACTAAAGTGTGGAACTACGTTCATTCACACGCCTTTTCACTTACTTGAGTCGAAATTGAGAATAAAATTGAGATTTGGAAAACCTACTATCCTAATACTGAATTTATTGCATCTATTATGAATTCTTATGATGATGTATAAGGTACTTGCTGCATTACATAACTACTAATGCAAAATTGAGATAAAATTCTATATTGATAGCATGAACCCTAAATTACGTGACTTTTATGAAATTCTGTGCATGGATTGAGTTGAGGTTTGAGTGTGATTACCTGAGTTGAGTATTTTGAGCATGAGAAGTATGTTGCATTCTAATCATATGTACTTTTATGCATTTTTCTTTCATTACATGATAAGTCCAATTGAGTGAGTCTAAATGACCATTTGAGTCCGAGTTGAGTCCGATTGATTTCCTTGATTGATTGAGTTGATGAGAAATTGGGATGAGCTGAGTTGAGATAACCTAATGAGGTTTAGATTTGAGTTGATTTGATTTAGTGTTATTGAGATTTGAGTTGATTGATGAGCTGAGCATGTTTTAGTCTTGGGAAGAGTATCGAGCACCGAGCTAGGAGCGGGTAAATAACTACTATAACCCACAAAACTACATTGCTAGTATAGGATAGTCATGCAACATGTTCTGTTGACTCTTGTCCCAAAAGATGGACATTCATTATAGATCCATGAGAGAGTTGATCATTCTTTACCTTGACAAGTTTAGGATGGGCATGACAATGGCATCACCTTCGTTGTGCATCACCAAACTAAAGGTGATGGGATTGGATGTCGAATAATAGAAGTTCCTAAACAACACTGATTGAGCATAATGTTTTAAACTGAGTTAAATAATACTGAGTCTATTTTTAAAAGCATGATTTATTGCATATTTATTGAGTTGAAATGTGAGTTGCTTGAGTTGGAGTGAGTGAGTTGAGCTTTACTTTCTTGAACTATTTTACATACCAGTATATTTCTTGTACTAATGTCCATTTAGACTTGCATCATTTTATTATGCAAATACAAGTGATAGAGGACTTCAACCCATGCATTGTTGAGGTCTAGATCAATGCATTCTCAGAGTTAGTGAGCCCTCCTTGCTTTCCGAAGGAGCCCGTTCATCCTTCTTATTTTTACGGAGTATTTTATTTCTTTGATTGAGGTATCCATGGCCTTTTATTGTACCATTTAGATTGTCAGACAAAGGCTTCATAGACATTGAGTAGAAGATTATTGAGTATTTCTATTTCCAAACCCATTCATAGGAAACTATGTTATAATAGATTTATATTTATTGATATGGTGTCTTTTATTTAAATGTTTTCTTCCACAGTTGAGTTGATGTGATGATGAGGCTAGGTGGTTCTCTCAGGGAATCAACAATGGTTCTTTAAGTGCCACCATGCCAAAGGTACCCTCTCAGAGCGTGACAAGGCATTAATACTTGTGATGGATAAGACCGAGTTATGAGTAAGGTAACAAGTGGATTGGTGGATGAGTCTCTATCGATCAAGCTGAGGTAATATGCTGGCAGTTCGAGGTCATTTTCGGACTGGTTTGAGGTCTTTGCTAGATGGGTGAGCATTAACAGAGGTCTTTCCTGGTGATGTTTAGGGATACATTATCTATGTGATACCCTCATGGGTTTCGATATGAAGCATATATATGGTTAGTGGATGTGTATAGTAGGACAGACATGCATTACGATTATTTGACATTGCATTGCATTGTATATAGCTCATGGCATCTACTCTATCTCATATCATATCTGATTGATATAGTTGTATGTTTTATGATATTGTGCACTTATTGTATCCTTGATCTTGATATATGTGTTGGTTCTATCTCTTTGCTGGTGTCTTGAGATACTAGGCTCAAAGATGAGTATATCTATACTACTGTGATCAGTATATTGTATTATGCTAGGACTTCTTTGAGTGCATGGTTATAGTTCGGGAGATTATAGTTGGGACTTAAAATGTTACTTGTGTTCACCATTGCTTTACTTTAGGTTAGTTCTATTTGCTGAGAACCATATTGTTTGGTGCTCACCCATTGCTACTTTTTTAAGGTTGTGAGCTCAGTCCACCTTGCTAGACTCACTTTTTGTTAAATCAAGCTTCTGAATTTCTTGCGAGGTAGCTGCTTATGTCTTCAACAGGTCTTGAGGATTCCTCTTTTATATTTTGGTTTTGTTTGAGAAATAGACACTATGACTTATATTTTATTTGAGTATTCTATACATAGAGGCTTATACATGTGACACCAATCCTTGGAATAGTTGTAGTTGATTATCCTCCACTTAACTATATATATTAGACTGTTATCTTCTGCTTTTATCTTTATTGTTAAGCTGCTTAGGTTTTGGGCTGACTCATCTTGGTGGGTTAGGTGAGTGCCATCACACTCAAATTTTATGTCGTGGCAATCTGGTATCAGAGCCCAGGTTCATAGGTCTCACATCTGTACAAGACTAGTCTAGTAGAGTCTTAAGGATCAGTGTAGAGACGTTCATTACTTATCCTTGAGAGGCTATGAATACTGTTAGGAAACTCTCTTTTGTTTCATTCTAATCAATTCATGTGTGGGTTTTGGTGTAAGTGTTGAGTGTTTATGTGTCCTTTTGACAGATGGCGAGGACCAGAGCTATTGCTGCTACAGGTCGAGGGGAGGCTGTTCATGATCTTGCTATTGATACCCCAGTTAGATGTAGGGGTCGTGCCCAATAATAAGCTAGAGGTCGGGGCCGAGGAGCTCTTTGGCGACGGACTATGAACAAGGTATCTCCCCTGAGCCACCTATGGATCCTAGACAGGAGCAAGTTCCACATGAGTTTGCTACAACACCACTACTCTAGGATACACTTTTGAGAGCCTTGGGTGTTACTTTGGGGCAGGTAGGTTGCCCACCTAGCACTCTTGGTACTTCAGAGGCCAGTAACAGCTTCGATTGATGAGATTCCACCAATGTTGCCTTTACTGATGATGAGCAACAGAGATATGAAAGATTCTTCAGGATGGGCCCACCTTAGTTTCAAGGTGGGAAGGGTGAGGACGCTCATGAGTTCCTTACTACTTGCAGAGAGTTATTGGATACCAGGGGACTAAAAAAGATATATTGTGAGACATGTCACCCTCTAGCACCATGGGCCAGCCAGGGAGTGGTGGAGGACTTATCAAAATCCCATCTAGTTGGATCTCTTCAGATGACTTGGGGAGACATTTTCTAGTGCATTTTATGATTGGTTTGTTCCTTGGAGTGTCTACGAGGAAAGCTGATTGAGGTTTGAGAGTTTGAGGCAGCACAACATGACTATTTCAGAGTATGAGATCATGTTTTCCTAATTAGCCCGTCATGCCATAGCTATACTTCCGATTGAGAATGTGAAGGTTCAACGACTTAGTATCATTAGATTTGTTATGTGATTGTGGTGCTATATTTAAATAGATTGTGGTGATTTGGAGTATCACAGGAGGGGGAAAGCAGTGATTCCATCTTGATTTCAAGACTTTATTTGAGACTAGTGAACTTTTAACCACTTGTTAAGTATGAATGAACCTTGTATGCTCCTATGTGTATGGAAATTGAGTTTTGGGGGGTAGCATTGTACCATTCTAGGCTTGATCATGACTTTTCGTGTTAAATACTTGTTCATATAGCTATATACTGAGTTGTAATCTAATGGTAAATTCGTAATCTATATGATCTTGTGATTCATTTGG
The DNA here is from genome assembly GCA_025774065.1 of Solanum ossicruentum. NCBI lineage: Eukaryota > Viridiplantae > Streptophyta > Magnoliopsida > Solanales > Solanaceae > Solanum > Solanum ossicruentum. Next base: position 12,631,960 of record JAOTQR010000011.1, read on the forward strand.
TATTGATAGTGAGATTGTTCTTATATTATGATATGATGATATTAAGATATTGATAATAAGAAGACACTGTTAATATCATATCATCCTAAACATTTCTCAATACTCACTCAAACACTTACTCATATTTTCACTTGTCAAACTCAAGTCCCAAACCCTCATCCCAAGCTAAGGTTCTCCTTCAAGGTTCTTCTTCAAGCTCCAAGTCTCTATCTCCAATCTTCACCAAGTTCATCTCTAAGCTAAGGTATGTGGGTTTCTTTCATGAGTTCCTTTTACCCATGATACCCAAGTCTCCTTTTACTCAATTTGAATGATAGAAAGTTGATTTACAAATGGATCTTGCTTATTATGAAATTTATTACACACTATTTTAAAGCTATGTACAGTTGTGATTGTTTTGGCACGTTTTGACCTATAAATCTTTGATCTATTATAAGATTTGAGAAGGGGTTTTAATGTATATTGCTTGAGGGTATTGTATGGTGTTGATTGATGGTTTTACAATGGATTTTCTTGCATTATTTCATCTCTATATTTCATGGTTTTATACTAGCATTACATACCCTCAAAGTGTTTGATAAAATATCCGGATGTAGTTTCTTGAGGAATTGAAGGCCCAAAGCATGAGATATTATATGAATGACTATATGATGATGTAATGAGCTTATGTGTATGATAAGTTCTATATAAAGTGTTGCATTAGACCATGCCCAATTCGGGGAACTAAGAACCCGGATAAACTAGATGGGGGTTTGTACTCATCAACCTAGGGAAGGGTTTGTACTTCTTCACCTGGTGATGGGGCGACATCATCACCAACCAAGATGGGGTTGTACTCATCAACCTAGGGAACAGTTTGTAATTCTCCACCATGGTGATGGGGTAGCATTATTAGCAACCCAGATGGAGGTTTGTACTCATCCACCTAAGTGATGGGGCGGCATCATCACTAACCTACCAAAGGGTTGTACATTTGGAAATCTAGATTGGTCTCTTTTACACATATGATATCCTATATGAGCATGAGTTACTTAAGCATGTTTTACTATGCATTGATCATACATGCCATATTGTATATTATGCCTAATGCCTATTATTATACATTTTGGTTATGATGCCTATCTCTTGTTGCATTGCATCCTACACACTTAGTACATTCAAACGTACTAACACATACTCTATGCCTACATGATGTCACAATGTAGGAACCGGTGCCCAAGTTGATCATCATCCTCCTCCATGTGGCTAAGTTCGGTGCTATTCAAGATTTTTGGTGAGTCCTCCACTTCAGAGACCTTAGTCTATACTTCTCCTATTTTATATTGAGACATTCTTCATTATTTTCTATTTGACTATGAGGGTGACCCTGGTTACTTTTTCTTGGCCCCCGCTCTTTTCTATGTATTAGAGGTGTTTGTTGATGATATGCGCTTGACTCTTGTCTCTTGGCTATGATGGTATGGAAGTGTTTTTCCTTAGCCATGGTTTCCCTATTCTTTTATCTCTTGATGCTTGATTTATTGCTTCTGCGACCAAGGATGTGTGATGATGCTCTAAGAGGCTTGCTTGGGGTCTCTTCGGGTTCCCCTTATGTTGCGTCATGTCTAGGTCCTAGGCTTAGGTCATGACACAAATCAGAGTGGACTATTCAACTATTGGAGTACATGCTTAAGGCCTGTATAATGTATTTTGGTGCTTTGTGGGACCAACACTTACCCTTAGTGGAGTTTTCTTATAATAACAGTTATTTCTCTAGTATTCAAATGACACCATTTGAGGCATTGTGCGGACGTAGGTGTCGATTGCTATTGGGTGGTTCAACTTAGTCTTCATTGAAGCATTAGGTACTGATTTACTCAGAGATGCTATGGAGCTGGTGAACCCGATCCAGAGTCGATTGGTGACAGTCCAGAGTCGGCAGAAGAGCTATACTGACAAGAGAGTTTGTCCCTTGGATTTTATGGTAGGTGATCATGTGTGGTTGAAGATATCAACCATGAAATGTGTGATGAGGTTAGAAAAGAAGGGTATGCGTCGCCTAAGGTTTATTGGCCCATTTGTGATTCTGAAAAGAGTAGGTGAGGTGGCTTATGAGTTGGCTTTTCCACCTAGATTGTCAGTTGTCTATCCAGTATTCCACGTCTCCATGCTTTGGAAATACATATTGGATGAGTCCCATCTTATTTCTCATGATGCCATAGAATTGGGTCTGGATTTGACTTATGAGGAGGAGCCAATAGCCATTCTAGATAGATAGATTCGTAGACTCAAGACTAAGCAGATCGCTTCAGTTAAGGTTCAGTGGTGACATTGGCCTATTAAGGAGGCGACTTGGGGAAAAAAGTCCGACATGTGTGCTAAATACCCACATCTTTTTGAAGCTTCAGGTACTTTCTTTTACCTTATGTTCGAGGATGAACGTGATTTTTAGTAGTGAATAATGTATGACCCATTAGATCCTTCAAATAACTTCTTACTTTTATCAAATATCCTCCTCGTAAATTCTAAATAGGTGACATTGGACTCCTTGTGACGTGTATAATTCATTCTTGAGATAGGAACTTTTTTCTTAATATTACAAGATACCGTCTTTGTTTTATAGGAAAAACATTTCCACTCCCAACAAACATATAGTTACTTAATAAAAGATTAAAATTTAGTACACTATGTCTTGTCTCCAATTTATAAAAATTTAGTACAATGTCTTATCTCCCATTTATAAAACTTGAACCATTTGGACAAAAACCTCTTATCTTTATAACAAAGTAGAGAGAGAGATTAAATCTGTAAAACCTTATCTTTTAGTAATTCCAACAAACAAAAAGAAATGCACTATACTACTCTTTCTTCACTTATGAGCATATTGGCTATGATATAAAATAACAATATTATATACATAACATGTCCTTATGACATGTATATTTCGTTCATGTTAGAAAATTATCGTTTTAGGAGTTGGATTCAAGAATTATCTATTCAGTAGATTATTCGAGTGTGGTTTCGAGATTAAGGTAGGTTTGTTTATTCTTATTTGAGATTGGAATTGAGTTATTGAATATTCTTATGTTATAATCTATGGGATGAGATCATACATATATTAGGTTGGAAATTCTTACTGTGATGCTAGTGTGAGGGGTTTAATTGTCTATGTGTTTACTTTACGAGTATATGAATCCTAAATTGAGAATATTGTGAATATGACATGTTGATAAAAGAGAATAATTGTGCTATTATATTGAGGATCATGGTTTACTTGAGAAAATAAAGTTAATAAAATTTGGTGAAGTATTTTAAACAGAATTGTATCTCAATATGTATAAAAGAGGGTGAATATTATAATTGCTAAACTTTGAGTACTTTGACACTTATTACACTCCTTAGGCTAAATATTGTCTCTATAATTGTGTCTTTATTGCATTCATCCTCATAGTACATATCATGATATTTTGAGAAGTTGTGAATTTCATGATGTCACAACCCTCCCTGGGGTCGTGTCCAGTGCCCGATAGGAGCACGTAAACACATACTAAGTCGAATTCCTTTATAACCATAGCCTAGAATTCTACCGAAAGTTCAGCAGAGTTTCCTCTGTTTTATTGACTAACCACACCTGCAGCAGCTCCCAGAATACATAGCAAATACATACATATATA